>OZ017741.1:76381670-76444170 GCA_963969285.1 Odontomyia ornata
GATGACCCCAGAAGTTCGTTATACCTGATAATGATTACCCAGAAGTTCGAGATATCCGATAATTATGACCCAATTGTGCGAACATTACGTTCACTATAAAAGAATGTACATTATAGCCGAGTTCATTATAACCAGTACTATTTCTAAGGAAAATAGTTGGAATAAGATGGGACCTGCTAAGTTGTTCGTTATATGCAAGGGTTCATTATAAACCGGTGCGTTATAACCGAGGTTGACTATATATATATATATATATATATATATATATATATATATATATATATATATATATATATATATATATATATATATACAATATATATATACAATATATATATATATATATATATATATATATATATATATATATATAAATATATATATATATATATATATATATATATATATATATAAATATATATATATATATATATATATATATATATATATATATATATATATACATATATATATACATATATATATATATATATATATATATATATACATATATATATATATATATATATATATATATATATATATATATATATATATATATATATGTATATATATATATATATATATATATATATATATATATATATATATATATATATATATATATATAATATGTACCTGTATATTTATATATACCTATATATTTATACTCTGTGACCAAAAAATAAGGTGACATTTGAATTTAAATTGCACACGTCGAAGGATTTGGAGAATTTTTTTTTAAAGGTTGGTAGTACTGTCAGTGACATCTTTGTCAAATTTACATGTCAAAATATTCATTAGTGTTTGAGATACGCGTCGTTTCCGGGATGGCCTTCAGTTCCGTCTTCGCTGCGGCTTGAATCTCCTATATTGTATCAAAACGGTGTCGCCGGAGCGGCTTTTTGAGCTGGCTGAATAGCGAGAAGTCGCACGGCGCCAGATCAGGTGAATACGTTGGTTGCAGAACAATATGGGTTGAGTTTTTGGCGAAATGATCACGAATTGCATTATCGTGGTGTAAAAACCAAGAATTGTCTTTCCACAATTCCGGCCTTTTTAGGCGGATAGCGTTACGCAAACGACGCATAACGTTCAAATAATATTCCTTGTAGACTGTTTGGCCCGGCGGAAGGAATTCATGATGCACAACACCACGATAATTGAAGAAGACAAGAGGTTGATGGTCACCCAGGACGCTCTTCGTCTTCGACACGTTCAAGGCCGGCTTGGAACTCACTATACCACTTGTAAACATTTTTTTTAGACACAGCCTTATCACCAAAGGCTTTCTGCACCATCCTCAACGTATTCGCAGCAGAAAATTGAATTCGCAAACAAAATTTAATGCAAATTATTTGCTCAACAAATTTCGATATCGCAAAAAACGAAAAACTCATTTTTAGCATCTCACCAAACGACGCGTATCTCAAGCTCTAATGAATATTTTGATATGTAAATTTGACATAGATGTCACTGACAGTCCTACCGACCTTAAAAATATAATTCTCCAAATTCTTCGACGCACGCAGTTTAAATTCAAATGTCACCCTATTTTTTGGGCACAGTTCCCAAATGATTCGTGCAAATGTACACACTGGTATGTCGCCGAATGTAGCGGCCACATTGCCATGTATCTAGATACCCAAAAAATCCTAAATAAAGTAAAGAATAGTTTGATTGATCTGCAAGATACGGGAAAAAGCAGTTCCACTACGCTGTTTTAAGTGCCGTGCTTATGACTACATCTCACTAAACTGGAAGGGGCCTGATAGGAATTCCCTGTTTTATAATTGTGCGAAAATGGGTCACAAAAGAAAAGAATGTACGGGAAAAGCTCGCTGCGTTCTTTGCAAAGACGATGAACCAGGATGCAATAGCTATAAACACGACCTAAGAGCTGAAAATGTTGGGCTTTTTAAGAAGCCAAGCAAAATCAAAGCAGTTCTGTAATGAGCCAAATCCTGCAAGTTAAGCTCCAATAAAGTATCTACCCCTAGAAAGCCGAAGTCCAGAGCCAGTCCAACAAATGGGCTTTATTGCTAGTGATACTTGATATCAGAAACGAATTCAACTCATGTAGATACTTATGTATATTGAAGCACTGAAAAACTATTTTATAGTTCCTGACAATCAATTATGGATTTTGGGGAGAAACGTGAAATGACATATGGAAGTTATATTAGGCTTTGCTCAAGGTTTAGTCTTTGACCCAGGCCTGTGGAATACCTCCTGCAATGGCTGCTGTGCTTGAGCTGCCAGTTGAGTCGCACATGCTCTGCTATGCGGATGATTTTGTGGTGCAAGACACTGGACGTAGTGTCAAACATGTGCACCTGGGATGAGGTTGGAGTGGATGTGTCCATACTCAGAGAATGATTTCGTCAAGCTAACAACTTTGAATGGGTGCCGTAAAGACGATGCTACTGAAGTGATGTACAGAAAAGAGGATTCTCCAGAAGAAGTTGCTCACGAAAGGAGAGAACTCTCAATCAGCGATTACCAATAATGCTGAGCGAATAACTAAAATGGAAGGTGACCCGCAAGGCCAATCCTTGATCTAAGACCGTCGTTAAATCAAAGGTATGGAGAGACTATCTTCTACCTGATCCAGCTCTTGAGTGGGCAATGGCGTTAGCCGGACCTGCACAAGATTGATAAGCCACGGCCTCCCGAAAGCATGTTCTGCACTTTGCACGTATATGATACGCGCTGCACATTTTTTGCGCGTAAGAAATAGAATAGACCGTGTGGTGATTTCTTTAAGGAGAATGTTCTTTAAATAATCCAATCTGAGATATGCTTGGATCAGTCTAGAAGTAGTAGGACCTTATGGTGCATTACGTTCAAGCAGTTTTGATTGTAAAAAAGGCTTTTGGCGCCATGAGGATGGGACTCCCAGACGCATAAGCCTTCTAGATTATTTACTAAAAGCCTATCCTGTCAACCTGAGAGCCTAGTTTGGAACCATTTGACTTATAACTAGGCGTGGAATAGCAATTAATGACATTCGAAGAAGCTCCTCCTATGTATTTGGCCAGCTCTTGCCCAGGGGAGATTCAAGGCGCTCATGGCAGCGAGCTTCAATTACCTGAAAGAGATGTCTGAAGGTTATATAAGTGAATTTCTAAAACATGCATTGATCACTGGTATATTTGAATATGTCCAGAAAATCTTAGCCAACAAATACACATGCTCTTTCACGTTTGTCAATATCAAATCGGTATCGCTTGTAGCTCAGGCCAGCAAATACCTTAACTTAACCATGGAAAGTTAATAAAAAAACGTGTTACCGATATGTTGATCCGTCTCATTATTCTGAGAAAATCGGTAAAATTCATTTTCCCCAAAAATTGTTCACACATTTCTCAGCTATTTGTCACAACCTCAAAAATTCATAAGCAAGTTTTTTTTTCATTTTTTTTATTCTGATGTTCCTATTTTGTTAATTTTTTTTTATTTATTTTCAAAGCAATTATTTTTGTAGTGCGTCAATCAAATGCTGCAAGGGGCGTCTTTCGGGAGTCGGCATGTTTGAGACTTCTCATCGAAATTTAAACCTTGCGCGCATGATAATGAAGCCGATTGTCCATCTACACAGAAGTAATAGCGGGAACAGTCACTAGAATGTGGTATGAATTTTGTTCCACTTGCAGGGCAGCGAGGATCACGACGATTTTTCATTTGAAACTGACCTGGCCTAGCTGCACCTAGTGGTGGTAAACTACGTGCTGCGGTGGTGCTCGCTGTCTGAAAATGTGGAAAATGAAAAAGTATATTTTAAAGACATGAGCATGCTCAATTTTTGGTAAAAATATTAATGGACCTTATATAGAGGAATTATCTTTAATGATATCTTTTGATGTGCCTATATAAAATTTAGTCTAATTTTTTGAATACAACAGCTACTACTACCACCCAAAATAATCCCAATCGTAATCATGATATTCGTAGTAGAAACCATAGTAAGGACATCTGGCAGCATTTTCCCTAGTTCGTTTTATGTGTCTGCCCTTAGGCATTTTCAAATAGCTTCTCTGAATTAAAGAATTAGAGCTTACTGGGCAGGTGAATTGAGTTGAGGGCACACAAGCACCTTGGGCAACGTTGAAGAGGGTGCCTACAGCACATGTTTGGGAGAATCCAGTGCCTTTGTAGCAGATGGTGTACCTGCGAAAATTAATCAAGCACTTGAAAGACTCCGAGAGAACATAATGCATTAATACTTAGTGCAATCTCCACCTCCATCAAGGAAAGTTAGAGTTTCTGCTGTACTTGCAGGACACGCAGCTGGTGGTGAGGGACAGTTGGCGTTCGAAGCAAAGTCACATTTACTCTCCGCGCTGTTAAATTCTAGGCCACCAACACATGATTGCATGAATGGGTTGCCTCCGGCGCAAATAACGTATTTGCTACAAACACTCGGCACTGCCATGAACGTTAAATCAGGCATACCCTCGCAACTAATACAGTTCACGTTTGATGGATAATCACACGATTGTTTCTCGCTGCTGAAGACGAACCCGTTAGGACATGTGTTGAAGTAGCCGACATTCTTGTAACATGTGTAGTAACTATTGCAGTCATTCAAATCTGGCACAAATCTTCCGTCGGGAACGTTGTAACAAGGATTCACCACTTGTGCATCACCTACGGCTAGTAGGAGCAGAGTGCAACTGGACAAAAATACAGCTGTAACGTTGTCAAAAATATTATTAAAGAAGATTTATTCTTGGAAATTTAAAATACTTTTCATTGCGTATGACAGTGATGTTTGCTTCAGGTTTGAACGTTTACAAGATTGCAATGAAAACTTATTACTCAATTGTTTCTAGCTTGGCCTCACGTTTTTATATGGAGAAATTTCTTATCACAGAGTAATGCTGACTGCCGAATTATATGTGAGGACAAATGTTCCATTTGTTTTCATTTTTAAGATACATGTATACAGATATAGTACGCTACTACAAATATCACTTTAGTATCGGAAACCGTGAACTGTTAATGAAATAATTAATTAAATTATATTTATAGACAGTGCGTTAAATTTGAGGGTACTTGCATGGCAATGGATCGTGAATTTTATTGATGGATAGCAGCTCAGATTTTTTGGCTGGTTGAAAGGTTCTTCGTTGAATGGAAACTCGAATTTATTGAAGAAGAATAGTATTGTTAGTTCATAGGTAACTATGATCTTTCTACTGTCTTTTTTATACCAGCAAAACCGTACGCTTGTCTTAGGATTTGAAAAACTGACTAATGCCATGCCAGTTTAAAGGACTAAAAGATTCTATACTGAGTAAAAATAATGATTGTTGAGGCAATTGTCGAGGCAACTCTTTACATTGAATAGCTAGGACTATGCTTTCTAAGTGAAGAGGTTTTATGTTCTACAGCGTGAAGCGATTGAACTACAAACAATTCCGACTGTTGTAACTTTTGAGCCGCCGGCACGAAAGTAGTTTGATTTCACTCCGTGATGGTTTATTACATTGTTTACTCAGTTTAATGGGAAAAACTCGTGATGAAATTCAAATATTCCACCCCGACATATCAGCTGGAAATGGTTTAAAATAGCAGCTTTAAGCTAAGACCAAAGAGGGTGCTAGCTGAAAGTAATGGCTACTCCCAGTTTCACTTCCGGTCGACGAAGCCTTGTAACAAGTTCTCAGTTATTGCGTCAGCTTAGCTATGAAGAATAACGCCATCGCATGTTTCTTAATTTTATATTCTTCTGTGCAGAAACCAAAAATTTTCAAATCGATAACATCGAGGCTTCCCCGCCCTTTTCTGAAAACATTTTGCTATTACCGCAAAGGAGCAAAATGAATGACATTGGATGCTCGAAAGCTTATAAGCATAAACTGGGATACTGCTTAGATTTGGCACGAAATGAAAGTCCGTAAGGCCCACTTACAAAAAAAAAAAATAGAAGCTGCCGCTCTTGCCCGGTGTATAATGGGAGGTTCCATGGAATTTCTTTTGAAAACCCAGAAAAAGTGCTGCAGCGAAAAATTCACAATCTGTTCGCCATACTGGATTTGAAATGCAATTTTTTCGATCAAAAAACCCCATGTCATAGATTGTCGAAATTTTATAAGCAAAACCCACAGATCTATCACCAAAGCCTCCTTACTAGTAGTGATAATTTGGCAAAGCCCGTAATAAAACCATGTAGTTAATTCGTATTCATTGAAAGCCTTTAGGAAATGCAATTCAGTCAAGTTTGTGGGAGAAAAGAAGAAATCGAAACATATTTACGCGCATTTGAAGTTTACTTGCAGGAGAATTAAACTCTCCTGACTGTTTAATCAATAAGACGCGCCCACAACATCGATTCCATCAATCCACTTGTATATACATAAATGTGCGGTAAAATCAAAAACATTAACTGAAGAGTATGGAAAGTCTACACCCTCGCGTAAAGTTTGGCCGTTTTTACTTTAGCACCACAGTCCCTTTTGGGCCGTCACTTAGATATTGTTAGATTATCTCATTATCTAGATCGGATGTATTGGCCCTCGAGAAGGTGATATGGTCAGTACCACACTTTGACCGGGTGTACGTCCCCCCAGCTGCGATGAATTCTGATTTTAAACCAGTACGTATAGCAACTGAATGGGCTTATATTATATTGTCTATTTGAAGAGTCACTCGAAGCAAATCTCGGGGTCACTAACGGGTTTCAAACTAGGTACCTCGTTGAAAAATGTATGGTCTGCCTCCGCTTACATTGTCTATCCAGGGTTTCACTACCGTCTCCAAAACTTCGATGTATGCAGCAGAGTTCACTCGAAGTCCTTGAGTAAAAAAGTGTGGTGGCAAAGCATATCCTTCGTTGCTGGCAACACCTAAAAAGTGGCTGGAAATTTAGTGTGCATAACAACAGGAACCTCCGTAGGATTTGAACATAGCCATCTGACATTTCTACGATTGGTTTTTCGATCTTGGTAAAAAAATTTTTCGTCGGAAAAAACCCATAACACATTGCCTCAGGGTGTTTGATTTGGTTGAAAAGGCGTTTTGATTGGAGAACTCTCTGTTTCCGTGTTCGTTCTGTCATCAACTGTCTTCTGCGCATCACGTAAGACTTATACTGAAGCGCCGAATAAGGCGCTCAGAAACATGAAGCTCACTCACAAGGACCTTCATTGATTTTGAAGGGTCCTCGTCCCTGATCTCTTGCACTCGCTCTAGAGATTCTGCAGATCGGACAGTGTCAGAAAGTTGTTCGTGCTTTTTGCGTTTACCAACCGGTTCTGTATCACCTTCTGATGCATCAAACTGCCGGCGAACCTTATGCACGAATGAACGGTCACAATTAAGAAAATTAGAGATCTCTAAATCTGCATGGTTCGCACATATAGCGACGATGACAGCATGTCTCTTCATTTCTTGAGTGATGTTGTAGTCCGCCATTTCTTATCTGAAAACAAATAAAAAAAAAATCGCGAATTTATAGTCTCATTCATGCATATCCTCAAATACCGTACGCATCCTGAATAATAAACACAACCAGTTGGTTCAGGGTACTATAAACTGAGCCACCACTCGGCATATCCATATTGTCGATTTGACATCAAAGAATAACGGATATCATTTGATCACACGACAATAGTCGAACGAGTGTTGCTCCAAAAATAACATCAATAATAACGAAATAAGCGACCCTCCTGATTAACCCAAAAATAAAATCTCACCAGCATTATCATCATCGTCATTAGCATCTGGTTTGCAATCGTGTGAAAAATACAGTCCAGGATATTTCACACCCAAATATGAGTTATCACGTTCCAGGTCACTTTCTTAATCAACATCGAATAAAAACAGGATTTAGTTATAGTTGGTAGTATTGTCCATTAGCTACTACAGACAACAAAAGAGATGAAAACTAATAGAGGCACCCGTTAATTCATGCGTTTTTTTCGAAAATTGAAGCTTTCTTGTGAAAAATTGCTTTTAGACGATCTGAAATGGTTTGTTGAGCGACGCCAAGTAATTTCGCAAGTTTGGTATGGATCTTGGTCCAGCAATGTCTCCAATTTGTGATCTTCAAACTTTTTTGGCTGTCCGGGCCGTTCATTGTCCTCCAAGTCAAAATTGCCACTTTTAAACCGTGCAAACCTTTTCTGGCCCGTACGTTCAGCTAGTGCATGCACACCATACACTTCCATTAAAATACGATGCCTTTCGGCGGCCTTTTTCTTCAATGAAGAAGTACTTCCCGCAAAAACACTTTATTCGGCACAAAATTCGACAATGTCAGAGTAAAAAAAAGTAGTGTTGTTTACGCTTCAGCTAACACATACTGATTCTGAAACTATATGACAGTAATTTTCCAACACATATTTGGAAAGGTGAATCACTCGAATAAAAATCAAGTTACGCCATCTGTTAGAAAACCAGTATCCCTATTACTTACAATATCTTAATCTAAAATCAACATCACCACTTTCTTCATCACACGAAGGATGTTAGCAAGATTTATTCACTATTGCTACTACTAATTATTTTCCAAAATTTGCTGCTGGCAGTATTGTTTTAATCAGCAATAATAAATATGACTTGAGTTCAAACGTATTTTTTTTTCGTAGCACACATTTTTAGTTTGCATTAATAATAAAAACAGTTCATCCCATAAAATCATCGCACTATTTGGTTAAAGGTTTTCCATTGCTAATACTTCAAATAATAACTTTGAAAATCACATACACAACGTTGATATTACACACACAAATCCTAAGTAGTGTTGTTAATATTGTTACTAGCAATCATATACATGAATTACCATCAAACTGGCACCAGTGATTAGACGATAGAAACGTAGGCAATTTTATGGATGCATTACTTAGTAAAAAAGCACCAAAACCAACCAAGCTCCGGTACCAACAAAAAAAAACCCACATTCAGTAGACGATTCAATTGAAGGAAACCTGTTAATGGTTCTCGCTCCCACGGCCAGCATACGGCTTGTTCATACAATCTTGAGGCGTGGGGTAGACTCAAGTCTTAAACAGCAATATATCAATACATTCGTTAGTAACAGGTTACGACTGGAAAAATAGTGTTAGCGGAAACTATGGTTAATTGACGTTGGAAGCTGAAGGGCAATAAATCGTGGTGACGAGATGTAGCACTTGAGTGGGCAGAAAGTCAGCGAAAAATTTGTAATCGTAATACTAACTAAGTGAAAGTATTAGATTCAAAGGTTGACTATACCACGAAATATTTGATATAAGCATGACTCGTTTTCAAGTTGGCGTGAATGGGTCAAGGTTTTTACCGATATTTAACGTAGCTTCAGGAGAATTCCCATTGAGAGGCAATAAAAGGAACTACATGCGATTCGCTGGTGGGACAGGTGAATCGGTCGTGTGTGTGTCGCTCATTTGATTGTCAAACAGGAAGACGGGCTGAGTTCAATAACAACCTTCGGGTGTATATTCTGTTTTTTTGCTTTCATCGAAGGGTTCAGCTCGTATGGCTAACAAAGTCTTTTTCCCATCGAGAGTGGCCAGCTGGCTCTACCTTGGCCGTACTTCGGCTTTGATTGGATTCGTGTTTCTGATCATTGTGTGCTAATAACATTGAGTGCGACTTTTTTCCTCGTGGTTGGGAAAAAACAGAATTTCTATGAATATTAAAGTGGAAAGCTTCAAATCTTTTGTGTATTATCTTCACTAGCTACGGATTTTCTTTTTACGTGTTAAATTGTTTAGTAAGCACAATGATTTTCTCTCCTCGCAAACGAGTAGCTGAATATGGCAGTTAGGATCCATAAAAATATTTACGCTCCTCAAATGAGAGTGCAACGAAAATAATATTTTGGGGATAGGCCTTGAAAGCGAGTAAGAAGGGTTCAAAAAATTTGTCAAACCGTTCATATATCGAAAGTTATGTTGGATGTCATGAATTACGGGAATGAGCGGTTCACGCAATATTGACCTGGGAAGGGTATAGTTATACGTTTTACGCTTTGTGAATTAGAAAGGCAGAGAAAGCGACATTGAATCTAAATTTCATCATCGTCTATGACGCAGCAGCCCAAGCCGGGCTTTGGCCTCCAGGAATACTCTCCTCCAATCATTACGGTTCTAGGACCTCGTTCACCAGTTGATCAGTCCCAATAAGGATCTACCGTCAGCTTCTTTTGTGTCTTCCCATTGAGTCCTCGGTCTTAAGTATGGAGTACTAGACTTTATTTTGGGGCATTTTTTTAGTGTCCATTCTCGTATTTTTCAGCGCCTCTTTCATTCAGGTTGACTCCAAGGTAAATGAAGTTATCCATACTTACAAGGTTGTAGTCTCCTACGGCCAGATTTTGTCGGATTGGAGTGTTCTTCCTCGTTTGAGTCATGAATTTAGCTTTCGTTTCATTAGCTTATAGGCTGATTCAGCTTGCTTCAAATTATAGGCTCTGAAATGCTCTTCTGGCATCTGAGGTTGACATTAAAATAATATTGACGTAATCAACATACGCTACCAATTGTGTGCACTTGAACATTTGTGTATCAAAGGTTTCGGCTGATGTTCTCCTGATGCCGTGTTCCAGCGCAATATCAAGAATATAGTTAGTTCATCCCATTTTTTAAGCCCGATTTCATTATAAAGCTGTCCTTAGTTTGCCGTTTACCTTAACTTGGTACTCTTTATTCGGCATCGTGTGACTTTGCCCATGCGGATTAGTTTTGTTGGCCCATTAAATTCATGCATTGTCTGTACAGTGCTTATCTGTTAACACTGTCATTTGCTTGCTTGAAGTCTCTAAAGAGTTGGTGAACGTTGATGTTAATTTTCAGCGCTTTTTTAGCACTGGCTTAATTGAAAATATTTGGTCAATTGTAGACTATCCACCTCGAAAGCCTTCCTGATATTCTCCTACGATACTTTCATAGTACAGCTTTAATTTGCTTTCTTTGATTTTTGTTAGCACTTTATAACCTATACACAGTAAAGCAATGCTTTTATAATTTTCACACCATCTTGTTTTCTTTCGAGTGTAGAAGACATATTACACTTCTTGACCAGTCTAACTGTTCTTCTGGCCACATTGTGTATATTTGTCAGTGGAGAAGGTTACTTAGATGGGAACCTCATCTCTGGAGCAGTTTTTCTGGTATTTTATTCTTCCCAGGAGTCTTATTTTTTCCGAGGAGTCTTATTTTTTTCCGAGGTCATTGTTCCCAGGAGTCTTATTTTTTCCGAGGTCACGTGCTGCTGCCTGTATTTCATCTTTTGTTCTGTTTCACAACTTCAGTAGCTGTTGGGGACGCTGTGAACAACTTCTGGAAATATTGCATCTATCAGTTCTTAATTTCGAATGTATTGCTTATGATTAATTCTTGTGCACTTTTGCAAAGACTTGAAACCCTTTCTTAGTTGTTATATAGAAGTATACATTGAATTGACTTCATGCGAGGTCATGTTTTCGTTTATATTTTGGGTTTTGGTGTTGATGGTCATTCGTTTCTTTCTTTGGCACACATTTTCAGCTTGCCGTCGAAAGGTTTGTATAGTGTTTTTCTTTGGCCCAAGATGGTCACTGGATGCTATGTTGTACGCCTGATTCCTTATTTCAACCTCTTTCTTGCATTCTCCGTCATACCAGTCGTTCCTACTCCTCTTCAGCCTCTTCTGTTACTGCATCTCTTAATGTCTTCCGCATAGATATGAAATGATTACTACTTTCTCCGGACTGCGCAGATAAATTGACGCGATTTTCCAGCATTGACATTTATGTGAAGCTCTCATTTAGCTTGCATATCTGATACTTTACAGGTTTAGGAGATCCGGCATGGGAACTTGACCCTGATAAGGAGGTAGTCTGAATCGCAAACAGCACCGCGTAATGAATGCATGTCAAGAATGCTGGTTGCCGCTCGTTTTTGTATGAGAACATGGTCGATTTGGTTGAATGTGTGACCGTCTGCGGATGCTAACATTCTCTTGGGGATGCCTCGGTATGGGAAGTGTGTGCGTGCATTGAAGCCTCTGCTAGTAGCGAAATACTTCAGGCGTTGTCCGTTGTCGCTGGTCTCTGCATGAACGCTGTGATCCCTGATAATTCCTTTACGTGCTCTTTATCTGTCAATATTTACGCTGAAGTAACCCTGAACACTTTTAATGTCAATAAATCAACAGAACATGCCAGAATACTGTGAAATTTATGCTTGATTGCCTCCTCCTTGTCCTATGCGGGCACGTGACAGTTGACCAGCCAGACAGTAAAGAATTTGGTCTTGAAACGAATTACTCATATTTTTTCGTTAACAGGCCTGAAGGTGGTGATAATTTGTTTAAATATGTTGTCAACAATGGCAGCTACGCCACACTCACGGCGTCCTAACAATTTTCCGCTGTTAAAAACGGTGTGCGTTCGTATGTCGAATGTGTCTTCACCATGCTATCTGTTTCCAGCTCTGCGAGAATGTGAATTCTATATTTCATTATGTGATCCAGAAGTTGTTGCAGTAGAGCTGGCCTGTTCAGTCATATAACGTTCCAAGTTCCAAAAGATTAGCCAGTTTTTCGTTGCAATAGTCGCTGCCGATTGGTCAATTCGATCCGAGGTTGTTGTCTTGGTTCCCTGACAAGTAAATACTAAGTGCAACGTTGTCAGTGCTTCGACTTTATTGATTTTGGTCCACGAGTGGTGTTTTATTTCCCTCAGATGGATGGATCTGAATTCTACAGAAGGAGATTTGTTGTTTATAATCAGGTACCCGTTATCCTTTTTTACTGTCTTTGTTAAAATTTTTTTTACAAAGACCTACTAGTTTTGCGACCTGTCTGTCCGTCTGTCTGTCTGTCCATCCACTTGTCCGTGTGTCACAGCTAGTTTCCTCAGAAATCATAGAAGGTAGAATGCTCAAACTTTGTGAAAAGGTCAGAAGTGATGGTCTCTCAAAAATTTTAAAAAAAAACAAGTTGGGTAAACAGACCTACGCTCATGTCAGAAGAGTTTTGTATTCAATTTTCAAAATGCAGTCACCAGATCGAATCAAATCAAGAAACATGTCAAAGACGATTTTATTGGAGAAAATATGAAATAGGAAGATCATACTATTATTAACAAAGTTGAACGAATTTCGACTTCTGAGGTTTTTAGTATTGTTATACTAATAAATATCTCCCTTGATAATTATTTCAGATGTCCATCCGCGAGGGAGGAAACACATTTTTCATGTATTTTCCCCCTGTGCCAGCACTGATACAAAAACTGACAGTTTAACAACTGTTTTGAAAAGCTCCCATGAAAACTTTTATTTCATACTCATATCGGCTACGTTTGATGAATTTTTTTTTCAGGGGCCACTCTCCTGTACTGTTATCATCGATTAATGGCCAATTTTTTCGAATCCTAGAATGGTTACAAAACCCTTTTGCTAGGAGCTCTCTCCCACCTCCTTGACTTGTTTCACTTATGAGCATTAATTGTAGGTACTCACCTTCAGTCATTCATTAAATTGAATCAAGTGTTCAAAGCATGCACCTTAAACGTTGAAGTTGGGAAAAAATAACTCAAAATTATTCGATCTTCGCATTTAAAACAGCCACTATTTTGTTTTACGATTACTGATACCACTAGCTGAACCGATTCTCAAAGATATTCATGACACCTATCATTCCTGAAATTTTCATGCAAATCCTAGCAAAACTGTGGTGTCTGAGTCGGTAAAAAGCGCATGTTGTTCCATAGCCATATGTTGCCATAGTAATAAATGCAGCGCATATTGTTCCATAGTAATACATGAAAATTCAAACCGCTATAGCATCGCTAAATATGATTCAATCTTTATGAAACTTTCAGGGTAGATCAATCTTATAAATAGACATCAACGTACTGAATTTCATTGAAGGTACCGTTAAGATTTTATTCAAGAAAACATAAAATCGATAAATCATACTATTACTAACAAAGTTGAGTGAATTGCGACTTTTCACGTATTTTTTGTTGTTGTACCCACCAAGGCCTACATCTCTGATTTTTTTTCACATATATTCACCTCAACTTTTAACACAAGTTAACGCTCTTGCCAACAAATTTATTTGTAAAAACAAGTCAAACACATTATTCTTGCCAAAAGGGAATTACATTATTCTATATATCAATAAGTTAAATTAAATTTAGACCAAAATCTGCTTTTCGTGCATTTCCCCCCTTTTTTTGGGCGATATTTCAGTTCTTCTACGTAAATGTGTGTTGAATGTACGAGTAACTTTAGTCAATTGTGCAAGAATTTTTGAAAATTTTTCAATTGTAATATGAATTTCATAAATTTCATTTCATTTGTTTTCACGTTAGTAAAATTGCTAAGCTATGAATATTAGGGTATTGTCACAAAAAATTGAATTGTTTCAATTTATCAAAAAGGAAGCATACTTATCCAGTCCTCCTCCGACGAAGGTTCGTGTTTGGTTCGGGTAAGGCCTGTAACTTAAACTTCGTAAAAATCTGCGAATTCAACTTGTTGTTATGTTACACAGAGTGACAATCAGGTAGGACGCATTGAAATTTATGTCACGCTGTTCTCACAGACACGATATATTAATTCCAATGGATTTTAAATCGGTACAGCTAGATGGATGTTGTATTCATTTTGAAAATATCGCTATAATAAAATGATCCATGAACATTCATTTACGTAAAACGTATCTAAATTTAGATTTCGGTCATAAGTGATTAAAAGTTTATTGATTTAAGGCTAGCAAGTTTATTGATTTAATGAATGTTAATTTGTTACAGGAGCAGTTGACATTTTGATCTATTTTCGAAGGCTTCCAAGTTATTCATATATGTATCAATATTCAACGTGCTCAGCGTAGCAGTCCAGCATCTTCCATGCAATCCCACTTGCTCTCTTACAGTAGATGACTGCCGGGAATCCGATGAGATTAGCGCTTCCAGTTTAATGGCTTTCCACTTGTTTTCACTTTGGTCCGACGTTAATTTTCCATTCGATGTTGTACACAATCACGCTTACACAAATACATTCATAATTGCGAAGGGCAGAATGAATTCACTTTTTCTGAGTCTCAACTCGAATGTCGGCAGGTAGCGTGAATATCATTTTCCACACTGATTAACCACCGTAAAGCGAATCTACCAGCACTTGATTCTTAATCCATGGAGAGCTCCAGATAGCCCAGTCATATTAGGGCTTTCACCTCGGAATGAAAGATAATAAGCTGCAAATTGGTATGAACCTTTGTTTTGTCATTCTAAATGTTGTCTCAAAAGTCACAATCGTTATCGTGTCCGCGTCTCAAGATATTCAAGGTCAAAGGTCACAAAAATCGGTTTTTCGCGAATATCTGGCTTCCTATCGGTTAAATGAGATTTGCATTTATTATAAAAGTTGTAGGCTATAAAATTCCCTACAACTTTTGTTTAAACTTTTTTTTCATACGACCAACCGTTTTGAAGGTAGAGCGCGAAGAGTGCACATCGTACAGTCATATACGGCCTAATGCAAGGTCAAGCGTGAGTTATGGTTATCAGTACGTTATAAAGTCAATTATTTACTTGGAAATTATAATTATTAAACAATGCCTATTATTTATGTACTAACTATTAATTATTTATATTTGATTAAAGTAAGTAACTTGATTATTTATATATAATTATTCATATTTAACTATTTAAGTATAAAATATTATTAATTCTGGATTATATATTTTAGTTTTATTTTAAGTTAAAATGATAGTAAGAGTATATATTTTACACATATTTTTATTTATTATTAAATACGGCATAATATACATTTATCAAAATGTGAGTTCAAATATCAAAAGTATCTTTGTTGATTTTAATTGTAATGAAATTGGAAATGGAAGCTAATTATCTTCTTCTTGTTCGTCGTCTTCTTCTTCTTGTCGCTCAAAAATGTTCAATTCATTGTCATCATCCTCATTATCTGTCATGTTCATCTCCAAACCTTCCAGAATATCGGGATCATATGTATTTTCTTCATCGGGATTACTTGGATACAGTGAAGCGTTGAGGCAAGCTTGTCCGTTGCACTGGCCGCAAGCTAAAGAACATTGTAGCCCTGATTTTCTGCATCCACAGCGGGAACCACAACCATTTTTGCAATTGCAAAATATTACGTTTAGTAGTTCGGCTGGTGCTGGAGGTAATAACGTTCGTATGGGCTCCAGGATTTCATTTTCAAGCATCCAGCCCCATTCTTTAGGTTCTAAGTCCTTCCCTAACCACGTTTGAATCTGGTAGTAGACACGTTTTATGTGTTGATGAGCTGCTACACTTGTTGGTGGAAGTGTTGACAGTTGTACAGGTTTATTTAGTTTTGTAAATTTGATGAATTGCGTCGTTTTGATGCAATAATAACATTTTTACTCGTGTACACTTTTCGACACTCGGAATGCACATTTACAGAACTTAAAGTATTTAAATAGTCTATATGTCCATCATTTCTTTCAATACTTGCAGTTTTTAAAGTTTGTAAACCACGTACGACATTCACAGAAACACCTTCTGAAAGTTTCTTATCACATATAAAACACAAATCAGCCATAGCTCTTAAAACCGTACGTCCGTAGTTGCAACGGTACAATTTCAAACTAACGAATAATCTTGACTCATACAAAGTGGAGAGAGTGGCCTTGAATACTATAGAACATCTGTCCCGGCAATGAATAGAAAAGGGCATAGGGTAGGGACAAGTATTTCCAGGTATATAAGTATTGAGAAATTTACGCGTTTTAAAGAAAAGATATATAATGTCGTGTTAACTTAAAATAAAACTAAAATATATAATCCAGAATTAATAATATTTTATACTTAAATAGTTAAATATGAATAATTATATATAAATAATCAAGTTACTTACTTTAATCAAATATAAATAATTAATAGTTAGTACATAAATAATAGGCATTGTTTAATAATTATAATTTCCAAGTAAATAATTGACTTTATAACGTACTGATAACCATAACTCACGCTTGACCTTGCATTAGGCCGTATATGACTGTACGATGTGCACTCTTCGCGCTCTACCTTCAAAACGGTTGGTCGTATGAAAAAAAAGTTTAAACAAAAGTTGTAGGGAATTTTATAGCCTACAACTTTTATAATAAATGCAAATCTCATTTAACCGATAGGAAGCCAGATATTCGCGAAAAACCGATTTTTGTGACCTTTGACCTTGAATATCTTGAGACGCGGACACGATAACGATTGTGACTTTTGAGACAACATTTAGAATGACAAAACAAAGGTTCATACCAATTTGCAGCTTATTATCTTTCATTCCGAGGTTGACCCCTATTTTTACCTAATATGACTGGGCTAAGAGCTATACTGCAATACTACCGTTCGAGTACGCTACATCAGACGGAGGACGGTTCTGTAAGGAGGTTCCAGACAGAACGGCTGTTACGCACGAATGTCTTGATAATGAATCTTTAGAAAATTTCAGCTAAACGAAACTGCCGCTCGGAGAGGAATTTTACACCACCGACCAACTGGCTCCGGCACCACAAACAAAGCTTGCATCTCATCCAATTTGATTCGCGAAGATGTTGTTTGTTTTCTTATGGACAGCTGCGCAACCGTTTTGACTCTAGTCAAGTACTCCCAGTTACTCCTCACAACTTTTTTATTCGAGCCCCGCTTGACACTCCTCTCGGTTATCTCGACGAGCCTCATCATGGCGGTAACGGAGGGCTTCTCGTCAACACAAGTTAGTAATTGTTTCGCTAGGTTGCGTCGTAAAGAGGGCTGCCATTATCAATTTTTTTTATTTTTAGTTTTATTTAATTTTTTCAATTGTTCCTTTGGAAGAACTTTTTACCGATAATGGTAGCGGTGCTAATGGCGAAGTTTAGTGTGGGTTAGAAAAAAACAATGTTAATAAGTTGCGTATCAAATTCCTCCGCACTTATTGCGTTTTTGTTTTCATAAAAATGGTATTTTTCGCAAAATTCTTTCGAGCAGTTTGCCTAGGCAGGCTGCTCGATTACTACAACTCATTGTGTCCCTGGCTAGAGAGCAGACTATAAAATCTGCCTTCTCGTATGTTGAAACGGCTGATAGTAGTCTTGAGTAAACAGCTGGGCCGGATGATGTAATGTACGTCTTATTTCTGAGCTGAAGATGTGGCCCAATCAAACAATGGCAAGACAGATTTCTACCTGATTCAGCACTTGAGTGGGAATGTATATGTCCGTCTTATCTGAACATTGTGATTCTGTGAAGGAAAAGAAGAATATGCAGCTACATTTTTTTGCGTGTAGAAGATGGGACTGGCAGCGCGGAGACCTCTATAATGAAATAGGAGTGCTTTATCCAGATAGTCTAACTGGAGAGGTATTTAGATTTCTCATTAAAGCAACCATGCACATATCAGGTTCTGGCAGTCATGAACACTCAGAGTAGCCAAGGTGGGAGAAATCTCCTTTCTAGCAATTCTTCTTTCTTCTTGTTTTCTTGCTAGAAAAGGGTTTCCTGCAACTTGATGGCATCTTAAAGTCAAGCCTTGAAGTGAATTGAAGCCTTAAATGGTTCAATTGTAGATTCTATGGGTGACGGGGGAGAAGCCACATGTGTCCGGAAGTTTCTGCACTCAAGGCATAAATAGCCTTTACCTCCCTATCACCAAAAATTAAAAAAGAATTTACAGCAGAAGCTTTTAGAGTACACAATGCTCCGATATTACCCTTACATCTTCGTTAGAAAGTTCTGCTAAGTTATTTACAAAAATACCCGTCAATGAAACTAGACAGTAGACCCATTGAGAAAAGGATGTAGTAGAGTTGAAGTGATATTTAAGGTTCCTAGTCCATGAAGTTCTACTTTAATAGACTACAAAAAGGCTACAGAAAGGGGGCAACATTGAGGTACAAGCAATCGCCATAACCTTTTTATAACAGAAGAGTAGGGTGAAACACTCGTCTGAGTCAATGAATGGGGCAGGATCACAGATACCCGACCCAACTGATCATATAGGCAGGGACTCAGTTTCCACCCAAGGTAGGCAGAAGAAGCGAAAAAAGGCGTGAAAACTTATTTAAGCTAGCATTATAGTTGGAGAACTCACTCTGCCTTCTAGGGTTATAGTGTGAAAATAATTTCAGTTCGATCGTACTTGAAGCCGGGAATGCTGTTCGTAAACTGTGTAAGTGACCGCTTAGCAATTGAACTGTGTTTGTGCGTTAAAAACACAATATCTCTAAACAATAAGCAAGCAATAAGTACCTTTCTAACACCAGTGTTGGTACCGGCATCTGTTTTACAAAATTGCTCGTTTATTACTTATTGTTTAGGGATATTGTGTTTTTAACTCCCTAACCTACATTCTTACAAGTACTCACTTTGCGAACTCTTTTCCAATCAGATCACTGTGCGGTCGCTTACTCAACATGCTGATGACCACAAATAAAGGCCTTACACGAAAGGATAGAAGAATATATGTAAGTACGAAGTTCGCAGGTCCTCAATTCAAATTTGAGCATCAAAAATGTGTAAAATGTATTAGAAATCTTCTTGACAGTAAAGAGGATACTGAAAATGCAAGCCATGAAACAGTTTCAACGTAATTCGTGACTCAATTAGAATCTGCTCGAAAATGACACCACGTTGTCCACAAGTGTTGTGAAATACGTCATTAACGTGGGGTGAGTAATTTATAGGGGAATAGTGTCCTAAAATGCATATGAGAAATTTCATCCTGACAGTGCTCAAAGATACAAGCAAAAGTCAAAATACTATGCTCCCAGAATCAACTGTTAAAAGCACCTAGCTATCTAGTGTTTGCTAGGTCACAATTTTGAGAGGGGCTGCTTTTATAAGGACCTGCTGCAAGCTTAGGTTGAAGACATACGTTAATCATAAGCCAAGGATCTTGAATTTTCACGCTCATATAACATATTCGTATTGTCATACCTTTCTTGCCATCGCTTGTTAAAAAAGACAAAGAGGGCCACGGTTCAGAGGCTGCAGAGCCAGGTATTTGACACTGTCGAATAGAAAGTACGCTGCGGGGCTTTGCACTAGTGATCCGTGGCTATATATTATATCTGCCGTAGACAAAAGTAAAACAAGTTGGGTAAACAGACCTACGCTCATGTCAGAAGGGTTTTGTATTCAATTTTCAAAATGCAGTCACCAAATTGAATAAAGTCAAGAAGCATGTCAATGACGATTTTATTGGAGAAACTATGAAATTCGAAGACCATACTATTATTAACAAAGTTGAAAGAATTTCGACTTCTTAGGTTTTGGTTATTGTTCTACTCATAAATAATTATTTCAGATGTCCATTCGCGAGGGAGGAAACACATTTTTCATGTATTTCCCCCCTGTGCCCCCACTGAAGCAAAAACTGACAGTTTAACAACTCTTTTGAAAAGCTCCCATGAAAGCTATCATTTCATACTCATATCGGCTACGTTTAATGAATTTTTTTTCAGGGGCCACTCTCCTGTACTGTTATCATCGATTAATAGCCAATTTTTTCAAATCCTAGAGTTGTTACAAAGCCCTTTTGTTAGAAGCTCCCTCCCGCCTCCTTGACTTGTTTCACTTATGAGTATTAATTGTAGCTACTCAGCTTCAGTCATTCATTAAATTGAATCAAGTGTTCAAAGCATGCACCTTAAACGTTGAAGTTGGGAAAAAATAACTCAAAGTTATTCAATCTTCGCATTTAAAACAGCCACTATTTTGTTTTACGATTACTGATACCACTAGCTGAACTGATTCTCAAAGTTATTCATGACACCTATCATTCCTGAAATTTTCATGCAAATCCTAGCAAAACTGTAATGTCTGAGTCGGCAAAAAACCGCATGTTGTTCCATAGCCATATGTTGCCATAGTAATACATGCAGCGCATATTGTTCCATAGTAATACAGGAAAATTCAAACCGCTATAACTTCGCTAAATATGATGCAATCTTGCAGAGTTGATCAATCTTATAAATAGACATCTGTGTACTGAATTTCATTGAATTTAAGGGTACCGTTAAGATTTTATTCAAGAAAACATAAAATCGATAAATCATACTATTACTAACAAAGTTGAGTGAATTGGGACTTCTCACGTATTTGTTGTTGCCTACATTCCTGATTTTTTTCAGATTTTTCGGATGCAAGGTGTCCAATCGCGGGGGGGCACAAATTTTTCGTGTATTTCCCCTCCCTGTGCGCCCCTCGAAGCAAACTTTGCCAAACTAAGACCTGTTTTGAAAAGTTCTCATCAAGACCTTTCATTTGATACCCATATCGGCTATCTTCAATGAAATTTTTTTTCGGGGGGTCACTCCCCTACATGGGGAGACCCCCCTTAACTACCTTATAAAATTTTTTAGTAGTTGAATTTTGAAGAGAGCATCACTTTACACCTATATACAAAATTTGATGCTTCTAGCTTAAGTAATTTAAGAGAAAAACTGCTGTGACACACGGACGGACGGACGGACGGACGGAAATTATTATTATTATTATTTTGTAAAATTATTTTACAAAACCCTAAAAAGTACGTTCTGCCGATTTTTATCTGTTTCAAAGGTGTTTTGACCATTTGAGCCAGACTTTGAAGCGCTACTTCTCTGGCGAAAGTCTATTTGCCTAGTATTCAGGGAAGAGACGCCCGCTGGTTCATTTAAAAAATAGAATTTCGTTATAAGTGAATTATATTATAAATTATAGTCTCTGCTGTTTGAAAACATGTGCATATGCAGATGGCTAGATATAAAAGTGAATTGAAGGTGTAAACCAAGGACATACATTTTTTTGAAAACTGCCTAGAGCTGGTATACCTAGGATCGTAAAACCTATCGGTATATGACTGATGTGCTGTTAACTATATGGAGTCCTCAATTTTTATGTCAATATATGTAGAGTAATGTAGTAACGTTGTTGAAATTCATTGTGAAATCTGCGGGGCATATGTTATGGCATTCTCGCGGTGGTCTGTATTATTTGAGTAACCAATGTATGCATATCTCCAAGTAAAGGTGGCAAAGTCTCATTAAGTTATCTCACAGTTATCTGCAAATATTTGTGGATAACTCTTGAATGAGAATAGTAAATGTATAAGTTAATTTAAAAAATGCCGGTTTTTGTTAAAAAAATATTTTTAGGGCTGGAGCCCGTCTTTATTAAACGAAATCAGAATTAGAACTAACTTAAATCTAACAATAAATTGGCTTACATGCTAATGCATGGGAACTGCAGCGTTAGCGGTTTCATGTTTTTCCATGAAGTTGGAAACTGCATCGATCACGTTGCATATGTTGCAGCCCTGGCGTCAGCAGAATTCGCACCGTGAGAACGTGCTAACTCGCCCACCTTTAGATACGATAGTCCTCGATCGTTTAGAAAAATTTGATGTCAGTGAACCTGACATTCTTGCTTGATGTTTGTAGGTCAGTTTCCAATGATAATGATGATGTTGCAACGGATGGTGTTTGCTCTGGCGCTACTGATAGAGATTTCTCTTGCGCTTGCTCGACGTTGATTTTTGTTATTGTTTTCGTTGCCTTGTGTTTGATTATTTTCCAGATGATCAGGACCAGGAAGTAAAGCCCGATGATGGTGAGTATGCTGTACGTAGCCGCTTGGTGGATGTTGGTTTCGGAACGCATCAATAAGATCTCGTTTGTGTTGTTTGTATGGAGATCTTTCATTAGCTCCAGTGAAAGTACCTCCTGGTATGAATTAATTTCTGAGGAAGGCTGTAATATAGGTGGCAAAACGTTCATCACTGTCATCTCACGGTTGGTAAATGTCCTTCCGTTGATTGAAATACTGGTGTTCTGTATTTTCAAAAGGTATGTTCCATTTAGTTCGTGGACTATTTGTTCTGCTTCGATTATGCCGGTAAATTGGTTTAATAGAATGGTGCCAGGTGCGATTTCTTCTACAGTTGGTATGTGCGCGTTGCTGGTCCTATTGCATGTTGGTGTCAGGCTTTTCAGCAGGTTTGGTACGCAGGAAGTGTTGGTTATATCGGAAATTTCATTTGATTTACATATTGACAGGAAGTTTATTTCTTTACAATTATTTATTACGCCAAATATTTTTTCGTTATTTTTCAAAATTCTATTAAATTTGAGGTCATTTATTACATTGTTTTTCTTAACTGCTTTTATCAATAATGTTTCATATGTGAGGCTCGTGGTCAATGGAATGTTAACGATATATAGGATAGTTGACATGTTTGTTATTATTTTTACTTCTGCAAAATCTAAGGCCTCTTCTATTGTTGAATAAGGGAGTAATTCTTTATCCAATATTTCGGTTGCAATTTTAATTTCAGATTTAGATAGGATTAAAGAGTTTATGACTCCTAATTTTGCCCAATGTAAAGCCAAGTTTATATTTTTCAGTTCTTCTTTTAACAATGAAAGTCTATATTGGACATCTAATATTATTTCGTAATTTGTTTGACTGTTTTCTTTGAATAGCTGCTGAATTTTATTTGCAATCATAGTAATGTTATTGATTCTGTCGTTGTACAATCGGTTAATAACGACCTGTCTATTGTTGTTTTCAAGTAAATTATTTGTTTTATCCCTTATTGTAATAAAATCCTCGTGATCGGGATTACCTGCAATCCATTTCCATGTGGTGCCGATAAAATCAAGTGATCTTGAAATACTTTTGGGTTTTAAAATTTTTTAGAAGTTCTCGAATTTGCTGAAGCTCATAGGATAGGTGCGATGAGGAAGGGTAGTGCCTAACTTCCGAAAGATTAAGGATCGGTTCGATTCGAGAAATGAGATGTTCATACTGATTTATGTCAATAGTGTGAATCAACTTAAAGTTTCCGTCCTGAATTTTTGCTCTTCCTGTATGGAACGAGACGATTTGAGAATTGGAGAAATCCAAAATTTCAACCTTGGCATGTACTATGTAGAGTAATGGTCTGAAAGAAAGTTTTAGTTGCGTATATGGCTTTTATGAATAATTTTTCCGGATTCAGTCAAAACGGTGGAGTTTCGGTTTTCTTTAACTATTTCCTGTCTGTACCTAGCTGTTAGTTTAGAGCCTTTCCTTTTGTTCATTTTAACGTAAATTGTTTGTCCTGTCTCATAGTCCTTAGTGGGTTGTCTCGTCTTGTTATGGTTTGTCATGTCCTGTTCTTGTTTCAGTTTAAGTTTTTCAATATTCGAAAGACGAATTCTTTCAAGTTCATTCGGGTCTATATTGGGGATTCGACCAAAGTGTAACTCGAGTGGTTTTTTTCCGGTAGTGGAATGGATTGTGCAATTGTACTCGTGCACGGCTCGTTGTAAAAGGTTTTCGAAAGTTCTGGGGGGTCCATCCTTTTTAAGGCATCTCATTATCTCAGTTAAGGTGCTGTGCCAACGCTCGACTTGCCCGTTGACTTCGCTCTTATATGGAGGGGTTTTGTAGACCTTGATTTTGAGGTCGTCCTCCATTAGTGCCGTTATTGAAGCTGATCTCAAAGAGCTCTCGTTGTCGATGACGACTACTTCCGGCACACAAAAGAAGAAGAGCAAGTCTGTGAGGGGCTGCTTAATGTCTTCGATAGATTTGGAAGAAATTATCTTCGCTTGACCAAGTTTTGAAAACTTATCGACAGCCGTAAGAACTCGGTGCTTCTCGGTGCTAAACAGGTCAATATGTATTGTATGGCCTGGGTACGTTGGAATCGGTGTAGAATTTAATAGAGGTTTGTTCGGATGTCGATCGTATTTCCTTTCCTTGCAAATACTGCAAAGTTTAACCAGATTCTTTATCTTGGCCGCCATTTTGGGGAAATAAAAGTTTTCGAGAAGCTGCAAGCGATTTTCCTCAGCGTTGCGGTGTGCCCATCGGTGAGTTTGCAGGATTTTTTCTTCCTGCTCGACTTCACCAGGAATATCCTCAACAAGTTTTTGGGTGTATCGAATTCGATAACTCCTGAAATGCACGGGATATATTTGTTGTATACGTCCCATAATTTCTTCGCATGTTAATAAGCCATTAAGTGTGTTGGGGTTCAGGTAGCGCTTGAATATATTTATAATGTCGTCATTTGAATACTGAGGTTTTATAAGGGTGTGTCTAGTGTAATTTGGGAAAGGGTTTTGTAATTGATAGCTATCTTCATCGCCAACTTTCAAAAGTAATTGATTTCGAAAGACATTAACGGGTAATTCAACAGTAGGGATCAGGTTTTGAGAGGAGCTTTCGTCGCTGTGCTCTGTAGGCGTTAGGGAGTTTATATGCGATTCTTTTGGGGGCCGTGAAAGGGAGTCTGCCACTACATTGGCCTTGCCTGGCTTGTATTCCAGTTCGTGGTTGTATTCCTCCAAGATGGACTTCCATCTTTTCATTTTGCTGTTTGTGTTCTTGTTACTCAGCGCATACGTTAGAGGTTGGTGGTCGGTATATATTTTAACCTTACGAGAACCGTAGAGGTAGCCTCGCAATGAATTGAGAGCCCATATGATAGCAAGCATCTCTTTCTCATTCGTGGCGTAGTTCTCCTCGGTTTTGGTCAACGTTCTCGACAGAAAAACGATGGGTTTGTTGTCCTGTGAGAGGACTGCACCAATAGCGTATTCGGAGGCGTCGGTTGTTAGTTGAAACTCCTTTTCAAAATTTGGGTGAGTTAAAACCACTTCTTTGGATATCAGACAGTTTTTAAGGATGTTAAATGCATGTAAGGCCTTTGAATCGAGGTGGACCATTTTGTTTTTTGACTGACTTTTGGACACTCGTCCATCTTCCCCTCTTAAAAGAGAAGTCAGGGGCTTTGCAATTTTTGCATAGTTCTCGATAAAGCGACGGTAATACCCTGACATTCCTAGAAACGATCGAAGATCTTTCAGGGTCTTAGGAACGGGCATGTCGGCAATTGCCTGAACTTTCTGTGGGTTGGTTTTTATACCATCACTGCTTACGATGAATCCCAAAAATTCTATTTCGCGCTTAAAAAATTCACATTTATCCGACTGAATTTTCATGTTGGAACCTTCCAAAGTTTTGAGTACCTTTCTTAAGTTTTCGAAGTGCTCTGCTTCATCTTTTCCGAAGATGATAATGTCGTCTATGTAAACATAGCAACGTAGTCCTATGTGTTCTCGTAGTATATCATCGAGAGTCCTCTGGAAGATAGAAGGAGCGTTTTTGAGCCCGAATGGAAGGCGTGTGAATTCAAATTTTCCATTGTTAATGGAAAACGCTGTTTTGGGGATGTCACGTTCCTTGAGTGGGATCTGGTGAAATCCACTCTTGAGGTCGACGATGGAGAAGTATCTATTCTTTCCCAAATTGGCCAAAATCTCACCTATTTCCGGTATCGGGTATTTATCCGCGATGGTAACTGTATTCAGTTTGCGGTAGTCAATTACCATCCGATACTTTTTCTCACCAGATGCGTCCTGCTTTTTAGGTACGACCCAAACTGGAGAGTTATAGGGAGATTTGGATGGCCTGATTATTCCATCCTTGAGAAGTTTATTTATTTCCTTCTCAACGACTTCCTTTAAGACCATTGGATACGGGTACGACCTGGAGTACACAGGATCGTCGGATTTTGTCCGTATCTCTCCTTTGACCGTGGTAGTATAAGTCAGTTTTTCGTCAGGTTCTGTTAGTAATTTGGGGCAGTCTTTCAATATGGTTTTGAGTTTTATGATTTGAATTTGGTTTAGGTGATTTGTTCTAATGTCAATGTTATTGACTGTTTCCGAATCATGTTGTTTTAAAGGGATGAGAATATTTGGATAAAGAGTCATGTAGTTTTCGTTCGTGTGGATTATTGCTTTTAGTTGTTTCAGAGTATCGTTTCCAATGATACCATCGAAAGATATTAAACTTGGCAGTATGAAAAACTGGATTTTATCAGTGTGAGGGCCGAATAAAGTGACGAATGCGTGATGGGTAATTTTGATGCTACCTCCAACGGAAGTAGCGTAAAAGGCTTTTTTATTTTGTAAGGGATTCCGAATGTGTCTTGGTTGGATATAATTTTTGTTCGAGCCAGTGTCTATCAAAAATCTTAGTTGCTCTCCACTTCGGGAAGTATGTTCGAAATATGGGAGTGAAGAGCGCTTTAATCTAAAAAATAAACATCTTCTAGCTGCTCGTCCTGCTCGATATTCGGTTCGTCCTTCGCGTCTATGTAGTCGGTTAAAGTCTGGTCATAGTTCTCGTCTTCCTGAGTTGCGTCCTTTTCGTACTGTTCCTCTGTCACTTCGTTTTCTTCATCAGGTTCTACATAATATACTCTTTGGATTTTGTGCGGTTGGTGCCTTTGAAAAGATTGTGGGGAGCGTTTTGAAGGATAGAAACGTTGATTCTGAGGCCTGTTGGCGTAGTTAACAACATTAGTCCTTAAAGACTGGTCAATATCCATTGGGACAGGACCTCTTGGTGGTCGAAGAGGTGGTTTATTATCCATAAAATCGTTTGGTGGTTGTCTTGCATTTTGGGTGACAAAACGTGGTTGCTGTGAAACTTGAGGGTTATGTAATAATTCAGGGAAAAATTCGCGTCTAGGAGCTGGAATGGGAACAGGTTTGGGGGCATTGGTCATCAGTTTACGTGGTGGAACTGGAGGAGGGTTATTATAGTGTTTCCGCAAATCTGAATTAGAATAATTCGCGTATTGGGCACGATAGTCCATGTTTTGTAGTTTAAAGCATATATGTAGCGCTTGGGGTAAGTCTGCTGGCTCCCTTATGCTAAGCAATCTTGGTAAATCACCTCTTAATCCCCTAACAAATGTATCGAGAGCTTTATCGCGATAACACTGTGTCATGATATTCATCGCGTCTTGGCTCATCTCGATGGATCCTAATTTGTTTAGGATTAACGAAAGGTGGTTGTACACTTCCTGATAAAATTGGGATATGGTGTTTCCTCCCTGTACCAAGGTAGTCATCTGGTATTCAAGTGTACCGAGATCTCGTTTGTCCGCGTAATGAAGAGCCAGACACTTCGAAATTTTTACCCAATTCAAAGGAGTATCATACGACTCTAATGCGATGTCGGCATGTCCAATGATCTTATTTCGGATAACCGACAGTATGCCATAGTATTTTGGCGTCCCCTTTAAATGATCGTAAATTTTTAATATACGATCCACACCTTTCCTCCAAGAGGTAAATTCTCCAGCTTCGCCTGAGAATGTCCTTAGACTCTTGACGACATCTGGAATTTTGTCCATATCCGACAAGTTCTCAGCATTTCCGACGTTAATCGGTACGTCGACATCGTTATTGATATCGGACGCAGGGTTCATTAAAGAACTGAAGATTTGTCACCCCTGAATTCTGAGAGTGTCCGCGACGACCCGTGAAATAAGCCGAATCATTTCATTATCGGGGGCGTTATTAGGTGCGATATTAGGTGCATTATTGTTTTCATGACCTACATCCGCAAGATTGAGGTTGGGGAAGGCTTCGGCAAGTTCGTCGATATTTAATCGCAGAGGTTGAATTAAATTGTTTGGATTCGCCATTTTCTATATTTTGGGTAAAGAATTGAGACGAGTATAATAGGGGAAAAAATAGGAATACGCGAAAACAAGTAGAATCAGAAAAACTAAGAATTCGCGATTGAAATGTTAGATTGCAGGCACTCACTTCACACTTTTTTTTACAATTCCACTGTAACACTTTGGCTAGACACTTGAGGACACTTTTTCGGGCAAAAATTTAAAATGTTTATATGAACCTCGTTGAAAATATTTATAATAATGTATATAGTTTGTAACAAAAATTTATTTAAATGCGAAAGAAATACTATAAGATTCAATATAATTTCTAATTGAATGTTTGAAATTCGGTAATACTTCTTTGAAGAAACAGGATTTGTATATTCTTTTAACTTTGAATTGTTTGATTTGTTTATGAATTTACTTTGCTGTTATTTTTGATTTAAATATTCACTCTAATTACTTTACTCTACTACTTGACTGATTTAAATATTCACTTTAATTACTTTACTCTACTATTTGACTGAATTTGGCGCAATGAGAAATTAAAATTTTACTTACAATAATAAACTTCCTTTTCCTATCATTTTTTCCGGCAAATTTAGCGATTAACAGTTTTTTTTGGATTTTACTTCCTGGGTTGGTCCTGCTTTGCTGCCTGATTCGCTTCCGTCCCTCGATGTCCTTTCGATGACCTCCGAGCTCAACGCTATCCTTTTTGCCGCCTTTCTTATGTTCGGCTACTTGGGGGCGAATACAGGAACCACACGCGTTTCACGGAACGTTTTCTATTTTCCGATTTATTACGATTTTCGCGTTTACGCGAAATCACTTTTTTATCGTGATCGTTTCGAACACGCGTAAACTTTGCGAAATCGCGAAATCACATTGACCATCGGCCAGTCTCAGCGCGATGTTAAGGCGAAAGAACTTAATAATTTTTGTTTTTTTAACAAAAACTACCTTGCCAATCAATGATGATTTACTAACGCGCGTGTTAAGGCAGGCCCCACGTTGGGCGCCAGTTAATTTAAAAAATGCCGGTTTTTGTTAAAAAAATATTTTTAGGGCTGGAGCCCGTCTTTATTAAACGAAATCAGAATTAGAACTAACTTAAATCTAACAATAAATTGGCTTACATGCTAATGCATGGGAACTGCAGCGTTAGCGGTTTCATGTTTTTCCATGAAGTTGGAAACTGCATCGATCACGTTGCATATGTTGCAGCCCTGGCGTCAGCAGAATTTGCACCGTGAGAACGTGCTAACTTATATCCTCGAAAGCAAATAATGCAGATGCAAGAAAGAACAAGTTGATGTTCGAAAAAGAGTGGGAAGGGCGAGAAACTGCACGTCATATACGAACTTCTTTTCAGAGACGTAGCGGCAGTGGAAACGTAGACTTCTTTACAAGTGATAGATATATCGATCACAAAAAGATATGAATAAAAATCAATCTACAGATAATCATCGGTGTAATTAGGGACGAACATCATATACTACTGGAATGAACGAACATGAAGTGTATGAATACGAATGTATAAAAAATAAAACAAAATTTGCTAAATTATCTTTTAGATCTGCTTTAAAATCAAACTGATTAATCAAAAATATCTTCGAAAATTCAATTTTAACCACATTTTGTCCTTGTCCTCTAGGCTCTAGATGAAATAATTTGCATAGTCTACCCCTCAAACGCATTCTAAATTATTCTGATAACATGCTATAATTATACCATCAAAACAAAATGTTTTCACATGTTTGATCACTTCCAAATCATTCGCGAGTAATAATGACTGCAACTTCGGAAGCAGAAATTCACCAGTGGAGGCAAGTGGAATTGATAAGTTGATACCAATCTGATTTCCGCTAGTTGATCAATCATTTGCGATGAACAGTTTCAGGGTAATCGATTGAACTTGTTTTCTTATTAGGAAATTCCTATCGGACCAATGTAAGCATTGGTTGGGTAATTGACGAACATATACAATATATTTGACTACTGATTATACGAGAAAATAGTACTAAGTATCTTATGTAGGCAGCTGTATATTCTTACCAATAGTGTTTTGTATTGTAAATTTATGAAATGCCTACATTTTCTCTCAATCCTGAATTAAACCAACAAATAATCTCAATACGCAAATAAAAAACATATTTAAGTAGAAATTAAAAAAATCCATATATTTTTCATTGGGTGCATTTTATAAATTGTATTTACGTCATTAGTTAACAAAATATATCAAAAATATCAATAATTAAAAAAATTGGCTGCCTGCCTTGAATAAATTTTTTTGAGTAGTTGCAGTAAAATCATAGAATAGATATTCACAGAAAAAAAAAACAAGCAAAAGTAGCAGAAGAGGGCCTTTGCCGGAAGGATATTGGAAAATTACTAGAAAATCATACTTTTGAATATCAAATCTTGACTCATACACCAACTCTATGAATCGAATTATAAATTATATGAATTAACATATGGCAAGTATGTATTTTAATTTGCCACCACTTTATTTTAAGGGCGCTGAACTCTATACTTGAGTTGTCATAATGACATATGAATGTTAAAAATTATTCCTAAAACTTTCATCAAAATCCTTACACATCTGTACAGTTTGGGTCTTTTCCGAACGTGTATTTAAACAGTATCACATGTAACTGTTTTTACAATTGATAAATTTTGATTTGTCTGTAACTTAACTGTTTATGGCTTGATTTTTATGAAATTTTCAGAAAACATGCGTATAGATACATATTTTTGGCAAATTTCAGGGTCGTCTTATGGTTTTATAGATGAGAATTCCTAAAATATACTATTATTAAAAAAACTTGACAGAGATTAGACTTTTTGGGTATTTGTTGCCCTTGTACTCATAAAGACCAACTTTTGTGATTTTTTAAAGATTTGTCAGTGCAAAGATGTCCAATCGCAAGGGGGAGGGACACCCATTTTTTTTTTTTTTTTTTTTTTTTTTTTACCTCCATTCCCTTCCACTCTCTCCATCACACTTTCTTCGTCGCACTACGCTCGTGCGATCTGCACTTCACATTTCGTCGTTTCCTCAGGTGTGCCACCCAGGCAATGTATAACACATCGGTATAAGGGGGCACACAAAAATATGTGAAGTCCTCCGGTTAAACTTGTCTTGTCCATATCGTGATCAGCTCTCAGAGATAAAAAAAATTATAAATTCGACGCAGTAAAAAAAACTCTGAGTTAAAAGAATAGCTGTCTCTTCAAGCATCTCGACGATAGGGTCAACAATGCCCTAAGATGCTATGTTGAAATTACTGGACTGATATTATAATAATAGTAGGTGTTTCTCGAGGCATCTCGAAGATAGGATCAATAATTGACCTAAGATGCTATGTTGAAAGTTTCTGCACTGAGATTCAATCGTTATTCATTAAATAGTTTCTAAGTCTTTTCTTGAAAACCATAAGAGAATTCGCTTCTTTAACTGATTCTGGAAGATTGTTGTATATACGAAGGGCGTCATTTGTAGCATCGTTTCTCGTGCATTACCCTTCATCCTGCATCCCCTGAAAAGTGTCAGTTTAAGACCTGTTTTAATAAGGTTCCATCGAGACCTTTGATTTGATATCCTTATCAGCTGCCTTTGGTAAAATTTTTTTAAAATGGTTAAAATATATATATATATATATATATATATATATATATATATATATATATATATATATATATATATATATATATATATATATATATTGGATAGTCTAAAAAGTATTGAGCCTTTTTTGTCACTAGATAGTGTTCGTTGTCATATATCGGGTAATACTAATCAGATTGTCAAGCTGACATGCATTTGAAAGGTGCCATTCCAGTCGACAATTTTCATAAATAAAGTTTTGTATTTCTTCAATCGGGTCAAAAGTTCTGTTCATTTGAAAATGAGTGAAATTTCTAAAAAGATTCATTATATTTTACAATATCGCTACGATCGAGGTGAGAATGCATCGCAGGCTCGTGAAAAAAATTTGTGGTCTCTACGATCAAGATACTTTATCAAAAGCCACAGCCAAAAAATGATTCGCTCGCTTTCGTTCTGGGAATTTTGATGTCAAAAATGCACCTCGCTCAGGACGACCAATCACTGAAAAAGTCGATGAAATCTTACAAAAAATTGAAGAAAACCGACACATAAGCCATCATGACATTGCTAAGGAGAATATCCATCACCAAATAGTTTTGAACCATTTGCGTAAGGCTGGATACACAAAGAAGCTCGAAGTTTGGGTGCCGCATGAATTAAAACAAAAAATTTGATCGACCAAATTCCCACATGTGAAATGTTAATAAAATACAACGAAATCGAGCCATTTTTGAAGCAAATCATTAGGGGCGATGAAAAATGGGTAAGATACGAGAACGTCGTTCAAAAGAGATCATGGTCAAAAAAGGTGAATCATTACAAACCACTTTAAAGCCAGGATTGTGTGTATGGTGGGATTGGAAGGGAACTATTTATCATGAGGTGCTAGAACCCGGTCAAACACTCAATCCGGCTCTGTACTGTCAGCAATTAACCAGATTGCAACAAGCAATTCAAAAAAACTGGCCAGAATTGATCAATAGAAAGGACGTTGTCTTCTATCATGACAATGCCAGATCACACACATCTTTCATGCCCCGGCAAAAATTGACAGAGCTTGGCTGGGAAGTTTTGATGCATCCACCGTATAGTGCAGACCTTGCACGATCAGACTACTATTTGTTTCGATCTTTGCAAAACTTCCTTAATGAAAGAAATTCACTTCAAAAAGGGACTGTGAACTTCACTTGGCCAAGTTTTTCTCCAATAAACCAAAGAAGTTCTCCGCAGATTGAATAATGGCTCCACCCAAACATGGCAAAAGGTCATAGATAATAATGGAAAATGTGTACTTAAATAAAATCCATTTTGAATAAAAGAAACATTCTATCGAAAAATTACAAAAAAGGCTTAATACTTTTTGGCCTTACCAATATAGATGTATATATATATATATATATATATATATATATATATATATATATATATATATATATATATATATATATATATATATATATATATATATATATATATATATATATATGTATACATATATATATATATACTTATATATATATATATATATATATATATATATATATATATGTATATATATATATATATATATATATATATATATATATATATATATATATATATAGATGTATAGATATATATGTATAGATATATTAAGGGTTATCCAATTTAAGCTTGGGAAAGTCAAGCTAAAGAAAACACATAAAATATTCGGATGGAAACAAAAATATTAATCAATATTAAGATTGAACTTTGGCATTATACGTGAAATACAACATCATTCAAATGTTTTCCACGGGACCTTTTACAGGCCTCAATCCTTTTGAGGTGATTTTCAATGACTTTGCGGCACATTTCCGGCAATATCTCGGCCATAACTTCACGAATATTGGTTTTCAATTGCTCAAGATTTTGAGGATTGTTTGCGTAAATATGACCTTTCGCATAGCCCCATAAAAAGAAATCCGAAGGTGTTATGTCGCAAGATCTTACGGGCCAATTGACAACACTCAATCTCGAAATTACGCGTCCTGGAAATTTCTCTTGCAAAAGTGCTCGATTAGCCTCGATTAGGCTCCATCCTGTTGGAACCACATGTTTTTCAGGTCATAATCTCCAATTTGTCTCCAAAAATAATCGGTTAACATCCGTCCATAGCGGTCAGAATTGACTGTAATGGCTCTTCCTTGATCGTTTTCAAAAAAATACGGGCCAATAACACCACCAGACCATAATGCACACCAAACGGTCACTTTTTCCAGATGCAAAGGCCTTTCTGCGGCGATTCTGTTTATCTACGTAACCACTGAGCGAAAAATGAGCCTCATCAGTAAAGAAAATTTTGTTCGAAAAATCGTTATTAATGGCTTGTTGTTCAATCACCCAATTCGCATGCATTCTGCGTTGTGTATGGTCTTGCGGTTTAAGTTCTTGAGTGAGTTAGATTTTGTACGGATGAAGATGCAAATCCAAATTTAAAATCCGCCACGATGAGCCGTAAGACAAGCCCAAATGTTGAGCACGTTGAGGAATCGACAAATTCGGGTCTTCCTCCACACTTTGAACAACGACACCGATATTTTCTGCAGAACGAATGTTGCGATGATGCACAGGCCTTGCAATATCAATAACTGATCCAGTCTCTTCAAATTTTCTCATTGTGTTCGAAATTGTTTGCTGTGTAGGTCGATTATGTCGACCGTAATCAGCTCGTAAAGCCTAAATGTTGATACAGCAGAATCATCATTTTTATGATAAAATTTAATAATTTTATACGATCCATATTTCTACATGGCAAACCTTTAACTAAGAAAAACACGCTTTGGATGACATTTAATGTTGACAGATGTCAAATGGCCGGGTTATATTTTCCTACCACGAAATGGATAACCCTATATATATATATATATATATATATATATATATATATATATATATATATATATATATATATATATATGTATGTATATATATATATATGGTTATTTGTCTATATATATACATATACTGCATATATATATATATATATATATATATATATATATATATATATATATATATATATATATATATATATATTCGTCACCCCGGACCACTGAGGTGCTCCGGCAACGGGGGCCCTGCGGTCCCGGCTTTACTCGCCGCAGACGGGCGTGGGCGCCAACTCACCGTTTTGGCCTAGGCCCCACACTTGACCGCCCAGTGAGTAAGGCGGTTTGCCGAAGCTCGTTAGGTGGACGCACCTTGCATCAAAACGAATGGCGCTACTCGGGGGGTCCCTATCTCCCCCAGCCAACTCCACACCACTCAAACACCACAAAAGATACAAAAAAAAGAACCACCACTTTGTCGGATTCCCGCGCGCGATATCACCCCGAACCAACATTTACACTTCCTGTGGAAAAAAACAACAGTATCTGAAATCCCTCCTGTGAATATAGTACAAGGAAAAGAAAACAAAAAAAATTCTAGTTACTTTTACCTTTAATTAAGAAATTGACTAAGCAAAAAAAATAATATTTCTTTTCTTTCTTTTTACAATAAAAACAACAACTTTTACTCTTCCACCTATCTACGAGGAGGCCTCCTGTTAGGGTTCCCGTCGTTGACCGCACGGCGAAAAATATGCTGCGTTGTAGTGGCCAACCTTGGTTCCTCCGTTTTTTTTTCTTCCTTCCGATTTCCTTTCAAACTTCTGCTTTTTCATACGTTCACGTTTCGAATACTTTTTCAATGTTCACTTTTCAACGTTCACTTCTCAATCACTTTCTCAATGTTCACTTTTAATCGTTCACTTCTCTATTACTTTCTCAATGTTCACTTTTAAACGTTCACTTCTCTATTACTTTACTCCACGTGCTGATCACCAAAAAAGGAAAGAGGGCTTTTCCTTTGTCCCTCGCCCTTTTATCAGCTCGCTCCCAATGGAGCACCGCTAGTTTCGGAGTGAACCTTATATTTTTCCGTCGTGCTGAAATTGTAACCCGGTTCGTGCGATTGGGCGATTCGATCGCAATTTCGACCACACTTCAACTGGTGTTTCCGAAATACGGAGTCGTAGATATTGTTTTCGGAATCGTCACTGTGACGGACATTTGACGTTTTCCAAGTATAAACATATGTTGTTTAGTTTATGTTTGGTGCGGTAAAGAAGCTAGCGGTTACTCGAATTTCGGATGGATCACTGAGGATTATCAGATAAGTAGCACTTTTATACTTTATCCCTTGGACAAGACACTTTGTGTTTCTTTTTTCCTTCTTTTCAGGTATCCAGATGCCCTGGTGAATATAATCTTCGACATTCAGCGGTGTTGTTAGATCCGCTGTAGTTTGGCGGATGCTGCATCTTTTGGGGCTGGATATTTTGGGCCTCGCTTATTTTATCCATCAGAAGTTTTAGTAGCTGATGTAAATGCTTACCGCTGGTAGGAGCAAGAATTGAAGGTTTAGTTATTGTGTCATAAACGAACTGAACTGGGACTGTTGCTGTTAGTGATGGTAATTTGGTGTTTTTTTTTATGTTTGGACAGCCAATTTGCAAGTCCTTTGTTGGCTGAATCATTATATTCTTGTATTACAGTCATCACAGTCTCGAGTGAGTTGCCACCCATAGCGTCCTTTCGATGTTTCATACATCCCAAGCACTCTGGATCATAGTCAACTCGTTCCTAGTGTTATTTTCCGGCTGATCAATTTCATCTATTATAGGTACTATCGGGTATCGTCATTGGATCTATAGCTGACAAATTCACTTGCTTCGGTGTGGATAGCTTCGTCAGTTTAGGCACTGGATTTATTGGCTCCGATACTATTTCCGGCTTCTTCGGTATCGAATAATCTTTACGTTGACCGGTTCCATTTACTCCTAATAATTGCTTTTCACGTATGGACAGTATTGTTGTTGCATTCACAACAGGGGTCGGTGTTACATTTGCAATAGCATTTCCACCGCTATCCAGCAGCACGCCTGGTGGCTCTTGTTTCACATCAGAATTATCTTTAGTGAGCAATCGGTCATTGTTATTAAAATCTGCTGTTGGAGGAACTTGTTCATACTGTGGAATTGCATTGGCTTGGCGTTTTTGAATTCGGTGGATAGTGGGTAGGTTGAAATGCTTTAAATCTTCTATTTTATATGCTTCGTATATATTTTGATTTGTGAAGGAATTGCAGTAATCCAAACTAAAGAGAAAAATCACACAAAATCCCACCGTCACACCACACACTTTCGCCATCTTTCTTGCACTTGTTGATCGCAGATGATGTCGTTGTGGAGCAACCGTGCACCTACGGGAGTGGTATCGGGAACTTCGTCGAGCCTAACTAAACTAATTTAAGCTGTATTAATCGAACTTAATTTCCTTAAGTTCTTCTCTATTGTAAACATTAGCATTAGAATTGATTATTTTCCTAATCTTACTAAAACTATGTACAATACATAAGTTCCCTATCCCAGTTTGGCTCAAGGGTGCATCCTTTGGAATACGTTTCCCGGTGGTGGCGTTTAAGTGGTAGTTCGGTTGGCTACCGTCTCCAATACCCCGTAACAAATCCCCCCCCCCCCCCCCTGCTTTAAGTGGATTTCCCGGAAATACACTACTCTTTCGCATCTGAGAGATTACCATATAGCCTGCAGGTAAGGTTGCCCTCTATCAGCAAACATAAACACACTTACAGTACTCACTTCTCCCTTATCGCGTCATCCTAGCTCGTTCGACCAAAAAAAATTGTTTTAAATCTGTCACGCTATCCTTAACTCATCGACGCCTTCTATAACTAACCTAGCGTAAGTAAAACCTATCGCTGGATTAAATGTTATGTAAATCTACTCTAGGTTTAACGGCTAGCCAAATTGCCTTAACGTCTTCCCTTTATTCCCTGCAACTGACTCTGAAGAGAGAAAATTCATTGCTAATGTTTCGAGTCCCACCACCATTCCTTAACACTAACTACACCTAATCACCTGCTTGCATCTGATGCTCTATTCTCCTGGTTCTAACTCCAAAAGTAACTAATTCGCTATCATCTAAGAATAAAATAGGAAAAGAAAACCCACCACCATCTTGCCTTAATCTAACAAAGTCTGACCAACTCCTTAGCATGGAACCACGATCTAACCTCCTCGAACCAACCAATTCATTGAAGTCATTGCTACCGTTCCCTGAATCAATTATGCCCCAACAAGTCACGAACGCTAACGGGCCTCTCCTACGCTAACAAGTCCCAAAACGCAGCAGTCATGTTGTAAGGGGAGCTAAAATGAGTTAGTTCTCCCGAAAACCTCCGACCATTTCGAGTAACAACGATGCGTGACTTGCTTGTTATAACATTCGAAGACCTCATCCTCGTTTGGCATCAACCTTATTGTACCACGAAAAAATTAAAAGAAAAAAAAGAAAAACGGACGCGATATGAGAGATAGAGAGCGAATCCGGAAAAGTCCGACGTAAGGCGACAGGAAAAGTAGGATACTGATGCTACCCGTTACCTCGGGGAGGCATATACACCGGCCATCTACCAAGTACGTCACGTAAGTCTCTCTCTCTCTCTCTCTCTCTTACCATGTTCAATTGTGAACGTTAACCGATGCCTAAGTCCTTGAAACTTATATATACTTTGTCTATTATTTGCGTCGGTAGTTAAATTATGATGCTACTCAGGTGTCCACTTAACTTCCCTGTGATCCCTTCATTTTCCTCCCCCATCGATCACCATCAGCCTAATCTATATAGGGTTTCAGGTCTTTGGCATGCCATACTCCACACTCCTCACGGCATTCATTCTCCAGCCTAAAAGTCCAACTAGAGATTCTTTCCTTGACTCTAAATGGCCCGACGTACTCAGGCGCTAATTTTGCGGAGAAATATTTTGCGGCATCAGATAGAGCAAAGTTCCTCCTCCAAACTCGGTCTCCAACTTGGTACTGCACGTCACGCCTCCTCAGATTATAATGGGTCTCGCTGCGCGCCATGGCTTGCGCCAATCGTTGCACCACCTCCTTGTGCACCTCCTCCAGCATAGTTGACCTTCTCTTGGGCTCTGAGGTCTCTAGGGCCGACTCCGGTTGCTCCTTTCCATCTCGGCATGTGATCATCTTCCTACCAAAGTTAAAGAAAAATGGGGTGACTTTAGTTATTTCATGTCGGTAAGTACGCAGCGCACATGCTATTTTTGCCGAATTCGCCAATGCGCCAATCGTTGCACCACCTCCTTGTGCACCTTCTCTTGGGCTCTGAGGTCTCTAGGGCCGACTCCGGTTGCTCCTTTCCATCTCGGCATGTGATCATCTCCCTACCAAAGTTAAAGAAAAATGGGGTGACTTTAGTTATTTCATGTCGGTAAGTGCGCAGCGCACATGCTATTTTTGCCAAATTCCGGTCCCAGTCACGATGGTTGTCGCCGACGTAAGACCTCAGCATTCGCTTGATGTCCTGGTTCCGTCTCTCGGCTGGGTTAGCCTGCGGGTGGTAGAGTGCCATATGTTTCACCTCGAAGCCATATTCCCTGGCTAACTTCTGTAACAACTTTCCCCGGAATTGGACTCCGTTGTCGCACACTAGCCAGCGTGGGGCACCAAAAAGTAAAATGACCTGCTCCTCTAGGAGGCGACATACGGCTGATGCTGTAGCCTTGCGGAGTGGGAAGAGGAGAGTGAACTTACTGACATAGTCTATGACTGTTAGGATGTAGATATGTCCTTGTTTCGAACGTGGTAGGGGACCCACCAGGTCAACACACAGCATCTCCCATGGGTGTCGTAGACCCGTTCCCTGTGACACCATCTGCCCAACTGGTGCCTTCCTTTCGACTTTATTGGCCTGGCACACTTTGCACCTCCTTACATAGCGCTCAACATCTGCCGCCAGTTTCGGCCAATAAAATTGAGACGCTACCCTCGCCATTGTTCCACTGATCCCCATATGGCCTGCCTTGGCATCATCGTGACACCGGAAAAGAATCTCTTTTCGACCGGGTTTAGGGATAACGCTCTTCCATGCCTGATTCCCTTCTAATTCCGGGTATTGACCAGGCAAATGCTTCCAAACCTCCCCCCCACTCACTCGCCAATCCGCATAACGCTCCGGGTTCTGCTCGATATTAGTTACCATTTTTCCGTACCAAGTGTCTATAGACTGCACGCAAGCCACCGCCGGGTAAGGCAACCTTCTAGACAGCGCGTCTGGGACTGAATGTTCTTTGCCCTTTCGATGTACGGTCTCAAAATCGTACTGTTGCAACCTGACAGCCCATCTCGCCAATCGTCCTGCTGGATCTTTTAAGTTGCTCAGCCACACTAGTGAGTAATGATCTGTGACGACCGTAAACTTAGTACCTTCCACATATGGTCTCACTTTTTCTACAGCCCACAGAACCGCCAGGCACTCCTTCTCGGTCGTGGAATACCTCCTCACCGCTTTGGTCATGGACCGGCTGAGAAAACAGATCACTTTCTCTCTATCGGCATGTTGTTGAGACAGCACTGCTCCCAGCCCCAGCTCCGACGCGTCTGTTTGTAATGTGAATGGTAGCCTATAGTCCGGGCAGGTAAGGATTGATGCCGTGGATAGCTTCAACTTCGCCTGGTTAAACGCCTCGGTGCACTCCTGCGACCAGTCAAACTTGGCGTTCTTCTTCAAGGGGTTTGTCAAAGGCGACATCAGCGTGGCGAAACCCGGTATAAATCGCCGATACCACGACACCATCCCTAAATACTGACGAGCCCCCTTTACATTCCGCGGAGGAGGGATTTCCAACATGCACTTGACTTTGTCCGGGTCCACGTTCAGGCCATTCTCATCCACCACATAACCCAAGTACTTCAGCTGGCACCTACAGAACTCGCATTTTTCCCTTGATACCCTCAAGCCCGCAGACCGCAACCTCCGGAAAATCTCCCCTACCACCTCTAGATGTTTTTCGAAGTCCTGGGTTACCACGATGATATCGTCGAGATATGTTAACACAAAAGGTTCTAAGTTTGGTCCTAACACCCTATCAATCAGCCGTTGCCAGGTCGCCGGTGGGTTCTGCAGACCGAAAGGCATCCGCCTAAATTGAAATAACCCCCGATGTGGTACCGTAAAGGCGGTTAGTGGTCTGGACTCTTCTGTCACTGGCACTTGCCAATAAGCTAATTTCACGTCAAGTGATGATAAATACTTGGCCTCTCTCAATTTATCCAACGTGGCGGATACATATGGGATTGGATAGGCGTCGTGCTGCGTAACCTTGTTCAGCTTCCGGTAATCGACGCAAAATCGGAAGGTTCCATCCTTCTTCCTCACCAACAGAATTGGCGAGGCCCACGGACTAGCTGACGGCTCAATGATACCCTGCTCTAGCATTAAGTTCAGCTCCTCATCGATATGTTTTTGTACCGCCGGAGATACCGGGTAGTAACGCTGTTTTATTGGGGGCGATTCCGTTTTGATTACGTGCTCGACCAGACTTGTGCAACCGATGCCCTCCCCCATCAAGTCAAACTGTTCCTTTAGGAGCGTCTCTAACGATCGGCTCTCTGTCTCGGTCAATCGACTCCGGGGGCGCAACTGTTTCCCCCCTTCTTCCTGTAGAGCATCCAGGAAGCTCCATGTATTTGGCCCTAACGCCACAATCAATCCGAATCGCCGAATGAAATCGACGCCCAGGATAACCTCATGGGTTAGAGACGGAACTATCAGCACCGTCATCCAACTCGTCCGCCCCTGTAATGTGAAAGGGATGCACGCCCTCCCTGCGACCTCCACACTGGCATTATTGGCCATCTTAATACTAGTTGACGTAGACTCCAACCTGTCAACTCCCAATCTTCTCAAGGCTTCCCAACCCCTGGCCCCCACGACGGTATTGGATGCTCCCGAGTCCAACAGACCCAATAGCTTACAACCTAGCACTTCAACTTCCAAATTGGGTCTATTATCCCCACTCTTCCCCTCAATCACATAAGCTACCTCTGGTTCTGCGGCCTTCCTACTCCCCTCCGTCGTGCTCAGCTCGCCGCCCATTGAGCACGAGACAAGTTTTCCGGCCCCCGACGTTGAGACGGCTCTTGGCCAGAGCTACCACCTATTCTCCTTCCACTATCTGAACTCCCTTCATTACGCCTTCGTGATGCTTCTGAACCTCTTTTCCGGCAGCAGTTCTGGCAGGTTGCCCTCCGCGCCCCAGGCTGCCCACAACCAAAGCACCTTGCTGGTTCCACACATTCCCTGGATGTATGCCCCTGTGCCTTGCAATTCCAGCACTGGATGCCTCCACTAGGAATAGCCGCTACTCGTACATTCTTATTCCTCCCGAAATATGCGAGGTCAGGTTCCAACAAACGTTGTCCCTCCATCGGTGGTGGCGGCCGGTAGGCGTCCGCAAAGACACGGGTAGCTTCCAGGGTGCGTCCCAGTTTGACCAACTCCGCAATCGACCCTACCGCCTTTAGGGCTAATTGTGTCTGATAAAAGGGGGTTAAATTACCTCGAATAATTTCTAATTTTTCGGCTTCCAGGCACTGAGTTAACTTTCGCCTAAATAACCCCTCCATTGTGGCCACATACATTCCCATGGAATCCTCCGGTCCCTGGGTACGCTGCTTGATTTCTTCCAGAAGTCTTTTATCATAGTGGGGTGGTAGGAACTTTGCACGTAATTCCTTAACGATTTCCGCCCATGAACCGATACTGGTGCAATTTGCCCGAAACCAGACCAGTGCTCTACCCTCAAACAACTCTACCGCAGCCTGATATAGTCGGTCTGTTGACACTCCTCTCGCCAGACATACTTCTTCGACTCGTTCCAGGAATGCGCTTAGGGATCCGGAGTCTCCGCTATATTTCAGGCCCCATCTGGAAACGTCCTGTACCTTTCCGAACTCCCCCCCCCTCCTCGAGAAGTTGTCACTTGCTCCGTTTTAGTCGCCTCTGGTAGAGTATGGGGTTCTCTTGTCTGCGATGCAGTGTCGTTTAACTCGAGATTCTGTTCCGGCCCTTGACCAGGAGGCTCTTCCTCCGTTCGACCATTGGTGGACTCCCGCTGTACACGAGTACATTCCAGCTGTTCGTCATTGACCGTCCCATTCGCATCTGCTACTCCTATTCCTTTTTCGGCCTTCTCCAACAAAGCGCTCATAGCCATCACTAATTGACTCTTGAGCTTATTTTCCATCTCCTCCTGTTCTTCATTTTCCGTAGCTATGTTCGCGAGTCGCCGCAAGCCGAAAGCGATTTTAGTCTTAATCTTCAGGAAGTCCGAGCTTTGTGGAGTTCCCAAGAATTCCGCAATTAGCGCCTTCACTTCTTGGAGTTTTTCCTTCACTGCCTCCAAATCCTCCTCCGGTGAAAAACGATAAGTCTTCGTCAAAATCAGTGAAACGTCCATTGAACTCTCACCCCTCACTGCGTCTCGAAGAGTTTTCCTCATCTCTTCCACCGTTCCTGTTGGCTGGCCTCGGATCTCCAGCTCATAGGTGAGCTCCTCCTTGCTTAGCCTGTTGATTAGTATTTTGCTAGCCATGTTATTTCCTTGATAAATTCAAATAAAACCAGATTTCACTTAAACCAACTTATTGATAACTTATAGCCTAATTGAAACAAACGAAATGATTCGAAATAAAAGAAAGTTGTTTTTTCCCTCTTGTTATTTTACAAACACGGACGGTATGTATGGAATTGCAGAATTAAATTCATATGACAAAACTGTTTCGTATAATTACTACAAACCACCGCGTAAAACCACCTCTAAAAGAAATTCTACCCAATCGTCATACTTCACACTTGCTTCACCTCCAGTTTTGGTTCACTTTACACTATTTCTTTTCAACTCCCGTAAAATCACACATTCACTTTAACTTCACTTTAAATTCACTGATGCGAGGACCACTCGAAACATTACTTTCCACGCAAACTTCCGTGAGTTATTTCCGGCCGAAATAGTGGTAACTTCCTAGGGAAGTTGGTCTTCCTGAATTATCAGGACCCACTCTTGTTTCCCAAAAGATAGATTCATTTAGAAAATCTTCCTACAGCACCTCAACACTTGAGCTATCACCACCTTTTAGACATAAGCGTTCTAACTACACTCAACCAAAGCTTCGCTCCACGTTGGGCGCCAATTTGTCACCCCAACTCGTCACCCCAGACCACTGGGGTGCTCCGGCAACGGGGGCCCTGCGGTCCCGGCTTTGCTCGCCACAGACGGGCGTGGGCACCAACTCACCGTTTTGGCCTAGGCCCCACACTTGACCGCCCAGTGAGTAAGGCGGTTTGCCGAAGCTCGTTAGGTGGACGCACCTTGCATCAAAACGAATGGCGCTACTCGGGGGGTCCCTATCTCCCCCAGCCAACTCCACACCACTCAAAAACCACAAAAGATACAAAAACAAGAACCACCACTTTGTCGGAATCCCGCGCGCGATATCAGCCCGAACCAACCTTTACACTTCCTGTGGAAAAAAACAACAGTATCTGAAATCCCTCCTGTGAATATAGTACAAGGAAAAGAAAACAAAGAAAATTCCAGTTACTTTTACCTTTAATTAAGAAATTGACTAAGCAAAAAAAATAATATTTATTTTCTTTATTTTTACAATAAAAACAACAACTCTTACTCTTCCACCTATCTACGAGGAGGCCTCCTGTTAGGGTTCCCGTCGTTGACCGCATGGCGAAAAATATCCTGCGTTGTAGTGGCCAACCTTTGTTTCCTCCTTTTTTTTCTTCCTTCCGATTTCCTTTCGAACTTCTGCTTTTTCATACGTTCACGTTTCGAATACTTTTTCAATGTACACTTTTCAACGTTCACTTCTCAATCACTTTCTCAATGTTCACTTTTAATCGTTCACTTCTCTATTACTTTCTCAATGTTCACTTTTGAACGTTCACTTCTCTATTACTTTACTCCACGTGCTGATCACCAAAAAAGGAAAGAGGGCTTTTCCTTTGTCCCTCGCCCTTTTATCAGCTCGCTCCCAACGGAGCACCGCTAGTTTCGGAGTGAACCTTATATTTTTCCGTCGTGCTGAAATTGTAACCCGGTTCGTGCGATTGGGCGATTCCATCGCGATTTCCACCACACTTCAACTGGTGTTTCCGAAATTCGGAGCCGTAGATATTGTTTTCGGAATTGTCACTGTGACGGACATTTGACGTTTTCCAAGTATAAACATATGTTGTTTAGTTTATGCTTGGTGCGGTAAAGAAGCTAGCGGTTACTCGGATTTTGGATGGATCACTGAGAATTATCAGATAAGTAGCACTTTTATACTTTATCCCTTGGACAAGACACTTTGTGTTTCTTTTTTCCTTCTTTTCAGGTATCCAGATGCCCTGGTGAATATAATCTTCGACATTCAGCGGTGTTGTTAGATCCGCTGTAGTTTGGCGGATGCTGCATCTTTTGGGGCTGGATATTTTGGGCCTCGCTTATTTTATCCATCAGAAGTTTTAGTAGCTGATGTAAATGCTTACCGCTGGTAGGAGCAAGAATTGAAGGTTTAGTTATTGTGTCATAAACGAACTGAACTGGGACTGTTGCTGTTAGTGATGGTAATTTGGTGTTTTTTTTTATGTTTGGACAGCCAATTTGCAAGTCCTTTGTTGGCTGAATCATTATATTCTTGTATTACAGTCATCACAGTCTCGAGTGAGTTGCCACCCATAGCGTCCTTTCGATGTTTCATACATCCCAAGCACTCTGGATCATAGTCAACTCGTTCCTAGTGTTATTTTCCGGCTGATCAATTTCATCTATTATAGGTACTATCGGGTATCGTCATTGGATCTATAGCTGACAAATTCACTTTCTTCGGTGTGGATAGCTTCGTCAGTTTAGGCACTGGATTTATTGGTTCCGATACTATTTCCGGCTTCTTCGGTATCGAATAATCTTTACGTTGACCGGTTCCATTTACTCCTAATAATTGCTTTTCACGTATGGACAGTATTGTTGTTGCATTCACAACAGGGGTCGGTGTTACATTTGCAATAGCATTTCCACCGCTATCCACCAGCACGCCTGGTGGCTCTTGTTTCACATCAGAATTATCTTTAGTGAGCAATCGGTCATTGTTATTAAAATCTGCTGTTGGAGGAACTTGTTCATACTGTGGACTTGCATTGGCTTGGCGTTTTTGAATTTGGTGGATAGTGGGTAGGTCGAAATGCTTTAAACCTTCTATTTTATATGCTTCGTATATATTTTGATTTGTGAAGGAATTGCAGTAATCCCCGTAAAGAGAAAAATCACACAAAATCCCACCGTCACACCACACACTTTCGCCATCTTTCTTGCACTTGTTGATCGCAGATGATGTCGTTGTGGAGCAACCGTGCACCTACGGAAGTGGTATCGGGAACTTCGTCGAGCCTAACTAAACTTATTTAAGCTGTATTAATCGAACTTAATTTCCTTAAGTTCTTCTCTATTGTAAACATTAGCATTAGAATTGATTATTTTCCTAACCTTACTATAACTATGTACAATACATAAGTTCCATATCCCAGTTTGGCTCGAGGGTGCATCCTTCGGAATACGTTTCTCGGTGGTGGTGTTTAAGTGGTAGTTCGGTTGGCTACCGTCTCCAATACCCCGTAACAATATATATATATATATATATATATATATATATATATATATATATATATACATATATATACATATATATATATATATATATATATATATATATATATATATATATATATAGGGTTATGCATATATATATACATATATGTATATGTATATATATGTATAATATATGTATATATATATATATATACATATATATATATATATATATATATATATATATATATATATATATATATATATACATATATATATATATATATATATATATATATATATATATATATATATATATATATATATATATATATATATAAAGCGTGATCCGACCATAATGCACGATGTTAATAGTGAGTCACACCTTAACGTCATGTTTTTCGCCCATCTTAATTTGACATTTCTATGTTTCAGTGTTTGAAAAATTCAACCATGGAGAGGTACACAATTGAGCAGCGCGTTAAGTTTGTTGAAACTTTTTACTAAAATGGGCGTTCAAATCAAAATACATTTCGTGCACTTCGTGTTTTTTTTAGTCACCATAATCGACCAAATGTGCCGACAATCGGGAGAATCGTGCACAAATTTCAGCAAACCGGGTCTGTAGAAAACTCGAAATCACCTGTGCACGCTCACCCAGTTCGTTCTGTGCAAAACATTGCTGTTGTTCGCGATAGTGTGGCAGACGAGCCGTCAACCTAGACTCGTCGTCGCGTATAATAATTAAACATCTCACGAACATCACTGATGCGAATTTTGAATAAAGATTTGCATTTCCACGCTTACAAGATTCAATTGACTCAAAAACGATCCCTTTAGGTCAGATTCAACTTTAAGGGAAACGCCTTCCTAAGCACAGAACGTCTGGTTTTGTTTGGTAAAATGGGGCATGCCATAATTAGCTTCTGGTTAGAAACAAGCCCAAAAGATGGTTACGCAAAATGGTCTTACTATATTAAACATTGAGAACACACCTACTTTTCGCTACTGGGACTAAGTCAAAACTGTACTAAATTTGACATTCGTTTCAACGTCCCTAGTACTAAGAAATCACCAGCATATAAGACTAGAGATTAAAAACGATCCTTCTTGGCGCCCAAATGTCTAGTTTTCCAGTTTCGTGTGGAACACTGGGGAGGAAGGGTTTGAGATATTTGTTGATGTTCTCACGGCACGAGTATAGCTGCCTAGAGCTTTGTACGGGGCTGAAAATTAGCATTCACGGATACAGTGAGCTCAACTTTATCCACACGCCTACTTACAGGTCTTCCTATACCCCAGCACAATAAGCCTCCAGTCCATTGGTGGTCGCATGAAATTGCTGAACAATAAAGTAAATGTGACAAGCTCCAACGGGTGGCCCAGCGAGATCCGTAAGGCCTCGGCATAAGCTAGTAATGTGGAAACTCAGTGTCCACCGGATAGTCTGCTCACACGAGATAGAAAATACGAACTAGATTGTGCCATCTTCTCCCTACATATCCTATCCAAATTGATGCCGTTCACAATGAAACATCAGTGGAATGCCCACATTTTACCAAGGATTGCCTATGAAGGCAAAATATGTGCCAGGATCGGACGGGCTTCCAATTGAGGTGCTGCTGAACGTGTAATACTTTTTGCCTCAACTTCATGAAGGGTAGGTACTCCTGCAGTACTGGAAATTACTAAAGCTCATGCTTAGGGATGTAAGCTGATTGCAATATCGATAAAAATATCGATACTTTTATCGACTCCTATTAATTATCTATATTTGGTAATATTGTAAGCTGAGCCTTGGTTTCCTTAATTAAAATGTTATCCTACAATTATCTCGGTTATGTGACCTCGTGTCCACTTCTATCCTCTTCTCATCGAGTTTTTGGTTTTTGCAATAAACGTCCACCTTGTAATCTACCCTCTAATGTTTTAGTATCTTTCTGAAATGCCAGTATTATCGATTGCATAGAATAAAGTTTTGCGTTTGTCAGCTGCCGACCCCGCCACTTTTTCATTAATAGTTTGCTTGAATAACAACAGCTTAATAAAAAAAGCTTGTTATTTAATTAGAACTTTATTTTAAAAATACTTTTCTAAATCTCAGAAGCCTAATATCTCGTATCTGACATTGTAACTTATAACTTAGATAACCAGTGTCCATGTAGCCCACTTCAGGTTTGTTATATTGGCTCCTGCCCGTGAAAAAAAAGCGTCCTAAGGAACACTAGTGGTTAAATTGGTAAGTAACGTATACTTTATATATGTATGTTAAGAATGTATACCTTGTAGCTTATGCCACGTGTCAAGATGGTTTACTCGTTTATTTAGAGTGCTTACGGGTGATACAAGATTTAACGAGAGCTTAGGGTCGTCATCGTCATCTCTTATTTTTTCTTTTTATTTGTGTATGTGTTAAAAATTAATAATTTTTCCAGAAATTAAATTCTCTTTTATCCTCATCTTTCCAGTTGATATTCTTATTTTTGATGTGGGTTTGCCACATTATTTTTGATGTGGGTTTGCCACATGCGTCAAACTTCTTACAATGTCAATTTTTAAACCGTATGTCTAATAATGTTAACATAACTAAAAACAAAAGTATGATAATCAAATCACCTGCAACGTTAGAATTGATCGTCCGTTGTTTTTGCATTAGCCAATTACGCAACTCACCATAGGTAAAACTTTAGAAGTAGTGACATAGTATTTAACAGATGCCTATTTTTTCATAGTTTTGAGTGGTTACATGAAATTAATCACCGTTTTGATGTTGAGCACTAATTTTTGAAAATACTATTTATTATATCGATCAACAAACTCATACAGCCTAGTTTGTCAGAAGTTTTTTGATAATGTTGCCAAGCATGTGTGTTTCCTTTCAATAATGGTTTTCGATATTGATATCAACGTATCGACTGTTTTTCAATATCGATACTCTATACGGGTGATAGTTGTAGTTCTGAAAAAGAAATGAATCTCAAGAGAGAAGTAAGTAGCGCGAAAAACACGAATCGAAATCATCAGTGGAGTACCTCGGCCTACTGGTAGACTACAAGGCTCTCGTGAGTATAATGGATTTCAGCCAGCTGATGAGCAACATAGTAGGACTGTTACATAACCCGTATACCCTATGTATACTGGTATTAGCTGGGAGCTCATTTGACGTGTATCGTATATACATCATCAAGGCTCCCGGAGAGAGAACTCGCTGTAACAAAACTTACTTGCTACTTTATCCATGGAAACCAAATCAGCAAAAGCAAACGTTTATTTTATTAATTGTTTTTATTTTATTGTTCATTTGTTTTTTCAAAATTACATTCCACATTTTCAATTATTGAAAACTCATATTAGTAATGAGCGAAGCGCTTTCCACTTGAAATGTCACGCTTCACAGGTGAGCGCCAGCCTGCAGAGGAAAACAACTGGACGTCTTAATGGATCGGGGTGGCCGCATGGCGTGGAACGCCAAAAGGCCGATTGAGGATCGCGGCGCAAGCCAATACCTCACCCCTCACCATTTTGTTGTACACTGAACAGCACTTCAATTCTTCTAACTACTCGATGATATTACTCGTGAATGGGTAGCAGCACGCTCTCTTACTGGACTTCAATACACACTGCCTGGTATGCTTTGCTCAAGAACTATAAGTACTGTTCTTTCGTGAGCTTTTAACCTAAATTCTCTTTAAAGGTGCTGAGTAGCCGCACAAGTGCGCTCTCGTTCTACGAAAGTTTTTCCTCCCCACTTCGTCTCGCTTGCTCGGATGGTGAATATGTGAAACTGGGGAAATTGAGCGAAAGATTGCTTTTCGCTTAAGCTTTTGACTTCAAAAGAGTGCTTTTAGCTTAAGCTTTCGGCTTTCCCACGATTTCTTGAGGTGAAATAGCGAAACTGGGGACATTGAGCGAAAGAGTGTTTATGGCGGAACTTTCGGTTTTCCTTTCCGCTTACCTCTCTTCCAAGCACACTCAAAGCTTATTGTTCACGATGTGAATATAATTGCGGGTTGAACTTTCTCGTTTACTTTACTGCTCACGTATTTACTTGCGTATGTGCTTCTTTGGCTAATTTTCATTGGCGAAGTGCGAGTACATAGGTGTTGTTTGCTCGCTCGCAACTACTGCAGTTATGAAGCGAAAATATATCCGAGTATGTTGTACTTGTTCGCTCGCAACAGGACTCACCCCATCAAGAAGGTGACTTTTGATGAGTGTCGCGCAGTCTGTACTACTGTATGGATCAATGCTACGCAATGACTCTTTCAATTAGAAGCTACACTAGAAGCACAGGTACAGACACGAGGAGCACTTCGAATTGCATTTCAATTGGGGGTGCTAATCATAGCTGGGGTGATACCTATCGCCTTCTCTGCTAGAAAAGGCAGAAATATCGACCTGCAGGGAAACGAAGGTAACAGAGGAGCTGCTCACAAAGAGAACTAACGCTCACTGAGCAATTGTCAACAATCCTAGGTGAGCGAAACAAGGGGAAACTGAACTGGGCGCCTCATCCCTGACCTGTCGTGGTTCAATCGAGGTTATGATGAGACTCATTTCTTCTTTCCCCAGCTTTAGAGCAGGTATCTGCTTCCTGATTGCACATTTTGCGAAGAAGAGGAAGATGACACGTCATAAATTTTTCACTTGAAAGAAATAGGGCAAATATCACAGGGACTTCTTCAACAAAACAGAAAAATTCAGCTCTCTTGATAGTTTAGCCGGAGAGATGCTTTCATCGGTTGACAACTGGAATCATGTGGCACATTACATTTGGATACTTGGGTACATCCTATTTCGGCATTTGGGTACATAAAACTTGGGCAGTCTTCAATTGAGCTCCCGGTGGTTCCGAGGGTTGTGATGTTTCTTTTCTAGTAATCCCTCTCACTGCCTAAATTCCCACGAGAGAAGATTCCTTTAACTCGACAGTGCCTCAACTTAAAATAGCGCATCGTAATTAAAATTTTTACTTTGTCAATAAACAAAAAAGAAATGGGAAATTTCACGCAAAAACATAATCGCCATTACTATCAGACAATGTTGGCCCAAAAAGTTTACATGAATTTTTGGGGCAACATATTGGTCAAAATTGGCATTTCACGTAGGTTTTGTACTCGATTTGCACTCAATGTTTGAACGCCCACACTCAATTTAATTAATTGAACTTACTGTATATTATTGTTCCTTTTCTTCGCCGTGCTGGTCGCATGAAAATGTAATTCAGGTAAAATGTTTATCCTGATATCAAATCAAAATAGATTCCAATTGTAATTTTATATGTGAACTTTTGTCAACTTTTTTAACCACTATTCGACTCGTGTCACCTCTTGGCAATGACTCAATTACGATTTCAAACTAATTAGATATTTGATCAAGATAAAATTCAATTTTTTTTATCTTTCCACCATTGATGATGCGAGGTAATTTACGTATTGTTTCATTTCCTCGCACAATTTGGCTCCCTCCTTTCCGAATATTTCGCGAAACAAATTATGAAAATGTTTTGTGTTTCGTCAGTTGATAAGCTCACGGCAGAAGGATGGAGGCTTGCGAAACTTATTTTCACAAAAACAATGTGCAAATTTCGATTTTTAAACATTTAAATCACGGAAATAAGGTGGAGATAATGTTGAAAATTGGTAAGGGTTCGCTTGGATTGAGAGTGCTGCGAGAGAAAGTGGTGACTTATGTTTTTTCTTTTCTCTTCATCCCATCAGGATGGGTCATTTTGATAACAATTCAATGGTTCCATGATACTGCATTTGCTGAAGTGCTTTGCACTCCTGATGATTTCGGAGGGTTTGTGAAGGATCCGAAGTCTTGTGAGAACTTTTACTATTGTGATGAAACTGGCAAAGCGACATTAGTATATTGTCCGGAGGGAATGTGGTTTAATTCCAAGAAACGGATTTGTGACCTTCCAACAAGTGTGAAATGTGTGATTGAGGAGATTGTTGAAGAAGAGGTCGAAGATGTTCGATGTCCTGTTGTTGATACCAATTTTGTAACGTTTGTTGCCAGTAAATTTAGTTGCAGACAGTATTATCTGTGCTATCATGGAAAACCGTTCAAGCAGGAGTGCATTGAAGAGTTGCATTGGAATCCGCAAAGAAATCGTTGTGACTTTCCAACCAAGGCAAAATGCTCGGTGAGTACGATAAACTTTATTATACAAGCATTGCATATTTCAAACGTTTCGTCGAATTTTAGGTAGAGCCGGCGCAGCCACGGTGCCCGCAAAGAGGACAAGTGTTACGACCACATCCCACTGAATGTGACTACTTTTATTTCTGCTTCAACGGCTACGCATCACTTCAGCAGTGCCCGTTTTATCACCACTGGGATGTGGAGAGTAGATCTTGTCAGTGGAAAAATCGTGCACGGTGTATCAATGATCCAGACAAAGTCAAGTTCAAAAGTCGACCAAAGAAAGTACAGAAGAAAAAACGTGTTTAAAGATTAGAAAAGATGAAAATTAAAAAAAAAACAATTTTTTGCAACTTATCACAGCACAATATCCCTGTTACAGCCATATACCGAACCAAAGAAAGTTTAAGCAATAGCTAATCAAATGTAACATTTTTACAGAAATTCAAACAAGGGAATTATAAAAATTAATAAAATGCTTCAAAAAAAGTTGCTAAAAACATACTAAATTCCTGTAGAAGTTAACGACACTTTACGGGAGGTCAGAGGCATTTTATTTTATGGGACAATAAGATATCCTTAAAGGTACAAAGAAAGTAGTGTAAAGTTAATATACAAAACTACAAAGTCAATAAATTGATGTTTGACTTTTTAACCGACTTCCAAAAGAAAGTAGGTTATCAATTCATCGCGTATATTTATTTTTTTGCTTTTTTTTGTATCTTCACGCATAACTTTTAAACGGAGATAGGTAGAAGAGTTCTGTTTTTGGCAAATGATACGTCTTTCTTCCAGTTAGGTCCCGTTTAAAGGATAAGAAATTCAAGTAACTGTAAAGGGCTCTTACCGTTAAAACTAAAAAATTTCAGACTTTCACCCCGATTTTTAAGCATAGCTGATCGATGGATGCAAGGATTTTGATTGTAGAAGTTTCAAATGAAGGAAAACATTTTGATCTAAAATGTTTCGGAACAGAATTGTAATCCTTTCGAGGACTCTGTAGATATTAAAAGTTCAATATGATACGTTGATGTCGAGAAATTGAATTTAAATAATTTTTCGCACGAAAAGTGCCAAATAATTGGCACTCATCAAGGATTTGATGGAGATACCGAGACCTTTGGTGACGGATGATAAAAATTATCAGTATCCTTAATTTTCAGCGTAAACGGTACATTTCAGTCAATCATTTCTACCGGAAATAACCAATAAATTAATTATAAATGTGGCATAAATACAATTCAACAATAGTAGAAGGGAACATTTCAAGATGCTCTTCTCTTTCGCATTCATTCTTTGCTTACAAATGAGCTTGGTATAGGATCCTTCTTACATCCTTAGAGGTAAACGTTACATATAGGATTATAAAATTCCCCGAAAAAATAATAGTGATTGAATGATTGCATATTATAGAGTTGACTCACTTTCCAGTTAATATTATATGTATACTACAACATATGCCCAGAAATCTAAAATTAGTGATTTCCATACTAAAAACCGGCGAGAACCGCAACCTAAAAAGAGATACGTTTCCTGCTATACTTGATCATAACTGTACAGATGAAGATGAAAATGCATAGCCGGTGCTGTAGTTAACTGAAAGCGAAGGTGATGGGTATCGAATAAACGTGAACGAATGATGCGGTTAAGAAGGATATTTTTAAGTAAATTTCATGAGATTGATTCCGGAGTAAACTTTATGTTTACATATATAAATACATATATCTACACACACACACACACACACACACACACACACACACACACACACACACACACACACACACACACACACACACACACACACATATATATATATATATATATATATATATATATATATATATATATATACATATCTATATGTTGTGAACTCGGAGCTGCAAATTCAGAGCTGAAAAATCGAACTAACCATCAACTCCATCAGCCGCGCCTACAAGCTGTACAGGAGCCACGTCCGCGTTGTGAAACGTCACGCAGTCACGACCAACGCCTGAAATGGTTTCACCAGCGACAGCAACGCGCACGCTCGTCCCACAAGCCGGGACCGTACCAAAGGAAGAAGCTCACGACACGGACGGGATGGCATGCGTTGCGTTCAGAGTTCCACCCTTGTGGCAGGAGGACGTGGAGCTTTGGTTCGCCCAGGTGGGTGCAAATTTCGCCACCAGCCGAGTAACAGACGACACCACCAAGTTCAACCTCCTCATGGCGAACCTGGACACGAAGGTGTTGCAATAGGTGCGTAACGTAGTCACGAACCCCCCATCCAACAACAAATGCAGCGCCCTGAAAAACGCCCTGTTGGCCGTCTACGCTGACTCGGCCCAACAGCGTTTTCAGAAGCTACTTTATGAAATCGAGCTTGGAGACCAGCACCCGCCACACCTTCTCAACCAGGTGCGTACGCTCGCCAGCCGAAATGTAACCGACACCTTGCTCCAAAAGATGTGGCTCAACCGCCTCGATGTCACATTGAGGCGCATCCTATCAGCTAACGACGCCCCACTCTCAGATCTCGGAACGATCGCTGATCGTGTGCACGAGGTCACCCGACAGTCAGTCGCCGCAGTCACAAAGGAAGATGAGCCACGGCATAGCATCCCACCAACGCTGCGAATCACAAGCGAGCTGAGCAATCTCGCCTCCGCAGTACGCGACCTCAGCCACAGGATGACGAATATCGAGGACGCACTTCAAGATTTGCGTAACAGACAGCGATCAACTTCACGACATGAAGCACATCGCACGCTGCCTAGGCAGCAGCCAGCATCACCACCACGCCACGCCAGAGAGTCCGACGATCAGCTTTGTTGGTATCACCAGCATTATGGACCAAGCGCCAAAAATTGCCGACAACCCTGCTCCCACTCAAAAAACTAGGATCCGACCGTCCAGACCTAGCGACCCCCCATCGCAAAATCGAACGCTTGAAAATCCACGACAGAATCAACAAAAGTGCTTTCCTTATCGACACCGGCGCAGATGTCTCCCGGCGCCTGATCCAAATTAGTAGCAGCCAACGGTTCAAGGATTCAAACATTCGGCAAAAGATCAGTGAAACTGAACTTGGGATTTTCAACGCCGTTTACGTGGACTTTCACAATAGCCGATGTATGTTCTCCAATCATCGGGGCTGACTTTATCGAACACTATGGCCTCCTCGTCGACTTGAAGAGGAGACGGCTTATTGAACATGTACGACTCAAAACAATCATCGCGCACATCGACAAAACACCGCCCAAAGCTGACTTGCTCCCGGATGATGTTAGTGACGAGCTGCGATCACTGCTGTTGGAATACATTATCCTCTCGGAGGACAACCGACAACCAAACACCAAGTGCTCAACCACGCATCACATCCTAACCAAGGGACCGCCGGTCCACGCTAAGGCACGGAGACTTCCCCCTGACAAGCTGGCCGCCGCCAAAGTCGAATTTGATCACTTCATCCGACTCGGAATTTGCCGCCCATCAAAAAGCGCATGGAGTAGCCCTTTGCATATGGTGAAAAAGTCGAATGGAGATTGGTGACCATGCGTGGACTCCCGCGCGCTCAACAACCATACAATCCCGGACCGCTATCTCATCGGATTTCTTCAGGATTGTACTGCAACCCTCGATGGAATGACTTTTTTCCGTGATCGATTACCAGAAGGCGTACCACCAAATCCCCGTGGAACCAAGCGATATTCTGAAGACTGCCATCATTACACCGTTCGGATTGTACGAATTCATGTACATGACATTCGGACTTTGCAACGCAGGTCAGACGTTTCAGCGCTTCATACACGTAGTGCTTCGTTGCTTGGACAACGTATTTGTTTACCTCGACGATATACTGATCTTCTCTCCCAGCCAACAGGAACACCAGGTTCACTTAAAGCAAGTGCTGGATCGGCTTGTCGAATTCGGCCTGATTGTCAACATTCCTAAGCGCCAATCCGAAAAGCAAGAAGTCAGGTTCTTGGGACATGCCATCAACAACCACGGATTGAAGCCTTTGCCTGAGAAAACGGAGAGAATTTCCGCATCACCGAGGCCCAAGACCGTACACCAGCTGAAGTCCTTGTTAGGGATGGTCAACTTCTACCGCCGTTTTCTCCCACATGCAGCTCAACACCAGCACGCCCTGCTGCGGCTGATCACTGGCAACCGCAAACGTGATCAAACACCTCTCAACTGGACGGAAGAAGCAGTAGCTGCATTCGAGCGATCAAAGGCGGATTTGGGGAAAGCACCAACCCTCGCTTACCCGGACTCCAACGCTATATGGTCTCTTCCTGTCGATGCTTCAGACAACGGTACTGGAGCCGTACTGCAACAAACAAAAGAAGGAAGTGCAACACCACTTGGGTTTTTCTCAAGGAAGCTGACTGATGCCCAACAAAAGTACAGTACGTAGGACAGGGAACTTTTGGCCATTTACGAAGCAATTAAGCACTTCCGACACATGGTCGAAGGCAGAGTGTTCACCGTCTTCACCGACTACAAGTCGCAGCAGTTTGCACTCCACCAACGCTCAGGAAAAGCATCGCCGAGACAACAACGCCAGCTGGACTTCATATCCCAGTTCACTACAGATATACGACACGTCCCAGGCCGAGAGAACACCGTCGCTGATTATCTTTCGAGGGTAAATATAATTCAAAAGATCGATTTTAACACTATCGCCCTAGCACGGAAGGATGATCCCGATCTTCAAGCGCTAATGAATACCCACGATCAACAACTTGAATGGAGACAGCAGTGACTAGATGACTCCTCCCTGACTCTGCACTGCGTTGTGACGTCAGAGAGGATACGCCCTTTCATCTCGCAGAGGTTCTGAGCGACGGTTATGCAAAACATCCACGAGCTCTCACACCCAGGCATCCGAGCAACCAGGAAGTTGATTACCGAGCGATACTTCTGGCTTTCAATGAACAGCGGCATCAACAAGTTCGTTGCCAGTCCAACAAAATCACTCGTTACACCAAATCACTGTTGCAGAGATACAGCTTGCCCGATGCTAGGTTCGAACACATCAACACTGACCTCATCGGGCCGATACCACCAAGCGAAGGACTTCGATACTGCCTCACTGTTGTGGATAGGTTTTCCCGTTGGCGCGAAGCAATTCCAATCGAGACAATCACGGCAACAGGGGTGGCGGAGGTCTGATCAACATATGGATCAGCCATTTTGGAGTCCCTGCACGCATCACAACCGACTTGGGTAGACAGTTCGAAAGCCAAATTTTCAAGGAACTGACGAAAATACTCGGAATCACGCACTTGCGAACAACGCCCTATCACCCAGCGTCCAACGGAATAGTAGAGCGGTGGTATCGCACGGTCAAAACCGCGATCCGCTGCCACGACTCACCTCAATGGACCAAAGCGCTACCAATCGTACTACTGGGACTACGACCAACGCTGAAGGAAGACATCGGTTTGACGCCTGCCGATATGGTGTACGGAACGACACTCCATCTACCCGGAGAATTTTTCGACACCTCTCATGTTGATACGAATGATTCAGGCTTCCTAAAGGATCTGCGAGTGGGGATGTCAAATTTAACCCCGTGCAATACGGCACACTACAACTCAGATGACGTATTCGTAAATAAGGATCTACCTAACAGCACGCACGTCTTCATCAGGAACGACAAGGTCAAGGCCCCACTCACGCCACCTTACGAGGGTCGGTACCCGGTACTAAAACGGAAGGACAAGTACTTCAAGGTTGACGTGAATGGACGACCAACAGCCATATCCATCGACAGGTTAAAACCCGCATTCTTTTCAACGGACAAGCAACCTACGACCATGCGCACAACGACAACGAGGATTGGCCGAGAAGTTCGTATGACGGTACGATTTGCGGCCTAACGTCACCATATCGTAACCAGCGCGATAAGCAACCGTAGAGCTATCGTTGGCGATGCCGTATCAGCAATTTCAGGAAATATAAGCGAACAACACGCAGCAATCGCCCTCAGTCTCCATTCGTCAGTCATTCATTCGCTCACTCGACGTCGACGCACCTAAACCTTCGTAAATTAAACATTGTAACAACTTTTAGTAAATAAATCTGTTTATAGGAAAAGGATGTTCTCTTCACTTATCCATATATATATATATATATATATATATATATATATATATATATATATATATATATATATATATATATATATATATATATATATATATATATATATATATATATATATTGTCGCGTGTTTTCGGTTCGCGGCCAATAATTTTAATGTTCCGGGAAAGTGAAAACGCAATGTCTTTTAATTCAAGTTAAAAGAATTTATTTAATTACAAAAATGCACAATAAACAATTTAACAATTTAACACTTTCACTAATTGTAATTTTCACTATGAAAAAAATCTAACACTTGTCCATAAATTTCTTATCGCAATTGTCTTCTAAATCACTTCGCACTCAAACAATCAATCGTCTTTACTTCGCGTTCCACTATATCGCAGTTTTCTATCGCGGTTGTAATGAATGAACCCCCCCCATTCATTCAGCTCGCCTTTATATAGGGTCTCTACCTATTCACCCATTTCTCGTACATTATCGAATGTTCTACCGAGAGGTACCTGGTAGATTCGAGCAAATTAATGAATGGAGTGACGTCACTTGCAGATGTTGATCATGCTTGTTGGGTTCTCGTGGGTTCGAGTAAATTCATTTGTTGACGTTGATTATGAAAACAATTGCGACAGCAGCTCGCAGAATTATTTGTACATGTAATTATTTGTACATGTAACACTGCCCCCACCTCAGTTCTTTTCGCCCCGAAAAGATGTGTCGCTATTTGTAGTCAATTCTCCCTGGGTGTAACATAGGGCAAGACGGTCCAGATGCACGATTTTCATTTTAGCTCTCGGCTTACGATGTTCCTGTATTCGGTATACGACGTCGTTGATTCGCTTTGTAACTCGGTATGGTCCCTCCAAATTATGTTGCAACTTTGGAGACCTACCCTTTCGCCGTTGCGGGTTATAAAGCCACACCAAGTCATCTTGCTGGAAGCCAGTAGAATTCGCCTTTAGATCATACCTGGTCTTCATGCGGTCAGTAGCCGATTCGAGGTATTTTCGCACTGTCCGATGTATCTGGTTCAACCGTTGTCTTAGATCACTTGCGTACTCCGAGACCGTTTGGGGTTTCTCAGGGGGTGTTCCGAACTTTATATCGGCTGGCAAACGAATAGTCTTTCCAAAAATGACTTTGGCTGGGGCTTGGCCCGTCGATGCATGTTCGGCAGCTCTGTACGCCATCAAAAATAGTAGGATATGTCGGTCCCAGTCCCTTTGGTTCTCGTCAACCATCTTGGCCAGATGTTCATTGAGCGTGCCGTTGAACCGTTCGACCATTCCATCGGATTGGGGATGCAGCGGTGTTGTCCTCGTTTTCCGTATTCCCAGTAGTTCACACATTTCGCCAAAAACTAGTGACTCAAAGTTTCGGCCTTGATCTGAATGTGATTCGCAAGGTACGCCGTACCTACTGACCCAATTCAACACTAGCTGTTCAGCTACGGTAGTTGCTTCCTGGTGGGGAATGGGGTAGACCTCGGGCCACTTGCTGAAATAATCGGCTACAACCAGCGTATATCGATTTCCCCAATCGGATTCAGGAAAGGGTCCTGCGATGTCAACAGCAATCCTTTCGAATGGCACGCCTACGTTATAGGTTTGCATTTGTCCTCTCAGTCGTCGCTTTGGGCCTTTGACGGAAGCGCAAATTTTGCATCTGCGACACCAGTCCTCTACGTTTTCTCGAGCGTGGAGCCAGTAGAACCGTTCCCGCAACTTCGCTAAGGTCTTGTTAACACCAAGGTGGCCTCCCGAGGATCCTTCATGCATTTCCTTAACCACATCGTGGATTCGGCTTTTGGGAAGTATAGTTTGCATCCTATAGGAGCTACCATCCGCCGTTTCCCATTTCCGCTTGAGTACGCCACCCTCCACCTGAAGGGAGTTCCATTGTGCCCAATAGCTTTTCAGGGTTGCGCCATGCATTGAAACGTCTTTCCACTCAGGTCGCCCAGTCGTCTCCTTCCATACGAGCAATGGTCCGATGTCTTCATCGGCTAACTGGGCGGTTCGAATCTCCTCCGATGACCAACCTTCATCGAATTCCGCCGTTATCAATCGCAGATCAACGAGCGGTTCCTTTTCCTCAATCCGTCGGCAATGCTTGCAGTTAGCTGGACATGGACGGCAGGATAGGGCGTCAGCATTTCCATGAACTCCACCCTTCCGATGAACAATTTCGTAGTCGTATGACCGCAATCTTTCGATCCATCTCGCAACTTGTCCCTCGGGATTTTTGAAGTTGAGCAACCATCTCAGTGATGCATGGTCCGTTCGAAGAACAAATTTCTGGTCATATAGATACTTGTGGAACTGCTTGGTGGCCTCTATTATAGCCAATAGCTCCTTCCTGGTCACACAGTAATTCCTCTCACTTTTTGAGAGAACTCAACTGTAATAAGAGAGGACTCTTTCTTCGCCATTGATCTGTTGGGAGAGTACAGCTCCAATACCGCCGTTGCTTGCATCAGTGTCAACTACAAACATTTTTCCGGGTTTCGGATACGCCAGCACGGGTGATTCACACAACTTTTCCTTCAGGGTCTCAAAGGCTGTCTGGCATTGTTCATTCCAGACATACGGACGATTTTTCTCGGTTAGCTGATGGAGACACTTAGCTATTTTGGCAAAGTCTTTGACGAATCTTCGATAGTAGGTCGCCAGATCCAGAAAACTTCGTAGTTGGCGCTTGTTGTTTGGTGTTGGCCAACTTTTCACGGCTTCAATTTTCTCAGGGTCTGTTTTGACCCCTTCTGCTGATACGACGTGTCCCAGGTATTTTACTTCATCTGCGAAAAGAGTACACTTTTCGGGACTAAGTTTCAAATTTGCCAGTCGTAATCGGGAGAAAACCTCTTCTAAGTTCCGCACATGCTCTTCGAACGTTCTACCGATGACGATGATGTCATCTAGGTATACCAAGCAGGTTTTCCAGATTAGACGACGTAGCACATATTCCATCAAGCGTTCGAAAGTGGCTGGAGCATTGCAAAGCCCAAACGGCATCACCACAAATTGCCACAATCCGGTCCCAACTGAAAATGCGGTCTTCTCTCGGTCCTTCCTGTCAATTTCTACCTGCCAGTAGCCACTCTTGACATCGAGTGTAGAAAACCATTTTGCGTCGGCTAAAGTGTCCATGATGTCATCGATGCGTGGGAGTGGGTAACTATCTTTCTTAGTGACGTCGTTAAGCTGCCTATAGTCGACACAAAAGCAGACAGAAGGTTCAATAACGCCTTGTTTTTCCATGTCCGAGATCAGCGCGCTCACTTCTCCTTGTTTGGCTATAGGGAGACGTCTCGGTGCTTGTCAAATCGGCTTGGCTCCCTGTATATCTATGACGTGAGTTACCATACTCGTTCGGCCTTGGTCATCCGGGCTTGTTGAGAAGATGTCACTGTACTTGGTGACCAGATCAGAGGCTCGTTTGAATAGCTGCACTGGCAATTTGACCTGCTTCAATATTGCAGACGTGGATTCTCGGGCTTTGTCTGTGTCTTGCCTCCTTTTCCAATGATGGTCGTGAGTAGCTTCCAAAGAGGTGATGGTGGAAACAGGCTGGCAGCTGCCGATGACTTCTCCCGCTTTGATGCTCGTAGTTGAGTCTGCGGTGTTAAGGATTCTAACCGGCACATATCCGTTCCTTAAAGATCTTACAAGGCATCGTCCTACAATCAAAC
>OZ017741.1:76449170-76849170 GCA_963969285.1 Odontomyia ornata
AGCAACTCAAAAGCACTCTGCATTCGTATCGCGCAAGCACACTCCTTCCTCTCCGAAATTAAACAGCTCATACGTTCAAAATCTGTATCCAACACAAGCCAGTTACAACCACTGGCCCCGTGGCTTGACACAGACGGTGTTATGTGTGTAGGTGGACGAATCAACCATGCACTCGTAGGGGAAGAAACGAAACATCCTGCCACCATTCCAAAGGGATCATTAGCAAAGCTTCTTATCAGACAGCAAATACTACATGGAGGAGTCTCATTGACGCTCAGTACATTACGTCTTAAATATTGGATCCTCTCAGGACACACGCTAACTTGGATTGCATACCTTGCTTTAAAACGAAAGCCAGGCCAAATGAACAAATGATGCGAGTCTTTCCTCCAGCCCGAGTCCGCTTTGAAAAACCATTCTTGGAAACTGGTGTGGATTACGCAGGTCCAATAAAAATACATTGGAGTTCAGGACGTGGCGCAACGACTACGAAGGCATATGTATTTATTTTCGTCTGCATGGCTACCAAGAATACAGAGAGGTGACAGAGAAAGCTGCATCAGAATTGGCACAAGAACAAATAGAACGGAAGTTCATCCCTCCTGGAAGTCCATACTTTAGGGGACTTTGGGAAGCCGGTGTTAAGTCCATGAAACCGCACTTACACAAAAAAATTGGCCAGCAGATTCTAAACATCGAAGAATTCAACAGACCTCTGGCACAGATGGTCACGTGATTATTTAAACCGATTACAACAAAGACCTAAATGGTTGACTACACGATTAAATATTAAGGAAGGAGACAAAGTTTTAGTAAAAACTGCCAACATACCATCCATGCAATGGCCCCTCGTAAAAGTAGTTACTAGTCATCCAGGTGACGATGGTTTAGTTCGAGTCATCACTCTAAAACTAAATGGGAAATTAATCAAACGAGCGATAACGAAAGTTTGTAGTCTTCCTTTCAACAATGAACGCCACGAAATACAAACGAGACTTCATCCAAACCAGTTTTATCATCTCAATCAACAGCTGCTAGGTATCCAGGAAAAGAATCTTCGCCTTCAACTAAACGGCAAATATCCCACGAAGATCGAACCGGATTAAAACGAAAGAAAGCAAGACCGATAACATTGTCTACTGTTTTGGTTTCAACAATGTTAGTTTTAGGAACTTGCATCTCTCCCATATTGTCTGCAATTAACATTTCTCCTTTGCGAGGAGGATTATACATCAAACACATTGGAGTGAGCAATCTTCTTCGAGGAGCACTAAAATCAAACTTTAAAATACCCCTTGCGGATCTCAAATTCGATGAAGAAAATATCAAGAAAATGAATCACAGCGTTCAATCAATGTATACATCGGCGAAGCAGGTAACTAACCAGATTCATTGTTGAGATCTCTCACAGCATTCAACCAAGCTATGTCAAGAGTCCGTTGATCGAATCAATACTATTCGCTTTTTACATTCACGAAAGCCACACGGACTGCTTGGTCAAATGTTAACGTCTCTGTTTGGAGTAAATGACGAGGTAATAATGGATATCTGTAGTCCACTTGGCTTAGTGGTTAGAGTACTAAGTCCGTAAGCCGAAGGTCTCTGGTTCAAGTTTCGTTGGCGTCAACGAGATTTAGTTCGAGTGGTTCTTTGGACGGACGATAAGCCTGTTCAGTTATGATACGTGCTACGTATCGCAGCTGGGTGGACGGACACACGGCCAAAGCGTGATAATGATCATCTGGTGATATGACTCCACAAGGTGTTGTGGAGTGCCGGTACATTAGATCATGACAATGAGATATTCTAACTACCTCTAAGCAAAGGCCCGAAAAAGGCTGTAGGGCTACGAAGAAGAAGAAGAAGAATATCTACGTATCCGCAGCAGAAAATTGATCCCGCAAACAAAATTTAATGCAAATTCAACAAATTTCGACATCGCAAAGAACGCAAAACTCACTTTTAGCAGCTCACAAAACGACGCGTATCTCAAACACTAATGAATATTTTGACATGTAAATTTGACATAGATGTCACTGACAGTATTACCAACCTAAAAAAAACAATTCTCCAAATCCTTCGACGTGCGCAGTTTAAATTCAAATGTCACCTTATTTTTTGGTCACAGTAGTTAATATAAAATCAACATACTCGTAGTACAAGAAACCAGATGGCACGAGAAAGACACATTTGACATGCATACAGATACCGTGTTTGAAGGCGAGTTCAGATTGGTTTTCATTTTTGATGGAGCATTTAAACAAATTAGCACCGACTTCAAGCCCGTTAACGAAAAGATCTATACGATTCGTATCAAGACCAAATATTTCGGTGCCTGGCTGGTCAATAGCCACACACCCACAGAAGACAAGGAGGGGGCAATCAAGGCACTGTCAATACATCGCCATCAAACGGCGATGTGTTGATAGTGCTTCAATACAAAACAGCAGTGAGGCACTCTGGGAGTGTCCAGTGGGAAGTTTAGCTTCCTTATATGAATGATTATGTAGAGGCAAAAAAGCCGTATAAAGATAGATGTAGGAAAAATTCAGAAATTAATGTGGCCAATTCAAAAATCTAGGATGCGGGATGCTTTTATTAAGGTAAACTTCCAAAAGTTGTGTAAATTTACTCATAAATAGTAGGCATTAAAATTTACCTGGATTTTGTTTCATGAAGAATTGCAGTAGTTTCAATCACTTTTGAATTGTTTACCGTTTCAATAATTTTCAACAATTTTTCATCTTGATTGCTGCTGGCCACGAAGTTACCAAATCTTTGTAAAATTCATCTTCTCTTTTTTTTCAAAATCTCTGACCATGATAAGTCCATTTGAATCCCTTGTTAATATTTAATTATGCGGTTAAATTTATGAATAAATTGTTCAACACCACCAAAAAGTAAAATCTGGGTCATTTCCAAATATACGCATCGTTTTAATGTCCACGCAGATTTTTTAAATAAATTCCACTAATAAATTTTCATATAACTGTGTCTGCAAATGGGATTAGACTATATTTTCTAATCCATTTCCTTAGTAATGCTCAAGTTATTGGGTTAAATTTAGCTAAGCATTTAACATTATTTTATACTCAATTTGCAAATGAAATAAAAAGCTTCTCAATGAATAAATATCCAATGTTTTTGTAATTAACCGTAAGCTGAGTGTAGATACCAACCAAGTGAGAAATCATGTTGAAATGACTTCTCCATGAATGAATATCCCATTTCTTTACAGTCTACTGTAACGCATACCAGGATAGAGGGCTAGACTATTTTAGTCTACCATAAGCTGAGTGTAGGCACCAACCAGGTTAGAGGGCCAGAGTATAGATGTCACTGATGGCACTTCCGTTTGTTTTTTCTTTTGGTACGCTTTTTCTGGGCTCACATGCCTCGTAGAACCTCTGTAAAGAAAGCTAAACTTCCAAGAATCGGCCCAGACATGACACATACAGCAACAAGCGTAGGGTATCGCCTCTATGTAGGGATCAGTGACAACGGAAAATCTCTGGTAGACTTCGCTACTGGTAGAAGCTGCATAGTTAGCTCGTTACATTCCCCGCATTGAGATATCCATAAAAGAAGCTGTACATCCCCAGTGGGTTACACATTCAACCAGATTGACTACATTCTCATAAAAAAATCAACCACTACCAGTATTCTCGACACGCGCTCTTTTGTGGCGCTATCTGTGATCCAGACCGCTACCTTATCAAGGTGAAGTTCTGATGCCACATCTCCAATTTTTGTCAGCAAGGAAGATCTGTTGTCCCAAGGCACCAAATAGATAAACTGAATGACAGCTCAGCAACGTCCATATATATGTCAGCGCTGGAAAACTGAATCAACATGTTTCCGCAGGTGGGAAAAATTAATGATGATATCAAAATTACGTGGAAGACAGTAAGAAATGCGGTAACAGAAGCGGCCGAAGAGGTCGCGCACCAGACAAAGAGGAATAGGGATGCCCGATAGGACGGATAATGCAAAGAAGTGGTTTAAAAAGGAACCAAGCATACAAAAAATACATCCACTGACCAAATCGAGCCAAAGATGAACAATACAAAACCCTCCAACGACAAGCTAAGAAATTGTGCCAAAGAAAGAAACAACTGTTCATCAACACCAACATCCAACAGATTAACGAAAACATAAACCCATATGATGTGAGGTTGGCGTATGTCTGTTTAAACAACTAAGAGATGACTTTAATTCACAAACTAGTCTTTGCAAAAGTGCACAAAGATTGATAATAGGTAACCCAGACGAAATCAAAAATTGAAGGCTGCAATATTTCTAGAAGCTAGTCACAGCGTCTCCAACAACGACTGAAGCTGCAAACACTCCAGAAGCAGAGCAAGAGTTCCCAGTATCACCACCAACTAGAGATGAAGCACGGTCAGCAGTATGGGACCTCAGAAAAGAAAAGGCTCCTGAAATAGATGGAATACCAACAGGACTGCTCCAGAGGAGGCCTCATTTAGGTAAATTATTGCTTCGACTTGTATGCAGTACAGAGAACAGTTACCAGAAGACTAGCGAGAAAGTAAAATATGCCCTGTACGTGAAAAGGTGGACAAGTTATGATGTGAAAGTTAAAGAGGCCTCACTTTACTGTGTGTGTCTTATAAAGTGCTGCCCAAAATCATAGAAGGAAAAATCATTTAAGAAGAGTATCACGGAGGCTTTCGAAGTGGACTTTCTTCAGTAGACAAAATATTCTCGGTAATTCAGGTGCTAGAAAAGTGCTGGAAATATAAAATCGATATGCACCAACTCTTTGCAGACTTCAGGCGAGCATATAACAGTGTCACCAGAAATGCGCTGTACAAAATAATGCTAGACTTTGGCGTCGCAGCAAAACTGGTCTGCAATGGTCAACGTCACTATGCTAAACACAGAATAACAGTTGAAGGTAAACGGTGAACTAAATTACAGCTCCATGATGGTATCAGGTCTGAAACATAGACATAACCTTGTCCCAATTTTCCTTTATATTACGCTTGAAGACGTCATCAGGAAGGCATCAGCTAAAGTTTCGGGCATAGTAATGTTCAATTCCACATAATTGATAGCGTATGCTGATGACATTAATATTATGGCACGTTCAATCTTAGACCTCAAAGCAAACCAAATAGGCCTACGGGTTAATGAAACGAAAACTAAATTTATGGCTCAAACGAGGACGAAAACTCCAGTTCAACAAAACCTGACCAAAGGATACTGTAGCTTTGAAGGTTTGGATAGCTTAATGTATATTGATGCTAACCTGAATAGAAGAGGCGTCTGAAAGGAATAAGACTAGATGCCGAATAAATGCTGCAAATAAAGTCTTTTACTAAGCACTTCCCGTTCTCAGGTTTTGACAACTCTATAGTCTGCGCGCGGGATAATGGGCCTTCTCACGCTAAACATCTTGGTTGCCGCTTTAACGCTCATTTAACTTGCGTAATTTATTTATTTATTTTTCTTTTTGCGATCGTGGTTAATCTACTCGTGGATAATCGGGAGTCTACTGTATTCTTATACAGTCAATTGTATGACAACTTTTTTCGTTTATCTTTCATTGGTGATAAAATATAAATTTCCAATAAATCAAAAATTCATATGGGCAAATTTAAAAGGTTTAATTAATTCTTTGGGGTCCCAGCACCCTTCCATTGTTTTCGTCCTTCATCCTTGTTATTGGCTATTGCCTCTTTGTTGTGTTGCCGGCCATGTAAAAAAAATATAAACGCTAGGTGTTGCAATGTTTGATAAAATGATGCAAAACTCAATATCTGCTGACAGTTTAGGTTAGGTTTTGTACTAGAAATAATCATTTGACAAGGAGCAAGCTCATGTAACAATTAATTATGGAATGGAGTTATATCAATTTACTATTCGAAAAACGAAATAACTCATTAAACATCAGTTTTTTACATATGCGACGATAAAAAATTTTAGAATTGGATTTGTATTGTAGGATCAGAAGCTGTCTGGAGGCACGTCCCCGCTACTATCGATGGACTGTGGAGAGTGGCCGCTAAAAATCACGGATGAGAAACGAAAACTTCTTACTGAGCCTGGTCCTGTGCAAGATACTGACATTGACTTTCCCATTGATGCTAAGGGTAGAAAATTCCCTTCACTTCATTTCACAAGAAAACTTAGCAATAATGAACAAGTACATAGGATTTGGTTGATGTATTCAATTTTGTTAAGAATTATATCATATTGTTAACTCATTAATTAAACTCGAAGCATTTCATCCATAGTATTAAGTCTAACGTAATGTCCATAAACCCAAGAAAGTGCATTGAAGCATTCTATAGAATTTATTGACCTATTAATTTGCTCCCATGTTCATTTTTAAAAGTAAGCAATTTGCATTTCATTGAACAGAACTGAAATGCTTGAAAATGTATTTTTGCGAAATAAACATAATTTGCTTGATTCATTGAACTCTGTTCAGGTAATTGGAATTGAATTGTAAAATATGATGATTAAGAAGAATTAAGTTATAAATTGAAAAGATTGAAATAAAGTGGGATTCAGTAATTAGTAACTTGAACGTGTGGTTTTAATTGCTAGTTCAGTTTGGGTCTTAAGACAGTAATACCCAACATTTTTTGGTCCGTCGAGCCGGATTACGAATTGGATATTTGTGGATCCGGATACGAATTTTTTAGTGGCAAAGCATCGGAGACAATAGTGATTTGGTGCTGGTGATATTTTCGATTCTTAGCGCAACCATTGCTCATAATCTCCACCGTTGAATTACTTTATACAAGTTGGTGCAGACGAGTTTTTGGCTCCGCTGTTAATAAGAATCTGAAAGTAATCAACACCAGTGCTGAACTACATCCTGTGGAGGGTCTTTGCCAATATGCCGGAGAAAAGGGGCGACAAATCCACAACTGCATCTGCTGCCACGAAAGATGATAAAGGAACTTCATCGACTACGGTCACACAATACGACCATTTTTGCAACAGTGCGAGGATGAAGAAAAACTTCGGGAAGGATAGCAAGGATCGTCATAATCTTGGCTATTTTGAGGCAAGGCTGCAACGACTGCAGGAGTTATGGACAGCATGTCAGGAGCATCATACTCTCATGCTCGACGAGACGGCCGACAATCCTGCGCGACGCAACTCGTATCTTGAAGATTTCGAGAACCAATATTTGGACCTGCTAGGGGCGTTCAAAGGTGGCATCAGGCAACATCAGGGTGAATCGAGCATCAGTATTACTGAGAAACCTGCATCTGGAACTAGAAAGGTTCAGCTTGAGCGTTTGGTAGTTCCCAAGTGTAATGATTTTCTCTCTTCAACTCGAACGCGGAACCGACCTCTCATCGGTTCTAGACGTTAAGTCTGAGTAGTGCCAACGGATGGTACCAACAGGTCAACCAATCCGTGCACCGTAACCCATTCATGCGGTGACTGCTTGTCGGCCAGCTAGTTCGGAGAGGATTTCGGTCGCGGGTCTCCGAATGGATTACGCTCAATTACAATATTTCAGTCACCTGAACTTGCCCGTTTTCCAAACGCGTCAACAATTACTCATCCAGAACGAGAAACCTACATTACGTTAGTTCTGGATGCGATCTATCCACAGATCTCAAATCAAAAAAAACGCTACAAAATCCCCTAGGCGCGTTACCGATTTACCGACGCGGTACCGAAAAATATACTACTCGAACTTAAACCGAAGAAAACTACTCTAAGGAAATGGCGAAACAAGCAAAGGTACCGCGTACCGCGCGCGACGCGAAACCGACTTCAGCGGATTTGCAGAAACCCTACCCTCGCGACGGCATACTTACCCTACACTCTCTGTTCCCACTGAAAAAGAAGAGTCACTGAAAAGGAAAGTCGTGGGTTAACTTTTAGCAATTCATTCTTAGTTTATTCTGAGATACAGACAAAGCAAAATCCTTTTAATGCTGATTGTAATAGAAATACATACTAGCATATTTCTATGCGAAGCATTCACCAAGAGTGGTCTAACTAGTAAATTATACTTTAAATTTCCCAAGTGAAATAAAGTACTTCCAAAATAAAGTACTCTGAAGATGTAATTCAATAATTAGAAATATATGGAAAAAGATAAAAATAAAATAAATGATTTGCCTTTCTCTACATAACACAAAAATCTTTGAAAACTTGGTATGGTCGGTAAAATTTAATAACTACTTTAAAACAAAAGTAATAAGTACAAACAAAGTATCAATATTAGATATCGCGTATTTACTTTGCCTTCAACCATTTCATAAAGTGTAACATAGAATTATGCACATACAACCCCCAATATGGTTGCATTTGTTTTTGAACCATGTGAGTTATAAAATTTTACTAACGACTACCTTTTGATTTGGTGAGGCGCAACTTAAAAACTTAGTGATTGACCTATTAAACCTAAGATAAACTAACTTAAAACGTTTGAATCATAATAACTAATTTGATTCGCTTATATGGCAACAAACATATTTTTTGTATACTTAATAGATTTGATTTATAAATATTGATAAAAATGTTACCTAAAGTTTGATATATTTTCAAAATATGCTAGAGAATGGTTTGTGTGTAATAATAAAAATGTATAGAGACAGTTTTGGGATTTTAATAAGAGTCCTATAATATATAGTAGAACTATCTGCCTAAATTTGTGTCCCTTACTATCAATAATATTAACATAATTTGTTTCTAGTCTCTTTTTGTTGCTTTTCTTGTTTTGAAATAGTATAATTATTAGTCTACATTACTTAGTACCGAAATAGAGATACTTTCTGTTTTTTTCTTTTTTTTTTCTAATAGTAATTATAGTAATAATAATGTCTCCTTATGTTCACTTCGCATATACTTAATCAATAAATTTCAAGTATCTATCTCGTTGCGTCTATTGCATAACTAATCGTTTTTCATCTTTAGGGGTTCTTTAATTTTTAAGGTGTTCAATCACACTTGAAATTATATTTACTTAATTTCTTTTGTTTGTTAAAGAATTCTAATTAGCTGCTTACACCTTGTCTATAATTTCCATTCGGTCAAAAATGCAGTCAATGTTTTCTTGTTTTTCTCAACAATTTTGGACACCGTTTAAGGAACATAAACTGCATTGGAATAATTCGATTATTTGAGTAAGTAGACCTTAGTGGAGTGTCGATGGGACACTAGTATGCGAGGAAATTTACAAGTACGAATAATTATAACAATGATAAGTATGTTGCGGCGAGTAGTACAAGCGGTCTGTGTCGACATGACGGCATTCTTAAACTATAATTTATAAATCATCTATATCAATTTTTTCGTTAATAGGTACCTAACACCAAAGAATATTGAACACATAGTCGACTATTATGATTTTGAGTTGTACGTGCATAGCTCTGTGCACACTATATTAGTATAAATGCTCATAACTACTTCTATACGATTACTACCAAATCGTAAATTTGAGGGCGTCCAAAGAGGCTTCATCGGTAAAGTTGGGAGGTATCGCTTTGTACCTTACATTACCGAACATACTTAACATCCAAAGCGTTTCAGTTTACATAATATATGTATATATGTTTCTAATGTGTGAATGTCACTTAAAACTATTACTATATATTACAGCAATGATATCAATTTCGTTAGTGGACATCCGTCACATTGGCTCCTGTTCCAAGTATTCGTGTTTGAGACACATCAAGGCAGAAGGGCGAGATCGAGGCTCAAATGCTAACATTTTGCTCAATAAGTCGTTAGAATATTCGCCCAATTGTCGACATAAATCGACTGGTTGCTTTGGCATCCGGTGAGGAAAGTTTTCGCGAGCTAGATATTCATCAATTTTACCGAAGACTGCAATCTGTACTGCGGATTGCAAGCGATATGCCAATTGATCAATCTGAACAAGGTAGCAAGCGTTACTTCGAATTTCCGCATTAAGAAGTGTCAAATCATTTTTTTGGAATTTAATTAGAAATAGAATAATCGATTTCTAATAAAATATTGCAGACTAAATTTTCAGATTTAGTGTCGATTTTATAAATGTGCATTACAATCGCCTTAGAGCAGGGTAAAATGTGTTGCTTTTCCATATAGGCGAATTGAATACCGAGCACTTAGTCTGTCATCACTTTTATTTGCTCGTTTTCCAGCACAAATGACTTTCCCCCTAAGAATTGCTGCTTGACTTCTCAGGATCCGTACTTTTTTTTTTTTTTTACGTCCACAATATTTGTTTCTGGATGGCCTCCGCTTACTTAGAATTTTCTTACTAGATAATCTATGTTGCAAACTGCATTCGCTCCGCCGGACATAATCCGAGGGCTAATTCGGTGGTAAATTTAGTCGGCTGCCAATGTCTTCTCGGAAGCGGCTATCTGAAATTGATTAGTCTCTGAAGCACTCGCTCACTAAAATTTGTTTCCAAGCGCAATTGCACTCTAGCTACTGACTTATGTAATAACCTTTTCTATTTAGTTATTAACTAAACTAACCTCTTTCCTAATTTTTCTGCTCCGGTGAATGTCACTGCCTCACGAATAACGTTTTCCAAAAACTCTTTAAGCACACCACGCGTTTCTTCATAGATTAAACCGGGAATACGTTTCACTCCACCACGTCGCGCCAAACGACGTATAGCTGGTTTTGTAATACCTTGGATATTATCACGAAGAACTTTACGGTGACGTTTAGCGCCTCCATGTGGCTGTCAAAATTTCCGGTTGTCACCTCGGAAAAAACATATGTGCGTGGAATGGCACTTCATATGGCGGAAATGTGCTTCTTCAGATGTCGCCAGTGGCATAGTTTTCTCGATGGCCACGGTGGAGGGGCATTTCCAGATGGCTATGTCTCGAAATGTGCCGGGGTTGGATTAATTCTATATTTCGAATATTTATATCCACGGATCTAAATATTTGGACAGAAAAAATAATATTTTCTGCACAACGATATCCGCACAACAGATGAAGTCCGCTGGCACTTCGAGGACATATCCATCTGGCAGGTTACAAGGGTTCGGGATCGAAATCACTTCGATTCCTGGGCGCAGGCGTCACATTACACAAGTTCGACGGGAGTTACAGACAATGGTGGATGTTCATCGATTTGTTCACGTCAATGGTGCACAATAATGAGTCATTATCTGCAGTAGAGAAGATGCAGTACTTAAAGACTCATCTGACTGGAGAGGCGACACGTGTCATCCAGCATATGGACATCAACAGCGAGAATTACGAGGCAGCATTGGAAATGCTTTGTAAACGATACGACAACAAACGATCCATCGCGTGGAGCTATCTACATACGTTCCACAAACTACCGGCAGTTAAGGAGGAACGCGACTTCAACATTAAACAATTCATGGACACTACGGCTGAGCTCATTGCCAATATGAAGAGCATTGGTGTAAACACGGAGCATTGGGATATACTGATCATTTATTCAGTTACACAAAGACTAGACCATGAATCAAGAAGATTATGGGAGACGTCCATTGGAGCATCATCAGAGATACCAACATTAGCAACGTTCATAGATTTTTGAACAAGCCGTTTCAGGACATTAGAAGCGTTGAATGGTCCTAAGAAACCCCAAAAAGTGGATGCACTCACGGTTCGTGACGTATCGACTTGCGACATTTGCAGCAAAAGTCATCACATAAATCAATGTGATACCTTCAAGGCATTAAAGTTGGAACAGCGACAAGAGGCTGTGAAACGAAACAAATTGTGCTTTAATTGCTTAAGAAAAGGACATGTCATCAGTAAATGTCCATCTAAATCCAGATGTCGAACCAGCAAGAAGAGAACGTCTACAGTATTATCTAGCGACGCTAAACCATTTACACCATCAACAAATTCACTTTTTGCCGAAGAAAATTATCTTTGCCAGCAAGTGCTATTGGCGACAGCCCGAATCAAGGTGGAAAACGCTTCACCGGAGTTGATAACATTAAGAGCGCTTGTTGATTCTGGTTCACAACGGACATTCATCACGGAATCAGCTGCCCAACTGCTCGGACTGAAACGCGAATACGCTAAAATTACGATATGTGGTCTAGGAGCAACCTCAAAGGTTCAAACAAAGGGAAGCGTGCTGCTGAATATCAACCCAAGATGTGGAGATAGCGTGTTCACTGTATCAGCTTTGGTGATACCCAACATTACTAATATATGTCCTTCAATCGACACTAAAGTGAAGCTTCCAAAGACATTGTCGCGTGCTGACTTAGCGGACCCGTTATGTGGCACACCTTCACGTATTGATGTGTTGCTCGGTGCAGATGTTTACAATTCTGTAATTCTGCCGGGATTCAATAAAGGAACGTCTTGCGCTGTCAATACTGTATTGGGATGGATTTTACTCGGACCGACAACCATGGCATCAACTTCAAATTCTTTGGCAGGAATTGTATCATTGGTCAGTATTGAAGAAGAAACAGACCAGCTCGTGAAACGGTTCTGGGATCTTACAGAGGCACCAGTCAATCCTATCCTAAAGCCTGAAGAAACTGCTGCTGCGGAATGGTGTCAGAAAACAACCAGACGAGACGACTTTGGAAGATATATCGTGAGGCTTCCATTCAAGGAGAATGTTGAGCCTGCAAAAACTCTACGCGATTCTCAACGAAACGCTCATATTAGGTTTTCACAGCTAGAAAGGAAACTAGCCAACGACGGAAAGCTACGGCAGCAATATATAGAGTTCATGGAAGAGTACAGGAGACTAGGACATATGGTAGAGGTACCTGCTCAAGAGAAACACTCGAAGTACAGTTACTATTTGCCGCATCACGCTGTGGTTAAGGCAGAGAGCACAACTACGAAACTGAGAGTAGTCTTCAACGCGTCTGCAAAAACGCCATCAGGGAAATCACCCAACGACACACTCTTAACTGGGCCGAGCTACCAAAATAACATCATTCACATATTGATGAAGTGGAGGACATACAAATATGTTGTAGCAGCTGACATCGAGAAGATGTACAGACAAATAATCATAGATCCCAGAGACCAAGATTATCAACGAATTCTGTGGCGAAACCATCCTTCGCATCCAATGAAACACTACAAATTGACAACAGTTACGTATGGAACAGCTAGTGCTCCATTCCTGGCCATGCGGACGTTACATCAACTCGCTGATGACGAGAAGTTGTTTCATCCCCAGGCGTGCCATTCGATAAAACACGATTTCTACGTAGACGATGTACTTACCGGTGGAGACACGATTGATCAAGTGAAACGCCTTCAACAAGACTTAATCACAGTACTCCACAAAGGAGGTTTCAACTTGCGGAAGTGGACTGGTAATGACGACACTCTTTTGAACGCAGTCCCCGTTTCTGACCGAGAAACAAACGTACCGCTTAATATTCACGAGGATGCTCATATTAAGACACTTGGTTTGCGATGGCATCCAGCCAGAGATTCATTTTCCTTCAAAGTAAACCTTGAACCAATGACCGATGAACCACCAACTAAACGACAGCTTCTGTCAGAGATAGCAAAATTCTTTGACCCAGTAGGATGGTCGCTTCATAGTTCTGTCACTCGTCTTTATTGTTACAACCCTCGTTAACCCATCCTCTCCGGGATGGAGAGCCAAAATTCTGCCCAGAGGCCATTGAGTAGCGGCACAATTTTCAAGTTTGACGAGCACGAGGTCATTAACCTTTATGTTTCGGGTTTCGGTAAACCACTTTGCACGTTGTTGTAGCTGCGTAAGGTATTCTAAGCTCCATCGTTGCCAAAATTGTTGTTTCAATTTCTGGACGAGTTGCCATTTCTTAGTTGGGTTATCTTGTGTATTTTCATCAGGTAATTCGAATAGGTTTTCTCCAGTTAGGAAATGTCCAGGGGTTAAAGCGTTTAGATCGTTCGAGTCAGTGCTTATTGGTGTCAATGGTCGCGAATTTAAGCAGGCTTCGATCTGGGCAAGCAACGTGTACATCTCTTCGACATTAAGTAAATGTGATCCTATTACTTTCGTCAAATGCCGCTTCATTGATTTCACCGCTGCCTCCCAAATTCCTCCAAAGTGCGGACTTCCCGGTGGGATGAATTTCCAGTCAATGTTATTGATAATGAGTGTTTGTTGTGCTTCCTTAATCATCTCTTTGGTGGCTGCTTTCAGCAGTTTATTTGCTCCGACGAAATTAGTACCATTGTCGCTTATCAATGTGTGACACATGCCCCTTCTTGCAATAAATCTTCTTATTGCCGCGATGCAAGCCTTTGCCGTTAAGTCACTCACTAACTCCAAATGTACCGCCTTTGTTGAAAGACATACGAAGACGGCAATATACGCTTTTGTTGTTTTGCTGCCTCTACCACTACTCCATTTAATGGTAATGGGTCCAGCATAATCAATTCCAGTACGAGCGATTTTTGTTGGGTATTACTGTCTTAAGACCCAAACTGAACTAGCAATTAAAACCACACGTTCAAGTTACTAATTACTGAATCCCACTTTATTTCAATCTTTTCAATTTATAACTTAATTCTTCTTAATCATCATATTTTACAATTCAATTCCAATTACCTGAACAGAGTTCAATGAATCAAGCAAATTATGTTTATTTCGCAAAAATACATTTTCAAGCATTTCAGTTCAGTTCAATGAAATGCAAATTGCTTACTTTTAAAAATGAACATGGGAGCAAATTAATAGGTCAATAAATTCTATAGAATGCTTCAATGCACTTTCTTGGGTTTATGGACATTACGTTAGACTTAATACTATGGATGAAATGCTTCGAGTTTAATTAATGAGTTAACAATATGATATAATTCTTAACATTCTGCCCGCCAAGAACCGCTGGTTCTTCTAACAGAGGATAGTTTGTTATGTTTCGTACCATCTCGTCTTCGGATTAGCATTGTCTGTAACTGGTGGTCTCCGCAATTTCCATATTAGGACGCTGATAATGATAGATGCAACTAGTAAGGTGAGGCCAACACTTGTGCCCAGAACAATGTTGTGATGTCGCGTCTGATGCCAAATGGTAGCCGAAAACTCGGATCGCAGGAGCGCTTTTTGTTGTTGTGTTTCGTGAATAAATCTATCGTCTTGTTTGAGTAGTGGTTCCGTGGCGATGTAAAGATACGACAGATTCGTGTTTTTTACGGTGTCTTGCATCAATCGTATGGGTTTAATGTAGGTTGACTGCACATGTACGGTTTCCGTAATTTGAGAGTTAGCGCGAATTATGGCGGTTGAACTCTTGATGCTGCAATGAGAGCCCATTTCTATTATACCCACTCCTTGGATTTTAACATCTTGTCGATGTCCACTGCATGTTATGGCGATTGATTGCTTTTTAGAGGATAAAAATAGCCAGTTGTTAGCTCGGGTTAGCTGCTTCCATAGCAAATCCTTCACGTGTAGTCTGTTGAGTGGGCATGAGATCTTATTGGTTCGCTCGAAAATCTCGTCTAAGATGCAATTAGGATGCTCGCTAATACTCTGGAGTATGCTGACTGAGCAATGACGCCTGTTGTTTGAAACTGCTTCACATTGGTCAAATTGTTTAGGGCTCAGTTCAAAATACAGTTGGTCATCGTAATTTACTCCAAAATAATTCGTGGAGACGTCAGGGACTGAGTAATTTCCATCGTTTAAACTGTGTGGGATGCCTGTACAATGTAGAAGCTCGAAGTTCCTTTGTTCGATTATTGGGAAGAACCCTGATATGAGTATGCCGTTTTGTGTTTTTGTAATTTGTGTCCTCTGTATCTCCCTTGGTTCGATAAATAACCCCTTTCCTAACTTTGACTGTACTAGTGCCAGTGTTTTATGCATGGTGGTTGGTGAGCATATTTCTGCAAGACTTCCAATTCCTGATTGAATTTTATATAAGCCATTGTAACGATTCTGAATCTGTTCTAGCCATTCAAATGCTAATTGATATGTGGTTAAGAAATCAAGGCTGATTCGGTTCTGGTCGATGGAATTGTACCATGAGGACATTTTTGTCAATGTTTTGGACACGTGATTGAATTTCTCAATGATGGCACTTAGTTATGTTGTCAGTGCATGTTGAGTATCGTTGACTCTAGCACTCGTGGTTAATAGCAAATGTCCTTGATGTTGCATGGTGTCAATAAGGCGTTTCTGGTTTTCATCTAATTTGTCGATATCTGTGTAGACTTCATCGTTCACTCCGAATATTCCTTGCAGGATGTTTCCCAGAATTCCACGCCGTGATCGATTTTGAATCCATGAGGTGATTGACTCAAAGGTACTATTGACTCCCTGATTCAGTCGCTCCACTAGCTCCTTGCATCGTGTATCCTGATGAAGTCGAACACCTTGTTCGCAAATATACGGTGTGTTCTGACGTACTTGTTGAAGATTGGAAAGGTCTTGTTTGATTTCTTCAGGTGAAATGTGAATATTCATTCGTATTTGTCCTTTCATCAAGTGTACTTGACCAATATGCTCTATGTACAGACCAGACTCAGGGTGTTTTATAGTAAAATTTGCCTTAGTTCGTGTTACGCAAACTAGAACTGCCAGTAAGCAAACCATGAGTTTCGATAGAGTTGATGATTTCTTTGGAATGCCAGTTTTTCGCTCTCTAGTAGTACAGTGAGGATCGGTAGTGGAGTTTTCAGATCCTGATGAAGTCGAACACCTTGTTCGCAAATATACGGTGTGTTCTGACGTACTTGTTGAAGATTGGAAAGGTCTTGTTTGATTCCTTCAGGTGAAATGTGAATATCCATTCGTATTTGTCCTTTCGTCAAGTGTACTTGACCGATATGCTCTATGTACAGACCAGACTCAGGGTGTTTTATAGTAAAATTTGCCTTAGTTCGTGTTACGCAAACTAGAACTGCCAGTAAGCAAACCATGAGTTTCGATAGAGTTGATGATTTCTTTGGAATGCCAGTTTTTCGCTCTCTAGTAGTACAGTGAGGATCGGTAGTGGAGTTTTCAGATGTTTTAGGCTCCTTGTGTCCCTCATCTATTGGTAGTGGACAGATTTTTGATATGGGTCGCTTCATAGTTCTGTCACTCGTCTTTATTGTTACAACCCTCGTTAACCCATCCTCTCCGGGATGGAGAGCCAAAATTCTGCCCAGAGGCCATTGAGTAGCGGCACAATTTTCAAGTTTGACGAGCACGAGGTCATTAACCTTTATGTTTCGGGTTTCGGTAAACCACTTTGCACGTTGTTGTAGCTGCGTAAGGTATTCTAAGCTCCATCGTTGCCAAAATTGTTGTTTCAATTTCTGGACGAGTTGCCATTTCTTAGTTGGGTTATCTTGTGTATTTTCATCAGGTAATTCGAATAGGTTTTCTCCAGTTAGGAAATGTCCAGGGGTTAAAGCGTTCAGATCGTTCGAGTCAGTGCTTATTGGTGTCAATGGTCGCGAATTTAAGCAGGCTTCGATCTGGGCAAGCAACGTGTACATCTCTTCGACATTAAGTAAATGTGATCCTATTACTTTCGTCAAATGCCGCTTCATTGATTTCACCGCTGCCTCCCAAATTCCTCCAAAGTGCGGACTTCCCGGTGGGATGAATTTCCAGTCAATGTTATTGATAATGAGTGTTTGTTGTGCTTCCTTAATCATCTCTTTGGCGGCTGCTTTCAGCAGTTTATTTGTTACGACGAAATTAGTACCATTGTCGCTTATCAATGTGTGATACATGCCCCTTCTTGCAATAAATCTTCTTATTGCCGCGATGCAAGCCTTTGCCGTTAAGTCACTCACTAACTCCAAATGTACCGCCTTTGTTGAAAGACATACGAAGACGGCAATATACGCTTTTGTTGTTTTGCTGCCTCTACCACTACTCCATTTAATGGTAATGGGTCCAGCATAATCAATTCCAGTACGAGCGAACGGTTTGCCGGGTTGAACTCGTTCATATGGTAACTGACCCATTAGCTGCTGGCTTGGCTTCGCGTTGACTTTAAAACATGTAACGCATTTTCTAGTTAATGCCTTAACTGCTGTTGCTCCATCTATAATCCAAAATTTCGTTCGGATTGTAGCGTGAACCAGCTGTTGACCTCCATGCAACGTAAGATGATGGTAGTGTTTGATAATTAGGTTTGCTAAGTGTCCCCTAGGTAAAATAATTTGGTGCTTAGTGTCATAACTCAATTCACTCTGTTGAGTCCTTCCACCTACTCTCAGCAGTCCTTCCGAATCCAAGAATGGTCGCTGCCTTATAAGGCGACTTGACTTACGCAGAGGCTTGTGATTCTCCAGTTGCTCAATTTCATCTGAGAATGCTTCTCGTTGAGCTATGCGAACGCAGATGATTTCCGCTTCCTTTAGTTCGTCGCTGGTCAAGAATGTACTACTATTTTTGGTTTTCCATCTACGACAATATGCAGTTACTCGAACTAACTTTGTAAACGATGAGAATCTTTGGAAGATGTCGGGCGTTTGCTCAGGTGTGATGGTTTGAGCTGAGACACTCATCAAACACGCGTCGTTGGTTCGCCTTTCGATGTCAATCATAGCACTATTGGTAAACGAATTCCCTTTTGGCCATTTACTGGGGTCTTCACTCAACCAGTCTGGCCCATTCCACCACAACTTGTCGTTGACAAGAGCCTGAGGCAGTGCTCCACGGGATGCGATATCTGCAGGATTTGATTTGCTACCCACATGTCGCCACTGTTTTGGCTCTGAGCTTGATTGTATCTCTCCAACTCTATTCGCTACGAAGACTTTCCATTTGGTTGCCGGTTGACGTAACCATTGCAATACAATTGTAGAGTCAGTCCAGTAGTATGGTCTGAGACAATCTCATCCATGTGCTTTCAAAGTGCTGTTCATGAGTTCGCATAACAAGGCTGCACCACACAGTTCGAGACGTGGTATTGATCGTACTTTCAAGGAGGCCACTTTTGATTTCGCTGTTATAAGGTTAACGAGTGGTTTTCCACCATTCTCTTGAACACGCAAGTAGATAGTTGCTGCATATGCTGATTCGGGTGCATCACAAAATCCATGAACCTGGATCGACTCGATGCTGGTATAATTTAGCCAGCGGGGAATCGAAATTTCTTCGATTGCCGACAGTTGGGCACGAAAATTCCGCCATTTTTCCGAGAGTTGATTTGGTACGGGCTCGTCCCATTCCGTTCCTTCAAGCCACAGTTGTTGCATGATGATTTTGCCAAAAATTATGCAGGGCTGCAACCATCCTACTGGGTCAAAGAATTTTGCTATCTCTGACAGAAGCTGTCGTTTAGTTGGTGGTTCATCGGTCATTGGTTCAAGGTTTACTTTGAAGGAAAATGAATCTCTGGCTGGATGCCATCGCAAACCAAGTGTCTTAATATGAGCATCCTCGTGAATATTAAGCGGTACGTTTGTTTCTCGGTCAGAAACGGGGACTGCGTTCAAAAGAGTGTCGTCATTACCAGTCCACTTCCGCAAGTTGAAACCTCCTTTGTGGAGTACTGTGATTAAGTCTTGTTGAAGGCGTTTCACTTGATCAATCGTGTCTCCACCGGTAAGTACATCGTCTACGTAGAAATCGTGTTTTATCGAATGGCACGCCTGGGGATGAAACAACTTCTCGTCATCAGCGAGTTGATGTAACGTCCGCATGGCCAGGAATGGAGCACTAGCTGTTCCATACGTAACTGTTGTCAATTTGTAGTGTTTCATTGGATGCGAAGGATGGTTTCGCCACAGAATTCGTTGATAATCTTGGTCTCTGGGATCTATGATTATTTGTCTGTACATCTTCTCGATGTCAGCTGCTACAACATATTTGTATGTCCTCCACTTCATCAATATGTGAATGATGTTATTTTGGTAGCTCGGCCCAGTTAAGAGTGTGTCGTTGGGTGATTTCCCTGATGGCGTTTTTGCAGACGCGTTGAAGACTACTCTCAGTTTCGTAGTTGTGCTCTCTGCCTTAACCACAGCGTGATGCGGCAAATAGTAACTGTACTTCGAGTGTTTCTCTTGAGCAGATACCTCTACCATATGTCCTAGTCTCCTGTACTCTTCCATGAACTCTATATATTGCTGCCGTAGCTTTCCGTCGTTGGCTAGTTTCCTTTCTAGCTGTGAAAACCTAATATGAGCGTTTCGTTGAGAATCGCGTAGAGTTTTTGCAGGCTCAACATTCTCCTTGAATGGAAGCCTCACGATATATCTTCCAAAGTCGTCTCGTCTGGTTGTTTTCTGACACCATTCCGCAGCAGCAGTTTCTTCAGGCTTTAGGATAGGATTGACTGGTGCCTCTGTAAGATCCCAGAACCGTTTCACGAGCTGGTCTGTTTCTTCTTCAATACTGACCAATGATACAATTCCTGCCAAAGAATTTGAAGTTGATGCCATGGTTGTCGGTCCGAGTAAAATCCATCCCAATACAGTATTGACAGCGCAAGGCGTTCCTTTATTGAATCCCGGCAGAATTACAGAATTGTAAACATCTGCACCGAGCAACACATCAATACGTGAAGGTGTGCCACATAACGGGTCCGCTAAGTCAGCACGCGACAATGTCTTTGGAAGCTTCACTTTAGCGTCGATTGAAGGACATATATTAGTAAATCGGAGTATTTTCCTATGCCTGCAAAGTCTTTGGAAATGTGCATTCATTTCTTGCCACCGGAGACCAAGAATATTCTGACTGGCAAAACTTAACCAAGGTTTTAACCAGTCATGAGAAATCTTCTACCCACATACACAATTGTAAATCTTGGCGTGAACTGTCCATGCGATTACGTTTGGATGGAATTATCGACAAAGAGCATGAGAGAACCATTCGAGCTGAGACAGAACATTGGAACCAAGTGTTGAAACGTTTACTTTGTGTTGTCCAATTTTTAGGATCTCAGGGGCTGGCTTTTCGAGGAACAAAAGAGTCTCTTTTCGAGCGTAACAATGGTAGCTTTTTGAAACTTGTAGAGTATATTTCCAAATTTGATGTTGTCCTGGCTTAACATGTAAGAAGAGTTACTTCCGAAGAGACACATGTTTACTATTTGAGCAAACAAATATAAAATGAGTTTATTTATCTCTTGTCCACAAAGATCCAAGACCAAATCATAAGTGACCTAAAACAAGCAACATATTATGCTATAATTCTAGACTGTACACCCGATATTAGTCATACAGAACAAATGACATTGGTGGTGAGATTTGTCACATGTGTTAAAAATGAGGAAGTGTCAATAAAAGAACATTTTTTAGGCTTTCTGCCTATCAAAGATACGACAGGTGTAGGTCTCACAGAAGTCTTGCTCAGTGAGTTGGATACACGGAACACCCCATTAAAAAACATGAGGGGCCAGGGATATGATAATGGCCCCAACATGAGAGGAAAGCATGCTGGAGTCCAGAAAAGAGTATACTTGATTTGAATTCCAGAGCATTTTTCGTGCCATATGGTAGCCATTCCATGAATCTAGTTGTTAACGATGCTGTTCTCTCTTGCCCTATTGCAGTTGATTGTTTTTGTACGATCCAAGAAATATTCAACTTTTTCTCCAGCTCAACTCACAGGTGGAGTATTTTGATGAAACACATATCCGCTCTAACAGTGAAACCCATTAGCAATACTCGGGGGAGAGTAGGATTGAAGCCTTAGTACCTCTTAGATATCACATCGAGGAAATTTACGATGCTTTGTATGAAGCCTCTCAAGACCACAAGCTAGATGCTTTCAGGAGGAACACTGCTGTAGGAGTAATAAGAAAACTTCAAACTTTCAAATTTTTGTGTTGTGGCATAATATCCTTTTTAGATTAAACATGGTTAGTAAGACTTTGCAAAAATCCTTATTTACTTTGCAAACTTCAATGAGCCTCGTGAAAAGTGTTTAGACATTTTTGGAAAAAATGAGATCTGATGAAGGCCTAAATAGTATTATCATAGACGCTTCAGAACTGGCCGAAAAAAAGGTCTTTCTGCTGAATTTGAAAAAGAAACCAAAGTTTGTCCAAGGAAAACTAAGAGGCAATGCTCGCATGAGAGTAAGCATGAGCCGATTCAGGCTGGACTGGCATCATTCAAAGTGAAATTTTTCTTTTCGGTGCTTGATATAGCAATAAACTCACTTAGTGAGAGGTTTGAACTCATGGAGAACCACAGCAAGAGTTTTAGTTTTCTGTATGACATTAAGATTCTTCAGACATGGGACAAGAAGCCGGAATGCTTTTCACTTACACTAGAAAAATGTCTAAAACCGGCCCTGCGTACGATGTATTTGAGCCCAAAGGGCTCCAGGAAATCTACGGCCTAGTAAAACAAGAAACAAAGTGTAGGCTCCGTTACAACGACAAGTTGTATGAATTATTTGACGAACCACTTGTATCAGCACAACGTGAAATTATGGAAATTGCAAAAGCTGGGCCATGTGAAAAGGATGGGGAAAAAACCGGCTACCCAAGAGACCATGAAAGGGTAAAGTTGATGTCCAGTCGAAAGACCGAGGACTCGGTGGAAGACACAATAGGAGCTACAGAAGATCCTTGCTGGGAGTGATCAGTTGGCGAACGAATCCGCAGAACTGTAATGATTTGAAGAGCTTGAGACATCGGGCCATCGATGACGATGATGCGAAACTCATTATTTGGTGGCTTACTAAACTTTGAATGCCAGAAAAAAGTTGAATTGAGATACTGTCTGTTGAAAGTGAGAGAACCCCTTGCTGACTTATTTTAAAAAGAAAGATTTGGGGATAGTTTATTACGTTTTATGTGAAGAATATTTTATAAGCCTGGAATGTACCTCTTAAATCTATTGATTGCAAGGTTGTCACCGATATTAAACTGTTAAGTGTTTTACGCAATATGCATGGATAAGTTTTGTTTACATCCAGCCGTCGCTATCCCCGAGCACTTGTAGACCGGGGGTAGATGTATGATTTCCTTTGTTTTTGTGCTTCTTATCTATATCTAATAAATTCAAAAGCAAAACAAGTAGGGCTACCAACCAATGAGAACTAAACAAACCTCATGATTAAATTCGGTGAAAATTACCTCATATACACAAAATATCACACTTGGTGAGTACTGTATCAAAAATTTGGGCAAATTTGTGTATTTGAGCGCCAAAATAACGAAAGGTGGTGATAAAAGAGACGAAGTACGCAAACAAAATATTTTATTCAGTTTTGATTATTTTGAAGACCAGCTGCGTACACAGGAATACAAAGTTCCTAGTATACAAATCTGTGATAAGATCTATGCTATGCTATGGGTGTGAAACATAGGTCCTAATACAATCGTATTGATTGCCTTTGAGAGACGGGTCCTGAGGCGAATTATCTGGGTAAAGCAAGACGGGGACTAATGATGAATTCGATACAATCATGAGCTGTATGAAATTTTTAATGAACTGCAATGAGCTGGCCACGGGAACCGTATAGACTAATAACGTATACCCAAAAAGGTATTCTTTGGATGAACTGAAGGGCGGAGACCAGTAGGGAAGCCGAGGAAACGTTGATCTAACTTGGTCAATGAAGACAGTTTATTATTGCTTGAACTTCAAAATTAGAGGACTCGGTCAATGAACGAAGACATTTGGAGGCACTTTTTGCAGGAACCGAATAGGACAGCTCCGATAGCGCTTATTACTTTATGAAAAAAGTTTTGTCTGTAGCTATTTTTTAATAGAGTTGCATTAAATTTTTTTTATTTGAAAAATATTAGTGCACCTTAATTAAAAAATAGCTACGGACAAACATTTTTTTTCATAAAGTTACTTTTGGTTGTTGGATTTCAAATTGACTCAGCAACTACAATTTCCTTTGGACTATCATGAAAATTTCAGGAATAGTGTTGAATTTGAATGTATCAAAATGGCGGCTTTCTTGTGCTCATGAATCCCTGATCTTTCTGATAAACATTTTTGAATGATTTATTATATGTGCAATGGATGCATAACTCAATTCTTCAGTTAAAAAATGTAGCCGTGTAATATATTAAGATCGGGTAGTCATGGCCATAGTATGCTCGCATGATATTGTAGCTATACTGTATCTAGGCTGTAAACAAAAACCGTTCACAAATTGATCAGAAACTAGCAAAGCGAGGCCCAGCCAGCTTCCGCATCATTTTATAATTTTTTGGGCCCCACAAGACGCTGCTGTCAGAAGGGCTTTGTACTCAACTCATGAAACGCAGACACTAACGGTACGTAACTAATGGACAAACTCAAGAAACACTTCTATGATAAGAATTACTAGAATGATAGGTTTAGAGGAAATCATTTCCTGATTCAATTTAAATGGCTGCAAATATGTTGCAGTATAGTAAATACCATTCAGTGTATAGGGAATCAACGGTATTTAAGTTATGCATCTTCTTGAAGTTATTAACAAGATCCCATCAATAATGTACCATCTGGTTGTAGAGCAGGAAAATAGCCCATTGTTGTTGCTGTGATATATGAAACTTCAAATGGCTACTACTCCACTAAGTACGGCTTGATTTTGATTAAGCTTACGACAATTTTGTATTGAACTACTCCGATAAAAAATTTTATTGAGTATGAGGCTATAAATTCGATTTTATCAGCGAAAATCTGAAATTCATAAATGCGACTCTTAAAAACAAACTTGTGTGAGCTTTGACTTCTTACGTGTTTGCTGTTCTCATAGAGAACTACTTTCATGATATTTTTACAGATTTATTAGTTCCCACATGCGAGAGGAGAGGAGGACAACATTTCCCCTATTTACCCCGTTATACATATTGCAATTTTTATAACTGATCTCATCGCGATCTTTCATTTGGTACCCTACTTGACTACCTTCGGCGAAAAACCCGTTTAAGCTGTCAAAGCCATATATCAACGGACCCCCCTTAAAATCTTAAGAAATTTTTTCAACTATGAAACCATCATTGAACAACAACTTCTGAGCTGTTCACAAAATTTGATAACTCTATCTTCCCTAATTCCTGAAAAAACTTGTTGTGACGCACTGAAGGGCAGAAAAACAAAAGGGAAGGACGGACAAACAGGTATCGATTTTAATAGGGCATTGTTAATTTGGCTTTTTTATAAGCCCTTAAAATTTAACAGTTGATTATTGTCGTAATGTGCAGCTAGTAATAAGGATTATCCTGAGAAGTTTAAGAAGATAAATGAAGGGTTGCCTGAACTTACCCAGGCTGGTCTACGCAAAAAATGGAGAGCTTTCGATCAAAGCGATGATAACAATAATGAAAACACATTCAAGTAAAGTCGTTTCACTCTGGCGGCTGACGTAACGTACTCATATATTCATCTACCTCATACCTGTATTAAGGTCTTAGCGTAGATGTTTTCCCCTGAAGTTTATGTACGATTGTTAAAATTGTTTCTACTTCATTCTGCCGATTTCAATAAATTTGACGCCAAATTACAATATATTGTATTTAAAAAACGTATTTTTCAATATAACCCTGTATTAAAAAAAGTTGAATCTATGAAGCGCATTTAAATTTAAATTAGAATTAAAAGTTTAACAGATGCTGCTGTCGCGTACTCGGCAGGTTTTGGTTAATTTGTCGAAATAAAAGTAAAATGGACACTGTTGTATAGACAAATAACCCTTTCGGCAATAGTAATAGTAATCGCATTGAGTAGGATGTGCATAAACTTCCATATAAACATCACGATCACATCTAGGCGGCATCATAACATTATTGTCGGTTTCGAGCTATGAATATTTAGAAATAATAAAGAAAATTCCTTAAATGCTTAATACAGGATAAAATACTTACTCGGCAATTAACGTTGCGTGGAAAATCACACTTATTTGTACTTGGATTAAAGTGTAAACTTTCAGTGCATTGCATTACAATAGGGATACCATGGTAACATAGAAAATATTCGGAACAGCTTTGTGAATTTGGAACAAAGATAACTTTTGAAGGATCATCATTACGAGGACAACCGTTTTGCGTTTGATCATTATCACGATTACCTTCTTCACTCTCAATGTCTTCATCCTCTCCATCACCTTCACCGCTGTCTTCATCTTCATTGTTGTACTCATCATCTTCGTCATATTCTCCCTCAGAATTGTTCCCATCATCTCCGCATTCAACATAATCAGAATCATCGCATTGCTGTGTCTCTGCATTGAATAGCATTCCATCCTCACAAAAATCATCATAGGGTTCGTCACCATCACAAACAATGAAATGAGAACAATTAATAGGACCACGCACTAACTCTCCTTCCTCCACATCCTCGCAAGGATCATATCCTTGTTGCTGTGAAATATATAGTGTAAGGAAGCTCGCGAAGAAAATGGTAGAGAATTGAAAGGTACCTGCAAAAACAATTTGCAAAAGATTGTTCCATTTCATAGAGAAAATCCTAGCTGTTTTACTCACATTTTTCCATGATTCTTAACTCGAGTCTACTTACATCTAGTGGACCTAGTATACACTTTGCTTTTTATTCTTACCATCAACACTTCTAACATTTGTTTGAAAAAAGAATTTAACCGTCATTATTTTTCAGCGCCAATCAACACAAATTTGATTATTTATCTTCAGGATGTAACAGAATGATAAAATTTTCCAAAGTTCAATCAAATTAATTAGAAAATTTTAAGTTTGCGCTTATTACATAAGCTTTTCGCCAATTAATGATTGCTTGCATGTTTGGCAGAAGGAGCTGGAAACAGATAAGGAGTTTTGAAGTTATGTCAAATTAAATAATATTGTAAACAAATGAAATGGATCGAAGAGAAGGGAAAGTTGCACAACATATTCATGGCCATATTGAAGATAGTATGTATTAAGGGTTTGCTGAATAAAGCATATCGAAACCACGTAATTTTCAAGCTAATAATTTTCATCGTATTATTCCTGGCTCATTTTCTTGTCGCTTGAAGTTTGCCCAACAGGAGAAGGAATCTACAAGCGGCAAAGTCAATGTTAAAGTACAAGTATTAGAATTGGATATTGATGAATATGATGCAATATCGCAAAATCATCTTTGGACAAATGTCCACCACTACTTCGCATACATCACATTCATTTTCATTGATTGCATGTCACAACCAATGAATAAAAATATACATACAAAGCTTTTTTCCTTCAAGGCCCGGTTTTAACGGAACCACGTTAACTGGCCTAGGCTATAGTGTGCATCGTGTGAATCACGTGCACTGGTACTATATTTTGGTTGAGCTGACCTAAAGAGCGAAAATGGGTGTGAAACTTGAGGTTGCATTTCCTCAATGTTCATTCTATACAAGCAAATCGATTGGGCAGCAGCTAGTGCTGACCTTAATACAAAGTTGAAGGAAATTCCAATCAATAGATCAAAAAACCTTTGTATTCCTGAAATCGATGAGGGAGTCGTATATACAAATTCAACCCAAGATACCCGACAAATTACCTTCATCCAGATTTACCAGAAGACATCTTGGAGCTTCATCATACTCGCAAGGATTTACCACCGTAATTTAAATTTGGCCAACTGGGAGTATGAATGCTTTCATCTAGTGATTTTGTCTCTGAACCGAATGATCTCGAGGAGAACCATGGCTTTTGCTAACGAGCGATTTGAACAGGCCCTGGGAAGTATCAAACCAGGTCCTTGTATGCTTCCTCATATCAACAACGACTTTAAACAAGGACCATGAGTGGTTCTCTGATTCGAATCCCTCTGATGCATCTACTGGTTTGCCAGTCTTGAGAGGCTCACTTTGTTGGCACTGGAGCAAAATTAAAAAAAAAACAAACAAAAAATCAGCCGGGGCTGATGGGATCTCCAATTATATACTTAAAAGGTTTCTCCATGTTTTCTATGTCCTCTTCGCGATCATTCTGAATAATTGCATCATCATTTGCTACTTTCCCCGGCAATGGAGATGCGTAAAAATATTCGGAATATCCATGAAATCAGACAGTACTGATGTAGTTGATACTCGTCCGATTTAGCTATTTTCATATACTATCAAGCAGCTTGAAAGGGGAATACTTGAAGGCATCATACAATTCTCTGCAGGGGCAAGAATTGTGCCGGAAAGACAATTTGACTTCAAAGAAACCCACTCCACGGTAGATGCTATGGCCGTGTTCCAAGCTGATATTACCAGAAGTTGGCGCAACAATAAGCTTCTTGTAGCTTGCCTGATTGACGTGAAGAAAGCCTTTGATACTGTATGGATCAATGGGTTTCTCTACAAAAATATAAATTTTGGCTTCTTGGCCCAAACTGTAAAAATTATAGGCAGCCTCTGCCTTTGCGGTGGCTGGTGGAGCTAGGTCAGACGCTTTTCGTATTGACTCGGGGGTCCCACAGAGGTCTATATTAGGCCCGTTTCTATTCAACATATTCACCTTAGACGCCCCGGTCGTAATAAACAAATATAAGCCCGAGATTCAGTTGACTCTCTTCGCTGTTAGTGTGGTCATCTGAGCTTAATTTGCACTTTGATAAAATGAGGCGCCAAAAATACTTGGAATCTCTTACTGCATAATATCGGTAGTAGAGAATCAAGGTTAAATGCAAGGAAAAATGAATTAATTGTGTTCAAGGATCCCCGAAAAAACTTTGGTCCTCATGCAAGATGCATCTGTGACTACAGGATTAAATTGAATGGGCAGATAGTCCAGCCAAACGAAGTAGTTAGGGGCAGTTTCAGATAGGAAGGCTACTTTCAGTGAACACATTGATAATGGGTATTTAGTGGGTAGTCTAGCCGCTTGTAAACACAGCAGTCCCACACTCAGTGCGTAAATGGCATTCACATCCCATCCATAAAAAAGCAGCATTATTGGGGAGTATCAAGGTGGCTTTAGAGCAGGTAGATCAGCGACATACCATTGTTCATAGTCATGCAGGTATTTGAAAAATGCTGGGTGTTCAACATAGACGTACATCAAATATTAATTGACATTAAGCAAGAACACGACAGTATTGATCGCAACGTACTGTACCAAATAATGCTTCACTTTAGTATCCCAGCCAAATAAGTCAATCTTACCAAAAAGACAATGACGTCGGCAGCCTCCCAAGTCCGCATCAATAACCAACTCAACGATACCTTTGACACAAATTTTGGATTAAAGCAGGGAGATGGCAAGAATAATTCCAATATTCAATGGAGGAAATCATCTGGACCCGAATCATTACCGCCCTGTTGCACTTTTGACAGCCTTTAGTAAAATATTCGAAAAACTTGTAAATAATCGTTTCAAATTTTTCTTAATGGACAATTCTATCAAAAATCCGAAGCAGTTTGGCTTTCAAAAGAACAAGAGGACTTTCGATGCGTTACTTTGTGTCTCAGGTTACATCAATGAAAGTCTTACTAAAGGAGATTATGTTATTGAAATTTTTGCAAACCGAAACAACTCTTTAAAAGTTATTTGGAAGGAAGATTTCAAAGAACATCAGTTAATAATGTCTTGAGCAATCTAGCACCAGTGAAATCGGGGGTTCCTCAAGGATCCATACTTGGACCAACCTTGTTTTTGCTATAGATTAATAATTTGAATATATGTAAACTGAAAGCTCACCACACATTATATGCTGATGATATTATAGTTCTTTATTCAAGACATGATAAAGTTGCCATGAAGAATATCGTTAAAAAGGATCTAGATAAATACCGTTCATAGCTTATCGAGAACAAGCTAGCATTGAATACCACACAGACAAAATACATTATTTTCAAACAGAAGAATAAGGAAGACATATTTAACCTAAAAATTAACGATGAAAACTTGCAAAGAATGTTTGACATGGTTGCCACACATAAGTAATTTGAGGAGACAAATAGCACCAATGATATGAGTGTTGAGAAGATATGGAGGTTTTCCAATGCATATAAAGAAACTTGTATTAAATGCATTTGTACTGACAAAGCTACATTATGCGGTGGTCATTTAGAGTCAATCGTCAAAGCAAAACCATAACATTATATCCAGAACACTAACTAAAGCCTATAAAAATATTCTAAACCTTCCAATTCTCACTCCAACAAGACTAGTGTATCACTCACTCACCTTCAGTCAAATCATTACTATAGAGAAAGCTAAGTTTATCTTTAAATGTCTAATTTCCAGTGAATCGGAACGAAGCCCCTTTATAAAAGCATCACAAATAAACAATTTTGTAATACCTTACGCTAGAACTGATCGACTAAAGAACTATGCAACGAATGATGCCAGAAACAGTGAAAAACGTAAACTCATTATTGGTTTTTAAGAAAAGACTAAAGGAACATCTAATAAATTCAAATTAATGATAACTCCGGAGAATTGAAAATGCAGTATCTTAGGGCATTTTAGACCCTAGCGTCGAGATACTTAAAAACAGCTAGTCTTTATAAACTCAGAGTTTTTTTTACTGCGTCGTAGTATAATATTTTTTTTCGAGCGTTGTGCGACGATGTAGGAGTGATGGAGAGAGAGGTAGGGAATGGCGGTATGCAAAAAAACAAAAAAAAAAGTAACGAGAACCGCTAATAAAAGGGACGGGATACGTCGAAGAATATAGCTCGCAAGTAAAATTTTTTATTCAGTTTTCACAATATTGCATACATAGGAAAACAATACTCCAAGCATAGAAATCTGTGATAAGACCCTTGCTATTTTATGGGTGTGAAACATGGACCCTAACCCAAGTGTTCAAACAATCAACTTTCGTCATCAAATATTGTTTCTTACATTAAAATCATTCCGATGATATTCAATTCCTATGTCTGCAATTGTTCCTGCACGCGCAATCGTAAATTCATTTTTTACGTATCTCATAGAATAACTCTAAATGTAATTGGAACATTGATTTCCTGTTTTTGCATATTTTCTTTACACGCGCGAATCAATTACCGAAATTCGCGGATCATATTTGCTGACCACATAGCGCGTGCAGTCAAAGTGCATAAGAAATATATTACAAATAATTTGCTTTGTAAAGCAAAAATATTGTACTTAAAGATCATGAAAATTGTCATTTAATTATTATTAAAGTTGTTATCAGAAGAAGCAGTTGTTCTTATTAGAAAGGTAACACCAAGCATCCACAAACATATTGAACACATTCAAAAGTCGGTTCCTGAGGCAGATAATCGGAGCAAAACTAGACGGGGACCAATGGTGAATTCGATACAATCATGGGTTATATGAAAATTTTGACGAGCTCGAGGTCTCAACGATTGTAAGTCTGCGGAAGCTGTGAATTGCTGGCCTGATGAATCGTATGGACGAACAACAGATACCTAAAAAGGTATTCGTTGGGAGCATTGAAGGGCGGGGACCAGTGGGGAAATCGAAGTAGCACTGATCTGACTCATTCAGCGAAGGACAAAAAAACTGAAGAAATCTTGGAAGTAGGTCCTTATTAGCACAAGCCTAACAAATAACTCAGGAGTCAAAGATCTACTGACTTGGACTTGGACGGATTGCGCATGGTAGCGATGGCTTAATTTTATTGAGTTGCGCGATAGGTAATATTGATGCAATCTGGCAGCTCTCCAGCATCACGTTTGTTCCAAACAGTTTCATGAAATTTAACAACTTTTCAAGATAATCGGGAAATAAAATTGCTAAATTTAGCATGTGGATGGATGCCTCGTTACTATTGCTTTTGACATTGGGCCAACCGGGAGGATGTAGCACCATCTACAAGTCAGAAAGCCATTGCGCTTGAAATTGAGTAGCTGTCAAAACGAATAGCGATAATTTATAACAAGTACAGCTTATTTCAATGATTCCATTTGTGCCATGATGATCTTGAAGAAAAGACGAAACATTTGTTATCATCAAGGGGTCTTCACCAGTACAATATGAAAAATTTGTTGTTGAGAAAATCAATGTGTGGCAAGGCTGGGGTGTCCTTAAATTTTCAATGGCAGTTTGAGACAACGGTGAACACGATGACATTGGCGATGATCAGTATACCGTTGAAGATTCTTGCCTGGAACCGTTTGACACATTACTTCGTGCCAGGTCTCGTTTTGTTACGCCGTAGTGCGCCTTCAAGCTGGGGAGTCCCTTTCCTAGCGGCAGGGGAAAGGGGAAGAGGAAATGCCAGAAGAGCGATCCCCCAGCCCCAGCGCCTCCGGCTGCTGTGAGTCCCTTTTATATTTTAGGACTGCCCGAGCATAATGTGCCACCTGGTTCGGTTTGTCAACCGATTCGAGCATCACCGCAATTATATTATCCGGGGTGAGCTCTCCCGTCTCCCTGTAGGGTTCCCTTCGCAGCCTGACCCATTTGGTACACGCAAAAAATGTGTGACAGGCATTGTCCTCCTCTCCTGGGCAAAACCGACAATCGGGGGACCGTGACTTACCGATTTTGTGCAGGTAAGACTGAAAACACCTGTGCCCGCTCAAAAGCTGGGTCAGATAGTTGTCAGTCTCACCATGCCTTCGATTTAGCCTCGGTCTCACATCCGGAATGAGGCACGCAGTCCACTTTCCCTTCGTGCAATTCACCCAAGACTGCTGCCAATCGTTGAGCGAGCGCTGTCTCTCTTCGCGGACAACTATCTTCCTCGCATCCTCGTTTCGGCGCAGGTAAATAGCGCGGCGCTCTCTAGCAAGGAGGGCGATAGGTATCGCGACTGCAATCACTCTCACAGCCGAGTCGGAGACCGTTGGATACGAAGATGCAATTCTCATAGCTCCTCTTCTCTGCACCCGTGCCAAACGTTTCCGGTATACCTCCTTGCTGAGAGCGTCGCCCCATACCTCTGCTCCGTACAGTAGCACTGACCCTACAGCACTCATCAAGAGGCGTCTTCTTGATGGACTGGGCCCCCCTACGTTGGCCATAAGTCGACTCAGAGCCGATACTCCCGAAGCAGCCTTCTCAGCCGTTGCCCTGATTTGCTCAGAGAAACTCATCTTTGAGTCGATCAGTAGCCCCAGGTACTTTACCGCTGGCTTCGATTGGATTTGTATGTCTCCAATACTGATCATCCTTACTCTAGGGATTCTCTTTTTTGTCAAGATGACCACTTCGGTTTTCTCCAGTGCTAAACTCAGCCCGCGAGCAGTCATCCAGTCCCTCACTCGGCGCATTAGCATACCTAGCCTAAGTTGCGCCTATTCAACGGTGCGTCCAGCGACCAGAGCCGCAACATCATCCGCATAGCCAACCAAGCGCGACTCATCTGGCATCTCAAGTCTCAGTAGCCCGTCGTAAGACACGTTCCACAGGTCCGGACAAAGGATAGATCCCTGGGCAACACCCGATGTAATTTCCATCCTTCGTTGGCCCTGTGTCGTGTCGTAGAGCAGGCTTCGGTCCATAAGGTAGTTCCTCAAAAGCCGCATTAGATATTCTGGAACTTGAAAAGAGTTTTCCAGCGTATCCAAAATATCCACCCATCCAGCGGAGTTGAAGGCATTCCTGACTCGAGTGTCACCAACAGGACGATCCGCCGCTTGGTGTGACTATTTGCCTCTGCCTTTTGGACCGCGCTCACCACCTCTGCAATCGCATCAATGGTAGAACGTCCTGCTCTGAAGCCGTACTGCCGAGGAGATAGGTCCCCAGCAGCACGAATCGCGTCAGTGAGTCTTCCCTTGATGAGTTTCTCTAGCACTTTCCCAGCCGTGTCTAGCATGCATAACGGGTGGTATGCAGACGGCGATTCGGGATTTTCCTTCCCCTTGCTGATCAGCACGAGCCTCGCCACCTTCCATCGTACCGGGAAAACCCCGTACCGTAGGCAAGCGTTGAAAGTGCTGAGCAGCAAGTCAGGACAATGGTGATAGATGAGCCGCAACACCTCAGCCGGAACACCATCTGGACCTGGAGCCTTCCTTGTTTTTAATGAGAGAACTGCCTCCTCCAGCTCCAGCTGTGTGAAGAGTGGGCACTCTACTGCTGTTTCACTATGGACAGCGTCAACACGGACGGGATGGGCGGGGAAGAGTCCCCGTACTATCGCGTCCATCTTTTCCGCGTCATGTATACAAGGCTTGCGTAGGGCACCAAGTTTCCCCATGACCAGCTTGTAGCCAAGGCCCCACGGATCCTTGTTCACATTGTCCACTAGGTCTTGCCAGCAGCGAGCCTTGCTACTGTTGATCAGCTTGCGAAGGCATTTCCTGGCCGACTTATATGCTGCCACCTGCTCGCATGCCTCACCAGGGTTCCGCACCCGTTGAGCCTCACGTCGAAGCTTGTGACACTCCCTTCGCTTTTCAGCGATTTCAGTTGACCACCAGTACACTGGGGGCTTGCCATGCCGGGGTCTTCGACGGGGCATAGAAGCGCAGCAAGCAGTCGTGATTATGCTCAGAGTAGAGTTCACCACGTCTTCAGCTGCCCGTTCTTCCGTCCGTGAGAGCCTTGATGAACCTCTCGACGTCCATCCTTCCGATGTTCCATCCAGTTGTAAAAGGCCGATAGCACGGACGTCGGGAGACAGCATCACTTGTCTCAAGCAGAATGCACTGATGATCACTGTCTGAGTAGTCCTCTAATACTTTCCAGCTATGTATCCTTCGTACTAAGGACTCCGAGGCGAATGTCACGTCCGGTATGGTTCCCTCACAGCCAATACGGCGGAAAGTCGGCGTATTTCCGGAGTTTAGTACGACGAGGGCCGTCCTGGCCGCCATTTCCAGGATTCATTTTCTCCGCAGATCCGTTTGAGGCATGCCCCATCCGATTGCTTTAGCGTTGAAGTCGCCCCCAACGAGCACTTTGTAGTAACCGAGGAGCTATGGCTCTAAAAGCCAGCGCTGCCACAGGCACACAGCACAAACTCAATTTAACAAGGAGTAACCATTCAGTCACCTTCCCCATCGCAACACTCGCTCCTTTTCTTTTTTTTTCATATGAAAAATGAGTCAAGAAAATTTCTTTTGTATTTAACCCCCGGGAAACAAAATTCTAAAAATGTTTAAAAATTTCTAATGTGTAGTATCTTATTACAATATCTTTTGAAGATAATTTAACGAATTGCGGTGTAACGCGGTATACAAATGCTTAGAACGAAACGGCTAACCCCTTTAATTATATGAACGATAAAATCATTGTATCATTTAAACCCCTTAAAATTTGTCAAATTTTACCCATTCCAACCATAATATTAATTAAAAATTGTTTTGTTTGCCGGTAATTAACGTGAGCCTGCCTAATTCTTCCGATTTTTCCCACCTAATTACGCCTAATCATCATAAACGAAAAATTGCTTTCAATTGATAACTTAATTGAACCTACAAAAGACAGTGAAAATGGAAATTGCAAATACCGCCGTCATAAACTACAAATGATAAGGAAAAAGTACATTTGATAGCAACAAAAACCTTCAATCGTGTGATTTCCCCCTTTCTGAATGTGTTCGTATTGTTCGACTTGCCCATAAAGTGTCGTAGTTGCTTGAGTGTACGAGTTCCGCAAGAGCCGTACAGTGGAAGATTTAGAATTGCGGAAAAGAAAAGAGCCCGTCGGAGATTAGGGGAGTCGAAAGTGCACCGGCAGGCAGGGCGGTACGAAACAAGGAGACTGCTTTTGAGCGTGGTGTCCGCGGGATTTGGATTCTATTGTCGCGTTTTGTTGGACTGCGGTTGAGAAGACTTTCCGTTCTAGTTTGTTTCGAAAGTTTATTCACATTTATCATTAAAAGGCTTTTGCTAATAATCTTTAACGAGTGTGTTGAGTCTCGCCGTGAAAAATAATGTTCCTGTTCTTCGTATGGTCCGACATTAGAATACCTCAACCGTTACGTACGTACGGTACACACTAGGCGGAAGAGAAAAATAGTAACGGACACGTCCGCTATTATGGTGCCGATGCGAGTAGTTAAGTGTTCGAGGAGTGTGCCGGGGCAATGAGACTTGCGTGGTGTGTTTAACACAAATGGACATTATTTAGTGAAGAAATGAAAATTGTCTCAGGGAATTAATTAGAAATCTGATTTCTAGCGCTGATAGCGAGTTCAAAATATTTTTAAGTGTCATAAGAATGTTGGCTAGTCCTAGACAAGTGTGTGTGAACGAGCGAGAGAACGGTTATCGCTGCTATTTTCATAACAACAATGAATGAAAATACATAAAATCTCCATTTGTGCGCTTAGGAATAATATCGCGAGTTAATGTTGGAAAGAAGATAATAAGAACCCATTAATAAGATAAAGATATAATACGCCTTCAGTACAAAGTAAATGTATAAATAATTAAAACAAATCATCAATCAGCGAATAAAATTCAACTTAAGTCTTATAATAGAATGCTATAAGAAAGCTGTGATATTCGTGCGACAGATTTTGAATTTGATTCGAATTCAATACTAAAAGGATAAACCCAACAACAATAATAACAAAAGTAAAACACATCACTATTCAACTTTTGTTCATTCTATTGTGAAGAAATCGTAAGGAAAAAGGAGGATGCTGGAGTGCTACGCTGACCGCGTTAAATATCGTCCTATCTAAATCAAGCACTTCCGATATCAATTTAAAATTTTTTTCGTTAGATTTTTTTTTGTGTGGTTTACCGGTCTAATTAAAAAAAAAAATAATTATTAAATTTTCGTTTTTTTGGAAATACCTCAATAATTATTAAATTTTCGTTTTTTTCGGAAATACCTCAATAATTATTAAATTTTCGTTTTTTTTGGAATTACATCAATAATTATTAAATTTTCGTTTTTTTTTTTTGGAAATACATTGCTTTTCATTGCCTTTTAATTTCTTTTATATACATTGCTTGCTATTGTTTTTAAATTTTTTATATACATTGCTTTTCATTGCCTTTCAATTGTTTATATTCATTGCTTTTCATTGCCTTTCAATTGTTTATATACATTGCTTTTCATTGCCTTTTAATTTCTTTTATATACATTGCTTCCTATTGCTTTCAAATTTTTTATATACATTGTTTTCTATTGCTTTTAAATTTTTTATATATATTGTTTTTTATTGCTTTAAAATTTAACTGGAATTGGGTTGCAATAATGAGAGAACCATGTTTGTTGAGTTTGCATGGAAAGAATGAAACAATAATAATGGATTATTAGATTAGAACGCCGGTCTTTTCATTTCGTTCTATCTGACCGGGTATAGGACCCGGTACGATGGTAGGCTCTTCACGTTACAAATGAGCCAGCCATCGGGCATTAATAATCCCATATAATCTTTCTGTTTCAGGTGACTTTATGGGTTGAGTGGCCCAAGCCAAGTGCCTTTTTATGGCATAGAGTTATGCAATTCAATTGTATAATTCTATGACATAAATTGGTCACCAGGGTACTCCCCTTCTGATGGGAAAGTTCATATAATTCAAGTTGTATGAGTTTTCCACTCAGAAGAGGAATACCTGGCCACTTCAACAAATTAACATTGGATTTATTCCGGTTGGGTGGGCATGAAGGGGCTCCACCACCACTCGGTTGCCCCTCTTTCATTTGTGGGCCCTGAATGTATTTGGGTAAAGACGAGGTCACCCCAAATTAGTCTTTCTTGTCAGGTTGCACTTGTTCTCGTAACAAGTCATAATTCCTTCGGTGAGGTTATCTACAACTTTGCGACTTCGGTCGTCCTCTTGTGATCTCTGCAAGCAATTCGTGAATGCGAAATGTTTTGTAGTGAGTCCTCGTGCCGGGGAAACGAACCCGCCCCACGACACCGCAATGCTAGCCTGCCAGCGCATTCACGCGTCTCCGGACGAGGGCATTCTCGGCAGGAACCAACACCTTCCTCTGCCGAGGCAGCAGAACATCGCTGCAGTCCTTCACGGACATTAATGAAACACACAGTAATACACTACAACTTTGCCCTCTGCGTTCGAGACAGCGCCCTCCAAAGCATTAAGCTTGGCTTGGAAAGATGATATCGACTCGTTAGGCGTTGGGTACACCTTAATTTGCACATTGTCGATTGGTTGTTTCCGGACGATTTAGTTTATTTGATTGGTGGTTGGGGCAGAGGAAAGTGGCAGTGCTGATTTATCGCAAGACATGTGGTAAATTCATTGTTCGCCGTAACTCTAACTGATTCCGCTCGTTGTTTTTGTGGTGGCTACTTGATGGCTCGATGTTGTTACTGTGTTCATGTTGAATCTGAAGCCGGTTTTCCACTTAATAGACAAAACAGAAACAAAACTGCAACTTTTCTGAAACTTTTTGAAGTCTTGTGTGTTTTGCAACAGGTTCTGTTTTGTTTTTCGAGTCCCGGTCGAAAGCGACAAGATCAAAGGATTGGACGTTTTGTGAAACATAAGTCTTTTTAGCGGAAACAGTAGATTTCGTTTTATGTTTGCGGTATTTGCATAGTGTGTATTTTTTTTTATAGATTCACTGCAGAAATTTAAGTAAGTACATATAAAAGAGCATATACAGGGTTTTCCAATAAGAGGTGTTTTTTTGTTATTACATGAAAAATGCCATTTTTTAATATAAATGCTCAATGTTTATTTCATTATAAAGAAGAAAATATGCCGTTAATAGTAAACAATAACATCAGCCAAATGACCACCACAACCACGCTTACAGGACCATATCCTTTTCATGTAATTTTCCATAACAAGATCGCAAAGTGGCTGCTCTACGTCCTCGATAGCCTCACAAATTCCATCTTTGAGGTCTTGAATCGACGCTGGGCTGTTAGCGTAGACCTTTTCTTTCACGTGGCCCCTAAGGAAGAAGTCACAAGGTGTTAGATCAAAAGATCTCGGTGGCCAATTGTGATCACCTTTTCGAGAGATATCACGGTCCAGAAACTTTTCCCGTAAAAGATCAATGGTTTCGTTACTTGTGTGGCACATAGCGCCATTTTGTTGAAAGTGAACGTTGTCCAGATCAATACCATCCAATTCTGGCCATAAAAAATCATTAACCATCTCTCGATAGCACAATCACCGTAACTGTTGCTCCAGCCTCATTTTCGTAAAAGTAAGGTGCAATGACTCCGCCGGACCATGAACCGCAGTAAACAGTCACACGTTGAGGATAGAGAGGCTTTTCAACAATAACTCTTGGGCTTTCCCAGCCCCAGATGCGACAATTTTGCTTGTTGACGAAGCCACCGAGATGGAAACGGGCTTCATCACTCAAGATGATTTTTCGATGGAATTCTGAATCATTTTCATGCATTTCAAGGACCCAATCAGCAAAGATACGACGTTGTTGATGATCGACCGGCTTGAGTTCTTGTGTTAACTTAACTTTATAAGCCTGAAGACTCAAATCTTTATGCGAAATACGGTGTAATGATGTTTGTGGAATGCCTAATTCCAAAGAACGACGGAGAATGGACAAACCTGGGTTTTCTTCAACACTTTCGGCTACAGCAGCAACATTCTCGGCTGTTCTTGAGTGACGTGCACGGATTTTATTATTCACATCACTAAGATGTCTCAACAGCTTGAAATTTTCCATCAATTTCTGTATTGCGGTCCGATATTCGACAAACTAGCAAGGCTTGGTTCGTTAAAATTTCGCTTCAATGTTTCAAATATTTTATTAGTTATTGATATATTCAAAAGTGTTTTGCAGTAAGATTAAAAATTAAATTCCCTAAATGTAACCGTTAAATTTTAAAGAAACACGTTATAATTTCCGAGCCAAGATTTGCACGATATTAATGGTGAATGTAACTGATGAGAAAGCAGAAGCATTTTAGATCGACTAAAACAAACGAACTCAAATAGTCCGTTAAAAATCCCCTCTTCAAACTGAATAGAAAATCCAGTCACTTTCCCCTTTTAACCCTTCAAAGTGTAATGTCCTGTATATATTGTGAGGAACCTGAGCCCTGATTTGGCACCTTACAGCCTTGATTGAAAAATACACTCAAAAAGCACCAGTTAGCAATTTTATGACACATTTCTAAGATAGATAGACACATTCTCTCTTCTGTTATTTTCAAAGTTCGGATATGAAATTCATATCCAAAAAGTACTATTGCCGATTAAATACTCCTTTGCGTAAATTTTGGGCAAATATTTTCAGGTCAGCATTTTAATGTCAAAATTATTTGTTTCAGGTCAGATAACGCTCACCTGGCTAGAAACTTTAAATTGGGGCATGTTACAATAAATATAGTATGTACTGATATTAGTATTTTTCGAAGTGATGATGCCGTGGTCCGTTCTGGGCAGCCAAATTATCGATGTTGGTACAAGTGGGGAAATCGGTACCAGACACTTTATGTTTACTTACGCAAAATGACTTATGTTTCCCGAAAAAATCACATTTCATTTGTTTTCAAGTCCATTAAGTGACATTTTAAAAAGCTACGAAACTGCCTACTAATATGCAATCAGATTGTATCTTAAAATGTGGTTTACAATTACCTTGAGACTTCGAGTACACGTGCTAGTAAGAATGTTAAGTTATAGCACATGGCTGTCTGTCTCGTTCGCCAAAGTATCACATTTGAAACAGTGTTTTTCAAAATTGATATGCTACTAGTAACTAATTATAATAATTGTACTCACCTCAACTAATTAAATTGAGTACCTAGAACAAAGAAAATAGATGTAATTAATTTATTTGAATTGGGGATGATTTCTGGCAATATAGGAAACATTAAAATATTTTATTACGGTTCTGACAAATGCAAATTTTAACTGGATTGAAAATATATTTACATAATACTTATGTTTTCTATTCAACATTGGGAGCATAAACTTTGTATTGAAATTTTGATGAGGTTGTGTCAGAATTGATTTCTTTATTAGACGATTTTCTCCACCGTGGAAATATTTCAAATTATACGCCGATTTCATTGAATTATAAAGAAGTTGAGTAAGCAGGAGAGCGCTCCTACCAGAAGGAAATTTTAACCATCCTAGGGTTCGAAACAGGTTTTCTAATAGCGTAAATCGATGACGAATTATTCATCCAATACTTGGATGAGAAATCGTTCAAATCTATGCAAAAGATGCAGCATTTTTTTCATAAGTACATTGCAGCCGCCATTTTGTTCCAGCTTGAATAATTTTGCTGAATGCTCAGCCGATAGAGCATGTTAAAATTACCCACTATACCTTAAATTTTCATAAAAATTGGAAGAAAATAAAAATGCCTTGGTCGATTTGAAATAAAGGATGGTCCAACTTAAACGCACGATGTTAGTTGTAAATAGAACGAAAAGTTTTTAGAGAATGATGTTAATATTTTTTATTAGAATAGAAAGATCTATGACAATTATGTGGGAAACAAAATATCGCCCAAATGCTCGCCGTGGCTACGGTGGCATACTTCTATCCGATGGGCCATATTTTCAATGAATCGGAGACATAATTGAGGTTCCATGTCGTTAATGTGCTGAATTATCTCATCCCTTAGCTCTTGAATTGTCCTTGGCTTATTGACATACACTTTTTTTTTCAATATCCCCAGAGAAAGAAGTCCTATGGTGTCAAATCACATGATCGTGGCGGCCAATTAATATCGCCACAACGTGAGGTAGCACGGCCATTGAATTTACGCGAAAAAGAGCCATTGCTTTGTTGGCTGTGTGGCAAATGGCACCATCCTGTTGGAACCACATATCGTCCAAGTCCATAACCTCAATTTCTGGCCACAAGAAGTCCGTTATCATCTCTTAATAGTGAACACCATTCACGGTAGCTGCTTGATCGTTCTCATTTTCGACGAAGCACGGCCCAATGGCGCCGCCAGCCCATAAACCGCACCAAACAATCACTCTTTGTGGACGCATCGGCTTTTCAACAATCACTCGTGGATTCTCATTTCACTTCTACTTGTTAACGAATCCACCGAGGTGAAAGTGTGCCTGAAGATGATTTTCTTTGTATAGTCAGCATTCCCCTCTGTCTGTTCAACCAACCATTTGGCTTATTGCCGACGCTTGAAATGGTCAGTAGGCTTCAGCACTTGAGTCGATTGAACCTTAAAAGCGTGTAAATTCAAATCCATTCAAAATTCTCATCAGTGATGTTCGCGAGATGTTCAAATGTTGGACACAACGACGAGTCGAGGTTGACGGCTCTTCCGCCACACTATCGCCAACAAAAGTATTGTTTTCCGCACAACGAACTGAGCGAGCATGCACAGGTGATTTCACATTTCCTACGGACCTAGTTTGCTGAACTTTGCGCACAATTCTCCCGAGTGTGGACACATTTGGTCGATTATGCTGACCAAAAAAATCACGAAGTGCACGAAATACATTTTGATTTGGACGTCCGTTTTTGTAAAAGATTTCAACAACCTTAAAGTACTGCTCAATTGTGTACTTCTCCATGGTTGAATTTGTCAAACACTGAAACAAAGAACTGTCAAATTAAGTTGGGCGAAACGCTGGACGTTAAGGTGGGCCTCACAATTGACGTCATGGATTATGGACCACCCTCTATAAGTTTATCTTGAGTTTATTTATTATTGGTGTCTGCATATCGTATATTGAACACTAAACCCCTCTGACATGAGCTTAGTTCTGTTTATCGAACTTATTCAATGAGTTGTTCAATCAACTCAACGTTGCTTGTGTATGATATTGCAACCAATGACAAACATCAATAGCACCCAAGAAATGCAAAATTGTCCTGGCAAATTTTACTGGCTATTCATTTTTTTACCAAGTCGTTTTCTAACGTATCCACACGGGAGTTACGAGAGTTGAATAGGAGTACCGTTTATACTCAGATATGCTATCATCTTGATAAATACCCTCATAAAAATAAATGATCTAAGTCGATTTGATATTAATCAATATGAAATAGCAGATGCTACAAAATAAGGTGACCAACCGCCCTCCTTTAGGGAGGACAATCCTCCTTTTGCAAGCTATGTCCTCCTCTGAAAAATGTCCTCCTAAATGTCCTTCGTTTTCACAATTGTCCTCCTTTTCAATATTTGTCTTCCTTTTCTAAAATTTTTGCATTTAAACCTTAGTGGCACAGAAAAACCGCCACAATACAAATATCTGATATTATGTTTGTACCGATGTCAATCCATCGATTCATAAAAAAGGCTCGGTAAAATACGATAAGACGTGATCTTGAGACGCAACACTCTGAACGAGAGATCTGACAAGAGCGCATCAGTGACAGTTCAGTTTGTTGTGACACATCCCACAGATGATCGCGCTGCTTCGCAATTTTTCGCACTCACTTCAGGAAATCGCCGTCGGTTTGTTTAGGATTCTTCAAAAGTATTTTTTCAATACCCTTTAGAGTCAAACAGGTAAGGTCCATGGCATCACAAATTGATTGAGCAAAAGTTTGAAATCAACCTTTGCTGATTGTTGATTTGCAATTTTTACTTAACCTTTAACTTCGATAGTTTTGCTTTTATAGAAATTGGGAAAAAACCAAAATAGTTTTGAGTATATTTTCTTTTCAATTTATATGTGTACCTGTCAGAAGGAAAATCGAAACATATACACTTTTTCTGAAAAAAAAACGATGCCATGATGAAATTATTAGTCTTTCATAAAGGTGCTGTGATGCTGATGATTTTTTCAATTTCTTAGTAGTTACTTATTAGAAGAACTTTTTATCTCTTTATTAAACATTAAAATTAAACTTAGTAAATGTTTTGGTTTCCTTTTCGGTTTACTAGCGTTGTAAAATTTTTGTTTTAATAATGAATTTTATTTGTTCATAATGTGAATCGTTTGGGAATCTTTATACTTATAGTTTCTTTAAAATTTTAAATTGTATTTAAGGGATGGACAAATCTAAAAAGAGGAAATGTCACCTAAACGAGCAGCTGAAAAAGGAATTTCAATTCGTCATATCGAGGAAAGATTCCATTGTTTTTTGCAATGTTTGCAGAGCAGAATTTTGCATTGGAGTTGGGGGCAGATCAGTCATAACAAAGCACTTGACCACCAACAAACATAAGCAAACTGTAGATGTATTAGCTTCCAGTAGTAAACTAACAAGTTTTATGAAAACTTCGAATTATTCAGGATATTCTAGACAGTTAGCTGCAATGGAGGGAACATTTGTATTTCACACTATATTTCATAATCAAAGTTTTCGTATTATGAATTGTACAACTAAATTATTGAAAAAATTTCACAATGCTAAATTTCCATGTGCCATGACAAAATGCGAAGCTATTTTAAAATCAATACTTAAAAGTTACTGCGATAAAACGCTTAAAGAAGACTTGGAGACTGCTACATTCGTCACAATTTTATCTGATGCCTCAAACCAAAATGAAATTAAATTGTATCCAATAGGTACTCGTGCGACATTTTAATGTAACAAAGAGCATTCAAGTAAAACTATTAAATTTAGAATCTATTGTGGGGGAGGCCTCTGAAAATTTGTCAAACCATTTATACAGAGTTATAAATGACAATAATTTGAAATCCAAAGTTATCGCACTAGCAGCTGATAATACAAATACCAATTTTAGTGGACGAAAACGCAAAGGCGTGAATAACACATATGTAAAATTGCAAGATATGCTCCAAAAGAAAATATTAGGAATAGGTTGTAATGCACATATCTTATCAAATGCAATCAACAAAGCATAATGTGCGATGCCAATTGATGTAGAAGTAATAATAAGTACAATTTATTAGTATTTTAGTCGTTTCACTGTTCGTGTAGCAAGTTTAAAACAATTTTGTGAAGAAGCTAATATCGAATATAAAAAATATATACGAGTATATATTCAAAAGTAAGATGGCTTGCCCTTACACCTGCTTAAGAGCGTGTTCTAAAATTGTTTGAACCTCTCCGTTCATATTTTTTTAGTTTAGAAAAATGTCCTAAAATCCTAGAGCTATTTTTCAACAATGAAATATCTGAGATAATCAAGTATTTTGTACATAGTCAAGAAAATATTTTTCACAAAGCAATTCAAAAGATTGAAAGTGAACACATTTCAAGTACAGAAGTTAATCTTATTTTGAGTGACTTTGTCCTTCAATATAAATTACGATTAGAAGACAAATTTCTTCCTTTATTTATAAAAAAAAATTGTCGGAGTTGGAGGTATCGAATCCAGGCATAACGAAAAAGTTTATCAAAGATGTGCAGAAATTTTACCAAACATGTATTGAATATATCGAAGAATGGTCTGAAACAAACTTTTCAGTAAATAATAGGTTTCAATGGTGTTTTTTCCCTTCATCGCAAGTAAATTGGACAGATATTGAATCTTGTGTTAAGCTTTTATTTGAAGAAATGCCAGATATTAAAATTGATGACAATTGCCTGTTTGAAGAAATTAGAAGACTAAGCCTATTTTTAATCCTGAAAAATTAATACAATGGGAAAAGCAACACGTATTTATTGATAAAAGATGGGTAGAAATATTCAGCCATTTTAAAAACGAACATATTCCATGTGAAAATTTATTTATTCTTGTTCAATTTACGCTGTATTGTCCTGGAACTAATGCAGCAGTTGAACGAGTTTTTTCTCTTGCGAATGATTTTTGGACAAGTGAGAAATCTAGAATGAATGTTGATACTCTAGCTGCAGCACTTGCCGTTAAATTCAACTTGAAAAATAATTCTTGTTCAGATATTACGAATATATTGTTAGAAGATGATACATAGATAAAAAATATTCGTTCAATTGATAAGTACTCATTTAAATAATTAATGAATACATGTATAACATTTTATCAACAATAATTCAACTTATATTATTTTATGTAGCTTTTGTTTACATTTATCATGTAGTGTATTATTTTTTCAATGAATAAATTGCGTTTTTTTGTATTTCATGGTGTCCTTCTTTTCATTGTAAATAAGTTGGTCACTTATACAAAAGCATATAGTCGAAGTCAACTTGACCGTAAAAAAACCATTCTCACCTACTTTTCTCGAGGATAAGGTGAAGGGCATACCTTTTGTAATTGCTTGAAATCATTTGCCATGAAGTATGGTAAATCAACCGAATATTTTTTAGAGAAGCATAATTATCTCATAATGGCTCATTGACGCAAGTTATGAACGTTATCAGCTGCAAAAAAACTCGTAGGAAATAAAGGGATCATAGTCGTTTTGGGTGGGTCAACCTTTTCATAATCAATGATCGATTAAAAACAAAATTTAAATTTATCAAAAATTAACAAAACAATATTCGTTAACATTTATTTATAGTAAATCTGTGAGTATAAATGTAGTACCCAATTTCGTGCGATAATTTTCCTAATGCATTGTTCGAAGAAATGCGTCACATTTTCCCAATAAGGCATCTGAAAATGACTATTCCACAATTAATGAATTAAACTTTCTGAAATAAACGTTCAAGTGTTCGATAAATTAACTATTATCAGGTATGCGTCGCAATCCAAATCTGGATTTCATCGAAAATTATACAAGTAGTCATAAAGATTATCAATGTTTACTTTTTAACATATGTACTTCCCTTTCGAGACCGTTCTATCTTACGTACCGCTACATACGAGTATATGTTTATCAGAATTTTATGCACAATCCTGATACTAGGCATGCGCTCATTGATTTTAAATACATTTAATCATCTTATTATAGTTAAGATTAAGGACATTTATCGATGTATTTTCATCTCTTACACATGTGTATGATTGAATTAATTGATATGTTTATCTTTGATCGGTGTAAACAATGGATTAAAATAGCTAGAAACAAAGCGATAAATTTAAAACTTCTTTGCATCAAATTCCAATTCTAATGAATTGAACTTATAAATAGACACTTTTAATAAGAGATAGTACAACGACATTCATCCTTCGCTATTTCGACTGTCGCTAGATGGATTTGAAATGTTAAATTTTGAGAATAAACGAGATATAAATGATAGTGTATTTGTGAATGCATAAAAAATTAGATTCGTCTAGGAAAGAGAATCCTGAAACATTAAATTTTTAAACTACGTTGACTCCGTCTCACAAGACTTCTGAAGCAGAAGTTATACAGTCAAATATGCTTGTAACTTGGGTTAACTATACGTGGTTATAGTTTTGTTATCATCCTGTTATCGCTTTTCAATCTACAGAAATTTAAGTGACGCTTAATTTCTAATTGTAGCTTCAATCAAATGCTAATCTTTTTGGATTTGTATTTATAAAAGCTACTACCTTTAATCATTGATTAAGAAATCAACATTTAATTCAATTAAACTAGAATTGGTTTTTGATCAGTTTTTATTGTTGGGTAATAAATTGGATTATAAATAGTACTTTATTACGTGTATATTATCGTTTAATCTGGTGGTGACTTCTGGAAAATATATTCCCTGAATGCCAAATAAAAATCAAACTACTCTTTTGATGCCGACTTCCTGGGGGCTGTCACAGATGCGTATGTTTTAAACTTTACTTTACCAAAGGCTGGATGTAACCCGGCTGTAGTAATCAAGCAGTCCGTGTAGGCAAACTGCTCGAGAGGCCTTCACGAAAAGGACAAGAAAAGTAGAGGAGAAATTATGGGAATCTTGCAACCAAGAAGTTATATAGCAGTTTTGCTATATTTTCTGAGTAATCTTTATTTATTCTAAATGATATTTTATTTTTAAAGAAAAATATTGGAAATGGGTAACATGAATCTTCCACTCAACTACGATATCGTCGAATTAACGTTTTTTCTTAAATCGATTGGGTTTCATTCGAAATCGTTTGAATTTGAAAAGAGTGAAAGTGCAGGGAATAAGAAAAGTCAGGAGTCAGGTCGATATATTTGCCATGCATCCGGGCTTAAAACTCAATTTGTTTTATTATCAAACCAATGTGTGGGTCTACCTAAGCCTAATCTGCCGCAAAATTTTATCCCAACGTGTTGCTCTTGATTTTGTTTCTCCATTTTCGTGACGAGCAACACCAACACACGTCTACTCAACACGACGCAGCAGGCAAACTGAACAAGCTAGAGCGATGGTAAATATATCAATGGAGAAGGGAAGGATGCCGGGGAAGAGGAAGGGAATTTCATGGTCATAGGTTTACCACAAGCGCGGCAACACCGCCTAAGAAAGTGTCTGGGTCTTATTGGAAGTGTGAGGAACAACTATAGTGCCGAGCGAATTCAATTGAAAATTGTGATAGTGAAAGAACTACTCCGAAGAAATTCGTTTGAAATTTCAATAATTAATACGCCATTGATAATATATTCTTCAAAATAAATCATTCAAGTGCTAATAAATAGAGTGGAACGTGAACCTAATAGCGTTTCGGAATCGTCTAGTACCAAACAAATTAAAAATATTTCAATCAATCAATAGGAAAGCTAGATCTTTTAATGCTATATTACCAATTTCCTTTGCTTCTGTTGTTTTCACCTTATAAATACTTTTACATTTATTGACTTGTCTTGTGCTTTGTAAAAGTATTTTTCTTTCGATGTTGCGTGTTTTTAATTTCACTGCAAACGAACAAGCATTACGAATAATACTCCATGTTATACATTTAAATTGCGCATAATCATTTTAAGTATTGTCTCATCCTCACCAAAATAATTTTTGTTCCATTGGACTCCACCAGCTTCTTGTCCATTCTAACTCATAAATATTGTATTCAACTCCAATGTACTTATAACAGCAATAGCAAAAACAAAAAAGTTGAGTAAGCAGGAGAGTGCTGCTACCAGAAGGGCTTTGTAACCATCTTAGGGTTAAAAAAATTTTTTTGGTCGTGTGAATTAATAATTTGGATTATTCATCCAATGCTTGGATAAGAAATCTTTCTAATTTATGCAAAAGATACAGAATTTCTTTCTTAAGGACAATGCAGCCGCCATTGTGATGGAGCTTAAATAATTTTTCTGAATGCTCAGCCGATTGAACATATTTAAATTAGACACTATTTCTTATATTTTCATAAAAATTAAGAGAAAGTAAAAGTGCCCAGGTCAATTTGAAATAAAAGGTGATTCATAACAAGTGTACACATTTTTGTCAAAAAAAACATAGTTTTTGTAAAGATGGAGCTGTAATGTTTGTTTATTATAAAAATTTGGTCCCTTACAATTAAATATGAAATATTATTTCGGGCATATGTGCACCTCGTGCTGCTTTACAGACTATCAAACGATGATTGTAATTTTTGATGACATTTTTGCACATTTCTGGCGTTATTAGGCGTATGTTGGCTCGAATATTGTTTTCTAATGCTTCAGTAGTCTGAGGAGCATCAGCGTAAGCATAATCCTTCAGAAATTCCTAAAGGAAGAAGTGAAATCACACGATCTCGCCGGCCAATTTATGGGTCCATTTCGTGAAATTATTTGATTCACGTAGAGCGCGAGATGTTTGCACTGGCGATTCATTGTTTTTGTAAAAAGTTTTAACAATAATAAAACGTTTGACTGATGTGTTTGACGCCATGGTTAGAATTGTAAAAGATAAACTGTCATAATCTGTCAATATATGGACTTGAAGTTGGTGATAAATAAAAGTTAAAGCCCATTCACATGTGTACACTTGTTATGAATCACCCTATATGTATCAATCATAAACACGTGTTATTCTTGTTTTAATTTAATTCAATTGAAATGATTATAACTCATTCAACTATGATGCGGTTTCCATGAAAGATCTTATACCAATTAATATAACTACAAAATTTGAAGAAGCTTAAGGGTACCGTTTTGATTTTATGGGCAAAAATATAAAATCGACAAATCATACTATAATTACAAAGTTGAGCGAATTTCGGTTTCTGAGGTATTTGTTGCCCTTGTACTTATAAAGACCCACCTCCGTGATAATTTTCAGATATTTCGGCTCAAAGGTGTCCAATCGGGAGGGGGGGGGCTTTCATACATTTTAGCCACCCCTTGGACCCCTGATGCCTAAAATGACCTTTTACTTTCAGATTCTTATAGCTCTAATCAAGATCTTTCATTGGATCCCCAACTCGACTACCTTTGATTAAAAAAATTTTTAGAAGCTACTTCCATATTTGAGGGATCCCCCTTAAAATATTCTTGAATTTTTGGTAAGACTTAAACTTTTGAGAGACCATCATTTCTGACCTTTCCACAAAGTTTGAGCATTCTAGCTTTTATAGTTTCTGAGGAAACTTGCTGTGAGGCACGGACAGACGAACAGACAGGTCGTGAAACTAGTAGGTCTTTGTGAAAATTTTTTTTACAAAAACCTAAAAATCAATAAAAAAATCTTAACTGGTATTCATGGTCTACTAAACCAACTAAAATGCGTCGAACTCAAATTTAAAAGCAAAAATAATTGCAATAAGCAACTGAATGAAGGAAATCGGTGAAATCTATAGAACCACTGTTATCAAGTTGGGTAGATAGAACTATGCACATGTCAGAAGGGTTTTGCACTTAACCTACAATATGCGGATATGTACAGAGTTTTCCAATAAGAGGTGTTCTTTTAATATTAAAAGAAAAATACCATTTTTGAATATAAATGACGGATGTTTATTTTATTATAAAGAGGAAGGTATGCCCTTCATAGTAGAGAATAACATCAGGCAAATGTCCACCATGACCACGCTTACAGGACTATATCCTTTTCATGAAATTTTTCTTAACCAAACCGCAAAGCAGCTGCCCTATGTCCTCGATAGTCTCACGAATTCCATCCTTGGGTCTTGAATCGACGCTGGGCTGTTGGCGTAGACCTGCCCTTTCACGCACACCCGCTCAAAAGCTGGATCAAATATAAGTCAGTTTCATCATGCCGTCAATTTAGCCATGGTGTTAGTTCCGGGATGAAGCACAAAGTCCACATTGTCTTCGTAAAATTTACCCAAAACAGTTGCCGATTGTTGAATGAGTACTGTCTCTTTTCGTGAGCTACCATTTCTCCCGCCTGCTCACGTTGACGTGGGTAAATAGCACGGCAATCTTTAGCAAGTAGGGCGACAGGTATCACGCCTGCAATGACTTGTCCGTAGGGTGCCAAGTGACCGTATAACTAATTTGTTGCCAAGGCCTTATTGAACTTTGTTCATATTTTCCACTGGATCTTGCAAGCACCGAGCCATGCTGATGTTAATCAATTTGCAAAGGCATTTGCTGGCCAACTTATATGTTGCTACCTGGTTGCATGCCTCGTCATAGTTCCATGCTCGTTGAATGTCGTGCTGAAGCTTGTGACACTCTCTTCACTAGTCAGTGATTTCAGCACCAACCAGTACACTGAGGGCTTGCCGTGCCGGGGGTCTTGATGGGGTATGGAAACGTTGAAAGCAGTCGTGATGATACTCATACTTGCTAGTTCTTCTGTCCCTCGCGAATCACGAACCTCTCAATATCCAATGTTCCACCAAATTGTTGAGGCAGAATGTACCGATGATCTTTGGCTGAGTAGTCTTCTAATATTTTTCAATTGTGTATCATCTGTACTAAGGACTCCGAGGCGAATGCGACGTCAATACTGCGGCAAGTTGGCGTATTTCCAGTATTTAGTAAGACGAGCGCCGTCCTGGCCACCATTCCTAGGAGGCGTTTTCCTCGCAGATTTGTAAAGGAATGCTCACTCGATTTAATTGCACTGGCGATTCATTGTTTTTGTAAGAAGTTTTAACAATAATAAAACGTTTGACTGATGTGTATGACGCCATGGTTAGAATTGTAAAAGACTAAACTGTCATAATCTGTCAATATATGGACTTGAAGTTGGTGATAAATAAAAGTTAAAGCCCATTCACATGTGTACACTTGTTATGAATCACCCAATATGTATCAATCATAAACACGTGTTATTCTTGTTGTAATTTAATTCAATTGAAATGATTATAACTCATTCAACTATGATGCGGTTTCCATGAAAGATCTTATACCAATCAATATAACTACAAAATTTCAAGAAGCTTAAGAGTACCGTTTTGATTTTACGGGCAAAAATATAAAATCGACAAATCATACTATAATTACAAAGTTGAGCGAATTTCGGTTTCTGAGGTATTTGTTTCCCTTGTACTTATAAAGACCCACCTCCGTGATAATTTACAGATTTTTCGGCTCAAAAGTGTCCAATCGGGAGGAGGGGGTTTCATACATTTTAGCCAACGTGGACCCCCTGATGCATAAAATGACCTTTTACTTTCAGATTCTTATAGCTCTAATCAAGACCTTTCATTTGATCTTCAACTCGACTACCTTTGATTAAAAAAATTTTTAGAGGCTACTTCCATATTTGAATTTTGCTACTTCCATTTCTTGAATTTTTGGTAAGACTTAAACTTTTTAGAGACCATCATTTCTGACCTTTCCACACAATTTGAGCATTCTAGCTTTTATAGTTTCCAAGGAAACTTGCTGTGACGCACGGACAGACGAACAGACATGTCGCGAAACTAGTTGGTCTTTGTGAAAATTTTTTTTTACAAAGACCTAAAAATCATTAAAAAAATCTTAACTGGTATTCACGGTCTACCAAACCAACTAAAATGCGTCGAACTCAAATTCAAAAGCAAAAATAATTGCAATAAGCAACTGAATGAAGAAATTCGGTGAAATCTTTAGAGCAACTGTAATCAAATACTCGTATATTACACCTTCAAGGAAAAGTATTAGCAGACAGAAACTGTTTTGTTAGAAACATTTCAAAAGACAAACAAATATCAAATATGAGTACATGTAGAGTTAAGAAGTTGGGTAGACAGAACTATGCACATGTCAGAAGGGTTTTGTACTTAACCTACAATATGCGGATATGTACAGAGTTTTCCAATAAGAGGTGTTCTTTTGATATTAAAAGAAAAATACCATTTTTGAATATAAATGACGGATGTTTATTTCATTATAAAGAGGAAGGTATGTTCTTAATAGTAGAGAATAACATCAGGCAAATGACCACCACGACCACGCTTAGAGAACTATATCCTTTTCATGAAATTTTCCTTAACCAAATCGCAAAGTAGCTGCCCTATGTCCTCGATAGCCTCACAAATTCCATCTTTGAAGTCTTGAATCGACGCTGGGCTATTGGCGTAGACCTGCTCTTTCACGCATACCCGCTCAAAAGCTGGATCAAATATAAGTCAGTTTCATCATGCCGTCAATTTAGGCATGGTGTTAGATCCGGGGTGAAGCACAAAGTCCACTTTGTCTTCGTAAAATTTACCCAAAACAGTTGCCAATTGTTGAATGAGTACTGTCTCTTTTCGCGAGCTGCCATCTCTCCTGCCTGCTCACGTTGACGTGGGTAAATAGCACGGCAATCTCTAGCAAGTAGGGCGAGAAGTATCACGCCTGCAATGACTTGTCCGTAGGGTGCCAAGTGACCGTATAACTAATTTGTTGCCAAGGCCTTATTGAGCTTTGCTTACATTTTCCACTGGATCTTGCAAGCACCGAGCCATGCTGATGTTAATCAATTTGCAAAGGCATTTGCTGGCCAACTTATATGTTGCTACCCGGTTGCATGCCTCGTCATAGTTCCATGCTCGTTGAGTGTCGTGCTGAAGCTTGTGACACTCTCTTCACTAGTCAGTGATTTCAGCACCAACCAGTACACTGAGGGCTTGCCGTGCCGGGGGTCTTGATGGGGTATGGAAACGTTGAAAGCAGTCGTGATGATACTCATACTTGCTAGTTCTTCTGTCCCTCGCGAATCACGAACCTCTCAATATCCAATGTTCCACCAAATTGTTGAGGCAGAATGTACCGATGATCTTTGGCTGAGTAGTCGTCTAATATTTTTCAATTGTGTATCATCTGTACTAAGGACTCCGAGGCGAATGCGACGTCAATACTGCGGCAAGTTGGCGTATTTCCAGTATTTAGTAAGACGAGCGCCGTCCTGGCCACCATTCCTAGAAGGCGTTTTCCTCGCAGATTTGTAAAGGAATGCTCACTCGATTTAATTGCACTGGCGATTCATTGTTTTTGTAAGAAGTTTTAACAATAATAAAACGTTTGACTGATGTGTATGACGCCATGGTTAGAATTGTAAAAGACTAAACTGTCATAATCTCTCAATATATGGACTTGAAGTTGGTGATAAATAAAAGTTAAAGCCCATTCACATGTGTACACTTGTTATGAATCACCCAATATGTATCAATCATAAACACGTGTTATTCTTGTTGTAATTTAATTCAATTGAAATGATTATAACTCATTCAACTATGATGCGGTTTCCATGAAAGATCTTATACCAATCAATATAACTACAAAATTTCAAGAAGCTTAAGAGTACCGTTTTGATTTTACGGGCAAAAATATAAAATCGACAAATCATACTATAATTACAAAGTTGAGCGAATTTCGGTTTCTGAGGTATTTGTTGCCCTTGTACTTATAAAGACCCACCTCCGTGATAATTTACAGATTTTTCGGCTCAAAGGTGTCCAATCGGGAGGAGGGGGTTTCATACATTTTAGCCAACGTGGACCCCCTGATGCATAAAATGACCTTTTACTTTCAGATTCTTATAGCTCTAATCAAGACCTTTCATTTGATCTTCAACTCGACTACCTTTGATTAAAAAAATTTTTAGAGGCTACTTCCATATTTGAATTTTGCTACTTCCATTTCTTGAATTTTTGGTAAGACTTAAACTTTTTAGAGACCATCATTTCTGACCTTTCCACACAATTTGAGCATTCTAGCTTTTATAGTTTCCAAGGAAACTTGCTGTGACGCACGGACAGACGAACAGACATGTCGCGAAACTAGTTGGTCTTTGTGAAAATTTTTTTTTACAAAGACCTAAAAATCATTAAAAAAATCTTAACTGGTATTCACGGTCTACCAAACCAACTAAAATGCGTCGAACTCAAATTCAAAAGCAAAAATAATTGCAATAAGCAACTGAATGAAGAAATTCGGTGAAATCTTTAGAGCAACTGTAATCAAATACTCGTATATTACACCTTCAAGGAAAAGTATTAGCAGACAGAAACTGTTTTGTTAGAAACATTTCAAAAGACAAACAAATATCAAATACGAGTACATGTAGAGTTAAGAAGTTGGGTAGACAGAACTATGCACATGTCAGAAGGGTTTTGTACTTAACCTACAATATGCGGATATGTACAGAGTTTTCCAATAAGAGGTGTTCTTTTGATATTAAAAGAAAAATACCATTTTTGAATATAAATGACGGATGTTTATTTCATTATAAAGAGGAAGGTATGTTCTTAATAGTAGAGAATAACATCAGGCAAATGACCACCACGACCACGCTTAGAGAACTATATCCTTTTCATGAAATTTTCCTTAACCAAATCGCAAAGTAGCTGCCCTATGTCCTCGATAGCCTCACAAATTCCATCTTTGAAGTCTTGAATCGACGCTGGGCTATTGGCGTAGACCTGCTCTTTCACGCATACCCGCTCAAAAGCTGGATCAAATATAAGTCAGTTTCATCATGCCGTCAATTTAGGCATGGTGTTAGATCCGGGGTGAAGCACAAAGTCCACTTTGTCTTCGTAAAATTTACCCAAAACAGTTGCCAATTGTTGAATGAGTACTGTCTCTTTTCGCGAGCTGCCATCTCTCCTGCCTGCTCACGTTGACGTGGGTAAATAGCACGGCAATCTCTAGCAAGTAGGGCGAGAAGTATCACGCCTGCAATGACTTGTCCGTAGGGTGGCAAGTGACCGTATAACTAATTTGTTGCCAAGGCCTTATTGAGCTTTGTTTACATTTTCCACTGGATCTTGCAAGCACCGAGCCATGCTGATGTTAATCAATTTGCAAAGGCATTTGCTGGCCAACTTATATGTTGCTACCCGGTTGCATGCCTCGTCATAGTTCCATGCTCGTTGAGTGTCGTGCTGAAGCTTGTGACACTCTCTTCACTTGTCAGTGATTTCAGCACCAACCAGTACACTGAGGGCTTGCCGTGCCGGGGGTCTTGATGGGGTATGGAAACGTTGAAAGCAGTCGTGATGATACTCATACTTGCTAGTTCTTCTGTCCCTCGCGAATCACGAACCTCTCAATATCCAATGTTCCACCAAATTGTTGAGGCAGAATGTACCGATGATCTTTGGCTGAGTAGTCTTCTAATATTTTTCAATTGTGTATCATCTGTACTAAGGACTCCGAGGCGAATGCGACGTCAATACTGCGGCAAGTTGGCGTATTTCCAGTATTTAGTAAGACGAGCACCGTCCTGGCCACCATTCCTAGGAGGCGTTTTCCTCGCAGATTTGTAAAGGAATGCTCACTCGATTGATTTAACGTTGAAGTCTCCCCCAACGAGCACGTTGACATCGGTGTGTCAGACAGTGCACTCTAAAGCACTAAGCTTGGCATGGAAAGATGACATCGGTTCGTTTGCTATTAGGTACACACTAAAGAAAGTGGTCTCTGCGCACCGAGCCCACACGAAACCATCCGTTCAAAGCTCTGCGCCTGGAAATCACTGTTCCGAACCCAGATGGTGGCAGTACCAGTTTCATCAGGATACCATTATGTAGAATTTTTAAAATGATGTTACTCTCTCAGCAGGTCTAATTACCTCTGTCTTAATGTTGCCAAATGCTATAAAATGACTTTTAATCTAAATCGTTCTCCGCTGAATTTTACCTATATGTTGAACGAAGTCCCACTCGCTGCTGTGAGCTCTGCTAAGGACCTTGGCGTTACTTTTGATCCTAAGCTCAATTTTGATGCACACGTTCTAATCGCGACTACTAGGGCCTCGAAAATATTGGGACTTATTTTCAGGCACGCGCATAAATTTAACAATATATCTACTCCTGTCCGCTTGTTTATCTGTCTTGCCCGTCCTATCCTCGAATATTGCTCTGTAGTTTGGTCTCCCCGACACTCTTACCTCATTGACTCGTTAGAGAATGTCCAGCGTAAATTTACTGGTGTCTTGTTTTACAAATTCAAAATCCCATATCAACCCTATGACTGCCGTTTATCCTTCCTACGTTTGCCTACTCTGTCATCCCCTCGCATGTATCTAGATCAGTGTTTTCTGTATCAACTCTGCCACAATCAAATTTCATTAACATTGCTTGCAGACCTACGTCGTCGTCAATCATCGCGTTCTTCTCGGGCAAACAATTTTTTCGTGCCACCGTATGCCCGTACAAATTTATATTTTCACTCTCCTATTATACGAATGGTAAGGAATCATGATAGGCTTGAGCTTGGTCCTTTTTCCGACTCATACCTAGTTTTTAAATTGAGGTTAAGAAGCCTGATTCTTAAAGCTCAACTGGAGTAAATATTAGACTTTATTTTTTTTTTTTTTTGTGTGCTTTAATTTAATTTTACACGCATATTTATTGTTGTTAGTACCATTGAATTTCTTTTTTATATTAACTTTAACACTTAATTCTAATTTTCATTAATTTTCTTTTCTGTTTGTTTTGTTCCATTTTGTAATTGGATAATTTTTATCTGTTAAATGGAATTTAAATAAATAAATAAATAAATAAACAAAAAGTCGGCTTCCATGTCCCTCACAAACTTCACTTACAGGTATTGTGCCGTTCAACTGCGCTGTAGGTATAGCTGCAAGATACAGGGTCATCGAAGCTCTGATTTTGCCTTGGCAAGGAGTTCCTGGAAAACCGTCATTTCCCTGATTCCAAGACATGCCCAAGATTCGGTCTTGGATCAGCATCCTTGCAAAGCATACAGTGTGGCTCTTTTGTACATTCTTTCATTTTATGTATGTCTCATTTCACTGCATTTGTAACATGAGGAAGTCCTATAAGGTCCTTCGCATACTTGTACGGTGTGACCATAGCCAAGGCATTTGAAATACTGAAGAGGCGCTACTCTTCACTGTATCCTGCAGATCACCCACCCGATTCTTATCTTGCCCTTATTCAGCAATTGTTTGGTGGCCTTTTCGGTCATGTCAATGAAAGTCGTGCGTTGTCCCTATGAGTTTCACGTGTCAGCCTCGTGCTTATCCTTCCCATGCTAGGGAACTCCTTTTTGATGGCCTCTTCTACCTCGACCAGATCCGTGACACAGTCAATGTCCCTTATTTTGACTCGAGTGAGCATATAGTTACGATTTTGCCGAGTACTTTCTTTACTGCGTCGCAGAATGCGGCCCGACCACGTTGGTTGTACTACTTTAATGGCAGTGCTAGTGTCTTTGGGCCTTACATTTCTCCTGATATTCCGCAGCACTTCTGCGTAGGATCGGCCATTTGGCGGTTGCAAGAGTAATGTCTGCTATGGGGGACTTCATCGAGGCTTCTTTCTCTCCTGTTTGGTATCAGGTCTTTTTCCTTGTTGGGTGTCCGTCCGAACTTTACTTTATGGCACTTTTTGAAGGAGCTTCCTTTCGGCCTCCTACACACATTTTGTCAGCACTGTCTGGAACTCCTGATCTGGTCCATCAAGTGCCTCTTTCTTCCTACTTTTATCCCGATCTCCTTCTATTGATTTTTGATGCTGGAGCTATGTGCGTGTGCCCTTTAGGCTTAGATTTCAGCGCTTCTTTAGCCTTCTGCTTTTCTTTGGCTTTCTGGTCCTCTTTAACCACGATTCTCTATGTGGTTTAGGAGCTTCACTAGTTCAAAAAGCCGATTCTTTTCTCATTTGCTGATTTTAGGCAAGTCACATGCAGATTTTATAATTTTTTTAGAACGTCTCCCGCTTTTCGGATAGGCCTTTCTTCTTCATGCTTTTGGGCGGCAATGGTACGTTGGGAGAGATTATTGGCTTCAGTTCCCAAGTACAGTTTTTTTGTCACATATTCAACGGTGTCGATGAAATCGCACAATGGCGCTTTATTTGTCTGGTCACTCCTTTCTTTTCCTACTGTAATCTCTTTGTAGATTTCAGAATGGTTCGTTATTATTTCGGAATGTACGACCCTTCCTTTCTGCTCTTCTTTTTTAGGATTTTCTGGCATTTGTATCATTTATTGCTGCACCCAAACATCGCAGGAGTCTCAACCTGAATAAGACAGTCTGTTAATCTGCGTTTTCTGTTCTTATTCACTGTGATTGTATTCATCGTCATTTCTGCTATCGTTAGTACCACTCTCGATATGCTGTAAACATCGTGGTAGCAGCCGTTGGCTGCGTCATCTTTGTTGTTATTTTTGTATTCTTTTTTGGAATTTTTTTCTTTATCTCTTTTTAGGGTTTTTAGTTGCTCCAGTTTTATTGGGTCCCCCCTTGGAGCCGCTTTTTCCCTTTCTGAGTATAGCCACCTTTTTGGTCCCATGGTTATCTTTGCAGAGCACGGAGGCTGCACGATAGTTGGCACAAGCCCTTATGGGAACAAGTATTCAGAGCCAGACCAGTGCTAATCAGAAGTCCGTCTCAACCCAAAGCCTGCTAAGGTTTTACCGGGACGGAGGCGGTCTTATAGCTTAATTGGAGCCGTTTGCGTACGAATTTCCTCTTGGCGCTGCTGTGCAAAGCAACTAGGTCCACACCATCATATCCGCCAGTCCAAAGCATGAATACTAGTTCGTTGTCCAAAGCGTAGTCCAGATTCAATCAGGGTCATTACTTATCATCCCAGGAGAAACCTCATGGTGACATCCATATTCTCGCGGGTCTGTGGGGGCGGCGCTTCCTAAAGAATGCTAGCCTCCAGGAGTACTCCTGTCGACCGGCATTCTCCTGCGGGAATTTCCTCGGGTGCGTGAGGGCGGCACTTCCGGCAGAATACTAGCCTTCAAGACTATTCCTGCCAGTCGGCATTCCCCCTACGGGAAATCTTAGCGTCAGATATGCTGTCAGCTCCACTAGATAGGGAGATATCCTGGAAGCGATGACAAATTCTTTTCAAGTACCAGAAAATTTTATGCGGATTTTGAGGCACTACCTGAAAGACCACAGCCTACTTTTTGGCATGAAGGAAGGTCGTCTATTTTTGATCATTACTTCAGGACATTATTTATGACAGGTTACGGAGACTTAAGCTGAAGCGTGCATGATTTATTGGTTATGCGGATAATGTAGTGGCGCTAGCCGTTGAATTCACTGTTGAGCATGTGCAACTTAGACTAAGTGCGTTAATGGAATTACATGATTGCTTGTGGATACAGGCTGGCACTGAAGAAAATGAAAGTTGCTATCCTGACATAGAAGAAAGTCCCCAGAAGAGGAACTACTAGATTATGCACGTATTGATAGATGCAAAGATAATCTTTTTTGCGCTAATCAGGGCGACAGCTGATAAAGCAGTGGCACATGTAATGACATTCACTCACCTGTTGGCTGGCATAATAGGACTCAACTCATCAGGAAGACGACTCTTGGTGAGCGCCATGTAGTCTATACGACTTCAAGAATCAGAAATATGGGGTCACGCCCTCAGTAAGGTATTGCACTGAATTGGCTCTTTCACACGGGAATGGTAAAACCCCATATCCAAACAGGTTTCGCGCTTACGCTCTTATGTTTACACGTTGTATAGTTCAGCCAACCTATTTTTGTATACGATACACGTCCTGCAAGTGTATGTGTCAAAAGGATCATTTGATCGTTAAACGTCGTGTGGACAACATGAAAGCAAAGACAGAGAGATAATCGATTGAGAATTGATGTTTTAGCCTTGAATTGTGCACGAGGTAACAAAAACTGGAATGAAGAAATTTTATGATTGTTAAAGTTTGTCGATTCAAACTTCTATTGGATTTATTAGAACCTCCGTGTTTTTCCGCTTTTAAGTCGCATATTTTTCTTGTTGTGTTGTCAACTGGCATATTATAATGCGATTCTATAAAGATTATGCGTACTGTTAATTTTCTATGGATTTACAATAGGCAATTTAACTTTATTTAAATCGAGATATTCGTCGTGTTGTTTCCTGAAACTGAACATGGCCTCCGCTTTTATAAATTTATTAAATAACGCGTAGCTTCTCGCGTCCACGCATCCATTTTTGCACGCTAATTAAAGAAAGGCAATCTTTTCATGACGACTACCTTCTTCAGCGAATGTTCAATTCGGAATGATTACGGCGTTTGTATAAATTTTCCCCCACCAAATGATCAACAAAATGCGTTTGTGTATGTGCGTTACGCTCGTTCACCCTACAAAATGTTGGCTTGTTTTTACCATCAGGTCCCCTCAATACCTCTCACTCTTCTTGCCCATATAACCTGTTTAACGCTCACTTTTAACGCTGCGTCTGAAAAAGCCCAATGTGATTGACACAATTACAGAGCAAAGGAACATTTTGAATCGCAACTACCTACCGAACAGTCTCTGAGTTGGCATTGTTGGTGATCGGAGGGGTGATACCCATTGTCTTCCTAGCCAGAGAGTGCAGAAATACGTGTTTGTGCAGAAATAAAGGCAACAGGGAATTGGTTTATATGGAGGAGAGTCAATGCTCTTTCAGCAATTGGCTTAGTCCTTTAAGAGCGACACTAGCTTTTCAACTATGGCCGGTTCTCGATCGTAGGCATGGTGAGACTGACTTTTACCTGACCCATCTCTTAACTGAACATTGATATTTCCGGTCTTACTTACATAACATAGGTCAGTCTCATGATAGCGTGTTTTGCATAGGACAATTAGATAAGGCCTGCCATATATTTGTTGCTAGATCAAGCAGTGTTTTGACCTCTGCAATGAAATTGGAGAGCTTTCTCCAGAAATAATCTGGGAGACGCTTGGGTCCGAAAGGTGCCTCTAGGCATGTTGAAATGAGGCCTAGCCCGAAGAAATATGTCGAACGGCTTCTAGCTACGTTCTAAGAATGATGGGAGAGTGTTGATTAGATAGTCCAGAGACCTGGTATATCGGAACACATTGCACTCAGGGCGTAAATAGTCTTCATCTCTCTTGTAGAAAGAAAGGAAAATTACAAGTCACGATTACAACTCTCGGTTCACGCAATAAGCAATTTAAACCCAAAGATATTATCACTGATACTATATGTACTACTTGGCTTGAAAATGATGAGGACACTCAGTATTTATTTTATGAATATGCTAATTTTTCATGGGCTGGGACCAGATTATCTGATCTTATCATCTCATCAAAAGAATGCGCCCCGATTTCTCACTTGCTAATTGGGTATTTTTACTGTGATGATTGAGCTTCTACTTTCGACACATCAAATAACAACTGCAAAAGTGACAAGCATTTCCCAATCTGATCATTTTGCTTGTTGACATTAATATTGAGTTGCTACAGATACTACTAGTTTAAATACTTCTCCGATTATTGCTTCACAAGCTTTCTTTATATTTCCTATAATTGAATATTTTCCTTTCGTATATTTTTCAGCAAATAGTTAAAACTAGCATGTTTTCCTTACTGAACACATTAAGTTCCTTACATCAATATTTTTTTCCCTCCCAAATATTCCGAGAATCGTGCCAATAACCCTAATAGTAACCACCTGAATAGTAACTATTTATTTCCGTTCATGTAACAAGATTAGTATCTTTACACATTCTGCGTATATTTAAAATATAGAACGTCCTCTTGTTTTCTTTTGCAATTCAACTATTTTACAGATATTTTCCATTACAAGGGAAAATACCCAATCAACGACAATAAGATGATAAGATAATGAACGAATTCTTTGAGGTCTAGAGCACATCGCAGTTACTTCCTCAGAACAAGATGAAAAAGAAACGGAAGGTAGTGACGATTACAAAAATGATTTCGACGTTTGGTTGGAACAAATAATGTTTTCAGTCCTATTTTAGGCAGTTAGTGGTGAGAAGGTAGCAAATAAAAACTTTTTATTTAATATTGTGTCTGGTGTGGAAGGTAGCAGTTAAAAGTTTTCTTAAACAATGGGTGTTTGCACGCAAATATGTAAGCATTTATTTTCTGAACTGTTTGTGTTTGTTCTAAGTAGAATATTCTTAAGTCAATTATTACTTTGATTTAGAATCTGGTTTCTATAACGCTTTGCAAGTTTGAATAACATGAATGGTCCGATCCATAAGCACATCCTTTGTGTATTCAAATATGGAATACACCTAAAGTTTCTAGGGTGTCAAGCCACAGAGTCTCGAGTTGCATGTGTATATATTTACTTTGGTTCTAGTTACACACATCATGCACCTTGTTCAGGATAAGCTAAACAACACTTTTCGGGGCCAATCTCAACTTTTGCGGCAGTACTAAACGGTTCCCGAACGTTAAGCCGGTTTTTCAGTATATCATGAGAATGATTTAATTAGCATGATTTATATAGTGACATCACCTGCGTTGCAAGTAACGCTTTTGATGGAATTTAAAATGATTTCGGTAGTGAAACTCCTGCAATTATTTAATTTACTAGAAAAAGAATGATTCCATAGTGATTAATCGAAAGTTCACTTTACAAAATTTGATAAGCACTCTATAGCTTTATAAACTTTTAAATGCTAGAGGGATGAATTTTCGTATATGTACAATATCCGAAAAATTAATAAAGGTAATTTGAAGTAATTTTTTTAACATCCTGTTTCAAACTTTGGTCAAAGCAAATTTATTCAAAAAAATTCTTTGGATTTGAATTTAATCGTCTGACATTTTGTGATTGAGCTCATCTTTGAAAAATCTTTCTGAAATATATACTCGTATAAAGTAAGAAAACCTCTTCCTTTTAATTTTGCGTATATCATATGTCGTTCAGTCTTCTTCAGTGGATTTTTTACTTAGTCTAGACAGTTTACATATACTCATTTTTCAATTACTTCTCCACAGCACTACAGCCCCTCTTGGGCCTCCGTTTCCTGCAAAAAGCGCGTCCGACGGTCTCAGTCTATCGGACGTATTCGAGTTAGAGCAGTGTTTCCTCGGTTTCCTCACTGGTCTTGGTCCTTGAGTTCTCCTAAAGACTACCTTCTTGGGTATCCGTTGTTCATCTATACAATTCATGCAGCCAGTTGATTGTAGCTTCTGCAGTATTACAAGCGTCGAGATCTCAGAGTGGTCGAATATTTCATACAGTTGATGGCTGTATCGAACTCGCCACTGGTCCCCCGTCTAGCTTCATTGAGATTATTCACTTCAGGACCTGTCTTTTAAAGGTGTTCAATATGTATGTGGGTGCTTGAGTGAGGCCCATATTACAAACCCATAGCATAGCATAGATCGTAGAACTTGTTTACTTGGAGCTTTGTCTTTCTGTTATACAGCAGGTCTTCAAAATCTTCAGTACTTGCTGAATAAGATATTTTTTATGTGAGTTATATTCTTCGACGTATTTCGTCTCTTTCATTTCTTTGGTGCCTAAATACATAAATTCACACATTTATTGATATTATATTCGTCAAGTGTAATATTTTGGATATCTGAGCTATTCTTCCTCGACTGCGTCATGATTTGTTTTGCTTTGCAGTTAATTTTTTAGGAAAAGATCTTTGATGGTTGTTAACGACCGTGACAAGATTTCAATGGCATTCGCATAGGCTGCCACTTGGCTCGATTTGTATAAGAGTGTACCTCTTGTATCGACAGATAGCTTTCTTATGACATATTCCAGAGCCAAATCGAATAGCAATGTGGCCAACCCATATTCCTGCTTTCGTCCAGTTGGTTATCAATGTGGACTTGGGAGGTTGTCGATATCATTGTTATTTTGGTAAGATGAACTGATTTGGCTGGGATGCAAAGCAAAGCATTATTTGGTACAATACATTATGATCAATACTGTCGTGTGCTTGCTTTAAAGTCAACGAAAATTAGTTGACTCTAAACAATTGGCCTAAAGTCGATTTTTCTGGTCTAAAGCCACCTTGATACTCTTCAATAATATTGTTGGCGTATAATATGATCCTATTCTTTATTATTGTTGACAATTTTTGGCACGTCGTATAATTTTTGTTTTGTTTTTTTTTTTTTGTGGTAGGGAGGTGAATGCCCATTTACGCACAGAGTGTGGAACTCTTATGCTTGCAAGAAGGCGACTGGATTACCCACTAAACACCCCCTCTGTCAACCTGAGAACCTAGCTTGGAACCGTTTGACACATTACTTCGGGCCAGGTCTCGTTTTGTTACGCCGTGAGGCGCCTTCAAGTAGGGGATCCCTCTCCTAGCGGGAGGGGAGAGGGGAAGAGGAAGTGCCAGGCAAGCGACCCCCAGCCTCAAGGTTCCCGGCTGCTGTGAGTTCTCTTTATCTTTTAGAAATGCCCGAACATAATGTGCCACCTAGTCCATTTGTCAACCGATTCAAGCATCACCGGGACTATATTATCCCTTCGCAGCCTGTCCCATTTTATGCACCCAAAAAATGTGTGGCAGGCATTGTCTTCCTCTCCTGGGCAATACCGACAATCGGGGGACCATGGCTTACCAATCTCATGCAGGTAAGACTGAAAACACCCATGCCCGCTCAAAAGCTGGGTCAGATAGAAGTCAGTCTCACCATGACTTCGATTTAGCCACGGTCTCAAATCCGGGATGAGGCGCGCAGTCCAAGGAGGCCAACAGGTATCACACCTGCAATGACTTTCACCACCGAATCAGAGACTGTCGGACAGACTGTCGGCACATCTCCTTACTGAGAGCGTCGCCCCATACCTCTGCGCCGTACAGTAGCACTGACCCTACAGCACTCATCTAGAGGCGTCTTCTTGATGTGCTGGGTCCCCCTACGTTGGCCATAAGTCGACTCAGAGCCGATACTCCCGAAGTAGCCTTCTCAGCCGTTGCCCTGATTTGCTCAGAGAAACTCATATTCGAGTCGATCAGTAGCCTCAAGTACTTCACCGCTGGTTTCGATTCGATTTGTATGTCTCTATAATTTTAGCACTGTAGTTTGTCACCGTTTTTTGTGGATAGCGAGTATAATTGATATGCTCCACTCGTTTGGCATTTGTTCTTGTTTCTAAATGTTCTGGTAGGCTTTTTGGAAAGCTTTCTCAACATCTTTACCACTAAATTTGTGGAATTCCAGTGAAATCTCATCAATGCCTGGCGCTTTATTATTAGGCTTTGACTGTGAAACGAATATAATCCAGAGTTGGATGGGCCGATGAAAGTTCTCCGCGAATATCCATAGCTTCCAATGTTTTAGAAGCGATGGGACAATTAAGAAAATTCTTGGAATATGAAGTCCATCTGCCCTTAATCTTGCTTTTATTAGCGATGATGTTGCTGATGTAATCGCGGCAAAGCATAGTTATTTCAAGCGTTTCATTAGTTTGTAGGCTTGTCTTGTAATGTTGCTCACTAAACTTCAACAGATGCTTTTCCATTGGGCATTATTATTCTTAATTAAATTGAGGAATATTTCTAATGGCAATAAAAATTCGATTTATTACTGTTATGGATATTACTTGATTGAAGTTAGCCAAACTGGTTAGTTTGAAAAGCCGAGACTTACAATCAACTGCATCATTATTCATTAATGCGCCTTTTTCCTTTAATATTGCTAGGCATTCCATTTGGTTCCGTCCTTGCATATTTCATGTTTCCAGTATTGGCACTATGTATTCATTGCAGTTTCATGGGTTTTAGTGATTATATTTTCCGCTGAAAACAGAGCTAAAGTTGCCTTTCTTCCCAGTCTTCTTCACTGTTGTTACTTCACTTAAATGTTCCCGCATTCTAGTTTAGATCAATCTTCTTGTTTGCTAGATATTTCTGACAGAGCATTCGATCCAATAAATGCCCGATTCTTCATGTGGTTGCCGCTTGTCATTAGTCCTTCCGAAGATATTTTTCAATTGAATTTAGTTGCTCAATTCGATTATTTGTATGACGTCATATTTTCAATTGTTTGTTGATCCCTTCATAGTAGGTAACTGCCCTCCATTGCGCATTTTTAGAGCACGGGTTAAATTATGTTAAACGTTCTTTCAACCGCCTTATTTTCCTGATTCGTAACATTCTTGAGGGCCTAGATTCATTTAATTCTGCCGTTTCGAGAATGTGCAATATTTTATTTTTCCTGGTTACCCTGTTTAGTAGTAGATCGTACATTTGGTAAATCATGGCTCAATAAGTTGTTGCTTTCATTTGCTGCATATAGTTTAATGTAATCGGAATTGTTCGTTGTAAGTGCAATGCATGTAGGTTTTGAAGCTCAAGTCACCGCTCGTTCTTGTAACTAGCATACCCAGGAAAACTAATTTGGCATCTTTTTCTTCCTCCACCATAAAATTGATATTCTTGGGGGCATTGTTTACTTCAATCACAACTCTGCATGTCTCCTTTCTTGACATGGGTGAAAATGTGATCATTACTACACTTCCTGTCCCTTATTTTCCAGGCAAAAAATGTATAGTAAGCAACTTCCACCTCCTCTGTAGAAAACGAACAGTTGAAAGACCATAACTTATCAATCTTGTGCAAGTTTCACCAAAACCATCCACGTTTGCTCAAGAGCTAGGTCACGCAGAAATCTGTCACACCATATCTTCAATTGAGCCTCGGCCTCCTGTCAGGGATTAGGCACACTGTCCCAGGACTGTTGCTAATCGCCGAGAAAGCTCTGTCTTTTACCACCTTTGCTTCGGCACCGATGTGATGGGTATCGTTCCTACAATCACCAATATCGCCGACCCAAAAACTTTTCAGAATGCACATGCTGCGATTCGCAGTACTACTTTTCTTTGCACTTATGTCAATCCCTTTCGATACAACTCTTTATTGAGAGTGTCACTCCATAGTTCTAGACATCAGGAGCCATCTCTTTGATTTTACTCATTAGTTGATTATCAACTATTGCCCTGATTTTCTCAAAAAAAAGCTCATCTTTGAGTCTATCCCTAAGCTGGTTGCGACTCGACCATTGTTTCCCCAATAATGATAGTCCTTACTCTCACGAAGCTTTTTTTGTTAAAATGATCGCTACGGTTTTCTCTAGACCAGTCACTTAGTCTCTCATCTGGTGCATTAGTATGCCTAATCTGAGTTGCGCATGTTCGACCGTGAATCCAGCATGACTCATCCAGCAACTCAAGACTGAGCAGCCCATTGTATGAGATGCTCCACAAATCAGGGCCAAAAATGAAGCCTTGAGCAACACCCGATGTAATCACCATTTTTTGGCTTACTTCCTTCGTATCATAGAGCAGGTTGCGGTTCTTCTGATAGCCCCTCAAATCCGCATCAGATATGCTGGTACTTGGAAACGGTTTTTCAGTGCTTCCAGCATACCCACCTACGTAGTGGTGTTTCTGACGTCAAGAAAAACTAGCAAGGAACTGCTGGGTGTTTCCAGAGGCAGCATGTTTTTTCCTTACCTGGAACGTATTTCAGATCATCTGGCTTTGGGTCAGCATCCTGGCAAAGGATACAGTTTGCCTCCTCTGTGAACTACTTCCTTTTATGTTCTAATATATCTTGTCACTATCGTAGCACAAGGAGTATGTGTGTGTTATGCTCGTATTTAAGGGACTTGAAGCGTCGGAGAAGAATTGCCCTACGCCGTATTCTATAAATACCCAAGCCAATTTTAATTTCTCGCCTTCCTATCAACTGTTCGGCTTCCTTCTCTGAGATTTTAATAATGGTCAAGCAGTGACCCCTATAATTTGGTACGGTTGACCTAACTTTCAGCCTGTATAAGCTAGGGAAATCTTATCTTCTATTTCAGGTAAATCCACACCGCAGTCCATGTCTCTAATTTTGAAATTAACCATGGGGTCCGAGTGAGGCTACAGTTGTTTTTTCTCCAAGGACTGCACCATGGAATATATCTTTATATCCTATAGTCCGAATTCCTCCAGTCATCATCATTATTTATGGAGTAGCTCCAATTCAGGAATTTGCCTCCTGAGCAGTCGTATTCAATTGTCATGGCTCTGTAACCTCGTTCGCCAATTGGAAACCCCAAGTGGGGATTCAGCATCGAAAGAAACTTCTCATCGTTTCCTCAGTTTCCGAACTCCATGTTTTCCTTGCACTCTACCCTTCAATGTTCGTCTGAGCAGCCTGTGCTCTCCCAATTGCTCCAAATGTCCTGCCTATTGCAGTTTGCATAGCTTTACGCATGCGAAAATAGGTGGGTCGTCATAAAGATTATACAACTCGTAGTTGGAACGATGCCTCCACTCTGCTTTATACTTTACTGGGCCATGCATCCTTCTGAGCACATTGCGTTCGAACAACTGCAGGGATTTTTTGGAAAAATTTGTAAGAGTCCAAGTTCTACATCCATACAGCAGCATAAGTCTTATATGTGACTTGCGTAATTTTCAGAGTTTATTTTTTTTCCATTTTCATTCTTTTCTAACAACAAACAAATATATCCACATTTTCCTAGTTGCAGTCTCCTAAGGCTAGATTTTATTGTACAGGCATGTGTTTCATTGTTAAGATCACGCATTTAGTTTTAGTTTCAATGACCAGGAGACTGTCTTATTTTGCTTCTGATTTTAGACATATGCTCGTATCTTTTGCATCTCGAATTGATCTTGACATAATCAAAGTCACCGGCATACGCCATTAGTTGAGTGGACTTATAAAGTAGCATGCCGATGGTGTCTGCTGCCGTTTTAATGGCCATATGTTGGAGGAGATACTGAACAATATTGAGGAAAGCCCATCCTTCTATTAGAAGCCTGAGTTCGTTGGGAAGCTTTCGTGTTAAATTTTCGTTAACTTTGACCCTAGGCTCGGTGCTTAGAATTGTTACCTTGGTCATGGAGACGTTGGAACGCTAAAGCCAATTGAATAGGACGTTTTTGTACTGGTGTACTCGTACATCAGTATTATATTCCCAGTGCTTTTTAAGCACCAGTTCTGCTGAAAATATCTGATCAATCGTACACCCTTTACTTGAGAAACCACCTCGGTACTCTTCAATATTATTTTCGTATCAGTATTCATTCAATAATGTTCAGCAGTACTTTATATGATGTGCTCACCGGAGCGATTCCTTTGTAATTTTTACTACGTAGCCTGTTTACTGGGCACGTGATGCTTCTCCACCAGCCATCTGGTAGCTACCCTACATGTTAACCGATGCAGAAGATTGTGTAAATGTGTTCCTCCGGCTTGGTGCAGTTCTGCTGATATTCAATTAATCCAAGAGGTTTCTTCTTATCGAGACCACCAATGACAGCCTGTACGTCTTCTGCTGTTGGCAGCGTTGATTTGACAACTTCTTCATCCCCTGAAATGCTCACTGTTTCGGTAGATGTTGTGAGCGCTATGTAGTTTTTTTGAAAATATTTTCTCACCTGTTTTTAATATCGATAGAGCTGCCTAATATTGTGACTTGCCCATCTTTGCAGTCCTAAGAGAAGGTTGTTTGAACGAGTCAGTCGTTAAACGCTGGTCTTCTTCTTCTTCTTTGTAGCACTATAGCCCCTCTAGGGCCTTCGCTTCCAACATCCTTCAATTTTGAAACCCGAGCAGCGATGAACGGTCTTCGTTGACCAAGTCAGACCAGTGTAGCCTCAGTTTCCCCACTGGTCTTTGGCCTTCAGTTTTCCTAAAGACTATCTTTCCAGGTATGCGTTGTTCATCCATATGATTCATGCGTCCAGCACATTACAGCTTCGGCAGCCTTACAATCGTTGAAACCTCGCGCTTGTTATAAAATTCATATAGCTCATAGTTGTATCCAATTCACAATTGATCCCTGTCTAGCTTCGCTACTTTGCTCGACATGTACAGTAATGTACCTTTTGTATCGACCAGTTGCTTCTTTATGACGTACTCCACAGCCAAATTGAATAGCGATGGGGCCAGCCTATCTCTTCGCTTTAGTCGAATATTTTTCTCAAAGTTGATTATTGATGCGGACATGGGAGGTTGTTGACGTCATTGTCATTTTGGTAAGACGGACTGATTTGGCTGGCATACTTAAGCAAAGCATTATTTGGTACAGTATTTTACGATCAATACTGTCGTATGCTTGCTAAATATCAACGAAAATTTGGTGTACATCTATGTTGAACTCCCAGTATTTCTCAAGTACGTGCTGAAACGTGAGAAATTGGTCTATTGTCGATCTGTTTCTTCGCATCACTACAGGCATTCTCGGGTCTTCACTTCCTGCAAATAGTGCCTCCAATTGTCTTGGTCCGAGATCCGAGCAGTGATGAACTGTCTTCGCCGACCAAGTCAAACCAATGTTTCCTCGGTATTCCTACTGGTCTCTGGCCTTCAGTTTTCCCAACGAATACCTTTTTGGGTATCTATTGTTCGTCCATACGATCAGGTGTCCACCCCATTGCAGCTTCCATAGTTTTAAATCCGTTAAGATCTCCGGCTCATCAAAAATTTCATACAGCTCGTAGTTGTATCAAATTCACCATTGGTCCCCATCTAGTTTCGCTTCGATTATTCGCCTCAGGCCCCGTCGCTCAAAGACTTTCAGTCTTATCACAGATTTGTATACCTGGAGCTTTGTTTTTTTGTGTAAACAACCAGTCTTAAAGATTGTCAAAACTGAATAAAATATTTTATTTGCGAGATGTATTCTTCGGTGTATTTTGTCTCTTTCATTACTGGTTCTCGTTATTTTGGATCCCAAGTACACAAATTTGCTCATATTTTGATACTTTACTCACCAAGTCTGATGTTTTGTGTATTTGTGTGGTATTTTTCCCCGACTGTGTCATGAGCTTTGTTTTATTTTCATTGATTTGTAGCCCTATTAAGTTTGTGTCGCTATCGAGTTTCAGGGAGAGTTCTTTGGCGGTTGTTAATGACCGTGACAAAATGTTGATATCGTCCATATAACCTACTACTTGGCTCGACTTGTATAGAAATGAACCTCGTGTATCGACACGGAGCTGCTTATGACGTACTCTAGAGCCAAATTGGATAGCAATAGGGCCAACTCATCTTCCTGCTTTAGTCCGATATTTGTGTCAAAAGTATCGGTGAGTTGGTTATTGATGCAGACTTATAAGGTCGTCGATGTCATTGTCATTTTGGTAAGACGGACCACTTTGGGTGGGATGCCAAAACTAAGCATTATTTGGCACAGTACGTTCCAATCAACTCTCCGAAAGCATCTATAGGCTGCCATATTCTGAAGCTACGTGAAAGATTAAGGATGTTCTTGAAATATGATGCCCGTCTTTCCTTAATCTTGGTTTCATCAGCGATGATATTGCCACTGTCATCACAAGAGAGCGTTCACTGATGAGAGAACTCATTACCATCCGTAGCGTTGAAATCACCCGTATTATTTTTGTTTCGTTTGCAGGCAATAAGTTGACTAGTCTTTATAGGTGGTTGTGGAAGGTTTCCTTCGTTTCTATGTTCTTTTCTCCCGTCGGGGCGTGTACATTTATCAGCCAGATTTTGCAGAATTTTGCTTTTATACGGATTGCACGTACCCGTTCATCAATTGCCTTAGAATCAGTAACGTGCGATTTGAAGCCCCTATCCAGAATGAAAACCAAACCGAATTCTCGTTTTCCAGTAAGCTTCCACTTTTGAATATTTTGTGCGATCTCATGCCTTGAATATTATGTCCCGTCCAGTTCGTTTCCTGGATTGCCAGTATTTTTAATCATTATTGACCGGTCTGTTGTAAAAGATCGTTGGCAGTCCCAGGGTAATTGAATGATCGAACATTCCAGGATCCAATGCCATAGTCTTTTTTCCGTTTGCGAGGTCATTGGCGTGAGTCTAATCCATTCCAAAGCTCTTCGCTCAACCTCCATTCCAGCGGCATGGTTATAACAATTCCATTTTCAGGCGCGAAAGACTCACCTTCACCCTCTTACATAACGGCTGTAAGAAGGATTCAGTAACGGGCTGTAGATGTAATCACAGTAATAAGCATTTCTCGGCATTTAATATCCCATTATTTGGAAACCAATCAACCCAATATGCGACCCCGAGAACATTTACTACCATTTAATCGTGGGCTTTAGGATGAGGAATAATGGAAGCTACGGGTTGGGGAAACAAGGAGTTCTCTCTTCTTTTCTCAAACGGGCTTGAGACCGTCTATGGCGGAGTTGCAGTTTTATTGCTTCCATAATTTTCCGTAGGACAGTCGTGTGAGATCTGCCATGAGGCTCACTAGTGGTGCCTGCCTAACAGGTTTGCGCCGCTTTTTATTTTTGCTTTATTGCGCCGCACCCGATTATGCTTCGTGGGGCCGCTTTTTCAACTGCTTTGGATAGCGTCATCTGGGATCCCTCCTAGAATGGATCGTGATCTTTCGATGATTCGTCCTCATTCTATATTCATTTTCCGAGCCCCTTTGATTTGGCTACATTCCAGTCATTTGGTATCAGTAGGTGTTGAGGATACTATCACGCAGTTTAAGGGGTTGAGTTTTTGCTCTTCTACTGCCTTGAACCACTTGCATCTGTAGTGATCTATTTGGGCTACCAGGTCTTTTAGGTAAGAAACTCAATTTTTGACCACATTTCAAAGGTTTTTCAGTACATAACACATTGCGATGAAGCATTAAAGGTAGAACTGCTCTTCTTCTGAACAACCCACGATGATTGAATTTGTTAGTATCTACTCTGGAGGGGGTATTTCTTCATTTAAAACTTGTCCTTCATTCGTGTCGGTAGTGATCACAGCGATTGTGGATTTCTGGATTCTTTCGCTTCGTTCTACCATATGCTCGTCTGTAACAGCTTGCAAGAGTCTTGGTTCCTCTTTTTTGGACGCTCTGGTATTTGCATACTCTCGCTGCGCATGAATATCGTAAGAATTTCCCGTTAGACAAGGTTGTCTATTGTTCTTCATTCATTCGACCGTTTTGTGTCCATCTTTGTTGTCTTAGTCATTAACGCCGTTGTTGCTGTTATTGTTCATGTTTTTAGGGAGCCAGGTTTGGACTGGTAGGGTCCTCCACGGAGTTGCTATCTCCGTTCATGTGCGTAATCGCCGTTTTGGTTCCTTCAAGGGAGGCCATGCGAGGATTGGAACAAACCCATATGGGGACAAGTACTCAGAGGCAGGTCGGCACTAATCGGAAGTCCGTCCCACCAACTCAACGGTACGAACTTTGAAAGTGCTCCGCGGCCTGCCAAGGTCTTACCGGGACGGAGACGGTATGATAGTTAGATTGGAGCCGTTCGAAGACGAGTAAACTGTCTACTAGACCAAAGAGTCAATTTTAGCTGGTCGTTCCAATCGTAGCCCATGTTTCATTCAGGGTCATTGTCCATATAGTCTGAGAGGAACCTTACAAAAACTATAATTTCGTCGGGTACGTGAGGACGGCATTCCCCAAAGAATAACCAGCATTCGTCCTCGAGAAAGCTTTGATAATATGTATAATAGTAGCAGAAATTAATATCTTAATATAGGATTTCATTGCAATCAAATTTGACTCATATTTAATAATAGTATCATGATATGTAAGTTTCTCGCTTTGCCCAATGAAATCGTGTTGGTAACCTTAAAGTTATCAAAATCCAGTATTCAAATAGTTTTGTAGAAGCTCTTTATGTGAGTATATTGTGAGTTTAAGTTTGCTCAGATTATACCAAATTTTCTCAACTCATAAATTTTTTTCAATAAACTTGGTATTAAACATATGGAGTCCTATATAAGGTTCTTATATTTTATGTACGAGTATTTTGAAACAAAAACGAGCTACATTTATCGGCTGTAGCCATTTGAGTGATACCCAGTTTTCTAACTATTGTATTTTATGGAACCAGAAACTAATATTTTGGCTGGATTTTCTCAAAATTTTCAGTAATTCTACATTTTATTTGCATACTATTGAAATGTTTCTTTAGTTTATTCACAGGAGCATACTCCTGTCTACTTAACTTGTTTAAACTTCGTTATGAAGTGAAGCCTTAGTACCTGTATTTCTCTGGAATTAGTAACGTGTTCACTAAATAGTTGAATTATTTTCATTCTATCTTTTCAGTTCTCTCCACTATCATATTAATTGCAATTCGATTTCAAACCACTTCTGCGGACACAATCGCTGAATACTTATGCGAAAATCAACCACCAAACACTAAATTACCTCACCCGGAAAAATGTAATGTGTACCTTGTGTGCCGCGAAAATCGTGCAATCGAAATGAAATGCAAATCAGGAGTTTTATTCAATCCAAAGCTCAACGACTGTGATCCTAATTTCAAAGACTGTCCTTCGAATTCCGGTTTTGGACGTGATGATAATGACGAGGATGACGACGATTATGGTGGTGGTGATGACGGTGATGGTGATGATGAAGATGGTGATGACGACGGGGGAGACGATGATGAGGGGGCGGACGGTGATGATGAAGAGAAGGAAGATGATGAATCTCCTGCGGGAGAGAATGTACAACCGAGTACTGGCGGAATTAAGGACAAACCATCTGGTCCACAAGTGACTCCATCTGATGGCTCAGTGTGTCCTAAATCGGATACTGACCAAGTAACGTTCATTATGCATAAATCGGATTGCTCGATTTATTTTCTATGCTATCATGGAAAACCAATTCCGTTCGAATGCTCCATGGGAATGCATTGGAGTAATAAGCAGAAAAAATGTGTGCCAAAGGAAGTGTCTGAGTGTGGGGTAAGTTAATGATTTTCGTAAACTTAATTTACTTTTGTTGTATCAGGAACACGTCTTGAAAAAAAATATTAAGAGCGTAAATTCAAGGAAATTTTTAGAATGCTAGCAAATTCTTTGATAAAATTTAGAATTTAAAGCGCAAGAGAAATAGTCGATAAGAAAATGAATAACTTTCCTGAGTGTAATTTTAATGAAGTTTTATATTTGAAAGATAAATTATGTGTAGTGAGAAAAAATTTCAAGAGAAATCTAGTATGAATATTTGTAAATGAATCGATTGGTAGTCCGCGTGGATTAGTAGTTAGAGCACTAAACTTGTAAGCCGAAGGTCTCTGGTTCAAGTCTCGTTCGCGATAGCGAGATTTAGTTCGAGTGGTTCTTCGGACGGACTATAAGCGTGTTCAGCTATGATACGTGCTGGTTTAAAATCAGAACGTATCGCAGCTGGGTGGAAGAACACACGGCATATCATATCACCTTGTGGAGTGCCGATACATTAGATCATGATAATGAGATACTCTAACTATCTCTAATCGAAGGCCCAAAGGGGCTATAGGGCTACAAAGAAGAAGAAGAAATGAATCGATTAAGTTTATCATAGAACACCACTCATACATAAATTTAAAAAATTTCATCTTATTTTTTAGGCAGTATCAAATACTTTTGAAAGTGTTTGCCCACAACGTGGCATCAAATTTATGCCACATCCAAATGTTTGTCAATATTTCATATTTTGTTTGAATGGCGCACAAACAATTCAACGTTGTGAAGCGTTTTATCATTGGGACGTAAACGAAGGTAAATGCAAATTAAAAACAATGGCAACATGTTATCGTACTTTAAGACAAGCATTAGATGCAAAATTTGCTAATAAATAAGTAGCCGAGTAAAAGTGTGGGAAATGATTAATAAAAATTTAATTTTTTAATTTATTTAGTTTAACATTAATATTTTTAATAATTTTCGAATGAATTTCCATTAATTCATTAAATTTTATATAAAGTTTTGGAATCGAAGAATGAAAAATAAATGTTTTGTAAATGTTCATGTGTTTTTCTCTACCAGCTTAAGCAAATTCTTAAAACTTTATAAAACGTACACAGCTAGAAAAAATAATAGGAATGAGCCCCCAAAACACGTAAAATGTAGAGAAACAATTAGACAATATCATCTGGAATCGAAAAACCAGTTCAGCAAGTCAGTAGCACCCTATTCAAATGAAATGGGGGAGTCCCCACCATGAAATTACTTCTTGGCAAATATTTCGGGTTGTTTCCTTGTTCAGTCTTTAAAATTGAGGTGAACAATATAATAGGTGTGCGCTGATAAAAATTAAAGCAAATCAATTAAAAGAATTATTTAGTTGCAGCAGGTAAGATTTTGAGGCAATTAAACTATGCAATTGAAGGTATAACTATAAGATTGTGATAATATTGAATGGGCCCTATGCGTCGCTGTAAAGAGAGGAAAGAAGACTTGTCTTTCAGCTCTAAGATGAGGGAAAAACCTACAAGTTCATTGCCTCATCAATTTGATGGTCTAAACATTTTCTCACAAACCGGAAAAATCCATTGCGACGTGTAGAGCACCTAAAACAAGTTGGGTAAACAAACCTATGGTCATGCCAGAAGGGTATTGTACCCAACGTGCGAAATGCAGTCACCAGCAACGAATAAAGGCGAGAAACTTGTCAAAGAGATGTGCACGTTATAAGAAAATCCCTTACTTCTGTACTTTCAACGGTCGTCACTTTGTTGCAAACTAACAGAAATCAATCAAATCAAGAATTCCCGAAAAATTGTATTATTGATCTTATTTGAAAGTTTCAAGAAGATCAAATCAAAACTTCAGTATCTGATTCAAGGGAAAGTGCGTAAATTACCAAAATCACGTGTTATTGTTGTTGTATTTGCGGAAATTTCAAATGGCTATAACTTCCGTGAATATTATTGGATTTTCATCAAACTTGCAGAGTAGCAGGACCTTATACATATGTAATTACTTAAATATCGGTTTTTATTGAATTGAAGGTATCCATATGAATTAATTGGAGAAAATGTGAAATTCGATGTTCATACTATTATTAAAAAAGTTGAGTGAATTAAGACTTCTGAGGTATTTGTTGTTGTTGTACTTAGATAGGCCTACCTCCATAATTTTTTCCAGATTTTTCGGATCACAGATGTCCAATCGCGAGGGGGGGGGCACAAATTCTTCGTGTATTTTCCCTCCCTGTGCGCCCCCTGAAGCAAAAATACCAGTTTAAGCCCTATTTTGAAAAGTTCTAATTAAAACCTTTCATTTGATACCCATATCGGCTACCTTTGATGAATTTTTTTTTTCAGGGGCTACTCCCCTATATGGGGGGACCCCCTTAAACACCTTGTAAAAAATTGTTTGCTGTAAAACTTTGAAGAGGGCATCACTTTGCACCTAAATACTAAATTTTCTGTTTCCAGCTTGTACGGTTTGCGAGAAAAAGTGCTGTAACACATGGACGGTCGGACGGATGGACAGACAGGCGCGATTCTAGTAGGCTTTTGTAAAATTATTTTACAAAACCCTAAAAAGCGCAATATTCTTTGGAGCGATGAAATAAAGCTGGATTTGCTTGGTAGCGATGTGGAAAGAAACGTTCGTTGACCAAAAGGTAAACAATTTCACGCTATATTTACGAAAAAACAACAATGAAGCACAGAGGTGGCAGCGTGATGTACGGAGCTGTTTTTCATGGCAAGGTGTAATCTAAATGATGGCATAATGGATAGGGTTACTTAAAAGGATTTTTCGGAGAAAGTAATGCTACTATATGCCAAGGATACAATGCCCTTGTTGTCGACATTTCAGCAGGACAATGCTCCAAACCGCTGATCTCGATCGGGCAAAGCATGGTTCACAGGAAATAATGTTGATGTCCTTGAGTCGTCAAGTCAATCCCAGGTCTAAATGCTATTGAGAATCTCTAGGGTGAACTTGACAGAGAAGTTTCAAAGATGGCTTGCCAAAGCAAAACCCAAATATGGGAGAATATTCAAAATGTTTGGTACAATATTCCTGTAGAAACTTGTCGGAAGTTGATATTGTCTATGCCTGAAAGAATCGGAAAAATCATGTAGGATAATGGCAAAATAATTCTAAAAAATAAAAACGAGTAAAACCTTCCTTTTAATTTTGCGTGTTTTTAATTTTAATTTCCATTTTCGATCGTTATCGTTCGATCTTCTTCAGCGAAAGATCGAAAGATCCTACTTATATACTAAGTCCCTAATTACATTGAGGGATATTTCCTAAAGAGGGTAATTAAAATCCACTTTATTCAAATTCTTTTTGTTACATTTGAAAATTACATAGCTTATTAGCTTGAAGAGCCAGGATTTACAATAACCTGCGTCGTTGGTCATAAGCACGGCTTTTTCTCTTGAAATGGCGAGACTTTCCATTGCATCAAGTCCTCTCGCATCTCTTGCTTCTCGTACTGGTGTTGCGTCATCCACTGTGATTTCGTGTCCTTGAGTTATAATATGTTCCGCTACTGCTGATCTGAAGTTATTCTTCTTTCCTTTTTTCCTCGCTGCACTTGCTTCGCTTAGATGTTCTCGTGCCCTGGTGTTGATTAATCTTCTTGTTTGTCTTATGTACACTTCGTGACAGTCGGGGCATTTGATCCGGTAGTACCCGATTTCTCGTGTGGTTGCCGTTTATCCTTAGTTGACCCGAAGATGTTTTTCAGCTGATTTTTCCTACTTGATTCGATTATTCGTATGAACTCATGATGTTTTAGCCTCCTTTTTAATTGATCTGTGACACCATCGTTGTAGGTAATTGCCTTCCACTACACCTTTTCAGAATCCGGGTTGAGGAGTGTCGACCGTTCTATCTTCTGCGGAGTTTTTCTGATTTTGTCCGCAGTTCTCTTGATCCTTGAATCCATTCAACTTCGCAGTGTCAAGAATATACTGCATTTGCTTTTCCCTGGCTGCCGTATTGAGTGGCAGATCATAAATTCTGTGAACCATGTCTCGATAAGGTGAAACTTTCACTTGCTGCGTGTGGTTCGATGTATTCGGAATCGTCCGTTGTGTATGTGTTGCCTTCCTGTAGATTTCGAAACTGATGTCGCAACTTGTTCTTGATACCAATTTGTCCAGGAAAGCCAATTTTTCATCCTTTTCTTCACCTACCATGAAATTGAAATTTTTGTGCGCATTGTATAGTTCATTGTTCAATATTTGTTGCAGGTCTCCTATCTTGCCGTGAGCGAAAACATCATCCATAAACCTGATTCAGCATCTCGGTAATTGGATCTTCGTTTTGAGTCCACCCTCCAGTCGCGTCATAAACATTTCACTAAAAAACGGTGATAGTGGATTTCCCATAGCTACTCCTCCTTTAGTTTTGTAGAATTTACCCTGAAACGTAAAGTAGTTCTCTTTCATATACCGCTTCGATAACTGGAAATACTGTCTCGTTTTCGTCTAACATGCCATAAAATTGTCCTGTTTTAGTAAACACTCCTCGATGTAGCCAAGTTTTTCCATCACTGGTATACTGGGAAAGAGAGCCTTCACATCAAACGATACCATCATGTCGTCTTCTGTTGGCGGGCCATATGTTTGAATAAAGTAGATTTTAATTACCCTCTTTAGGAAACATCTCTCAATGTAATTAAGGACTTAGTATATAAATAGGATCTTTTGATTTAGTGGAATAATCGATGAAGAAGATCGAACGATAACGATCGAAAATTGATTACGAAAATAAAATTAAAATCACGCAAAATTAATAGGAAGGTTTTACTCGTTTTTATTTTTCATTATATACGTGTTAACACATTCGGAGTAAATAGGGACCATAACTGTTGAAATTTCTATGTTAATTACGATGTTTGTTGGGCACACCTGCTATTTTGGCCGTTTAAAAAATGGCCTGGTTTATCACCGTTTGATTTTTTAGTAGTCCTTGTTTTGGTCGGCGGCCGCTAGAGTTTGGCAAAGTGTTCTAATATGCAGTTAATTTTTTTTAAAGTAAAGATATTTTATTGATTTTGATTCAATTAAAAGCCATCAGTTAGCAGATTTTGGGAAAAATAAGAAAACTAGAAAAAAAGTTTTAATTATTCATCCTAAAATTAGATTATAGTTCATTATTTTTCATGATATTCAAATGCCTCTGGCCTCTTTGCGGTTCACAACCTTATCTGATTTTTCACGTGTACCAAAACTAAGCAATGGTTGATATAAAAACATATAAAAACTTGTTTGCCGCCTCCATTATTTACAAAGCGAATTTGTAATAATCATGGTCATTCTGCACGATGGCTGGAATGTGTTCTATCTGTATTGAATATGGCCGAGAGGGTTTACGGATCAGTTCTGAAAAGTCTCAATTATTTTGTCTTTGCTTCAACAAAATTCTTCATGTGGCAGGGTGATTTGACGTCAAAGAAGTGTGACTTATTATTTACTTTAATCAAATCAAACAAAAAGGAAAGGTACTGTCAAAAAAACGTTTTCTGAAGTTTGGAAACTCAAAGCATAATTTGATTTTTCCCCTCATCGATTCGAGTATCTTAGTTTTGGTTTCAAATATTGGATAGTCTAAAAAGTATTGAGCCTTTTTTGTCACTAGATGGTGTTCGTTGTTATATATCGGGCAATACTAATCAGATTGAGTCAAACTGACATGCGTTTGAAAGGTGACATTTCAGTCTACAATTTCCTTATGGACAGTTTTGTATTTCGTCATTCGTGTCAAAAGTTGTATTCATTTAAAAATGGGTGAAATTTCTGAAAAAATTCGTTATATTCTACCATCTCACTACGATCAAGGTGAGAAGGCATTACAGGCACGTGAAAAAAATTTTGGTGTATACGGTCAAGATACTTTATCAAAAGCCACAGCCAAGAGATGGTTCGCTCGCTTTAGCTCTGGGAATTTTGATGTCAAAGATGCACCTCGCTTAAGTCGACCAATCACTGAAAAAGTCGATGAAATCTTACAAAAAATAGAAGTCCGACACATAAGCAGCCATGACATTGCTAAAAGCTTGATCATCCATCACCAAACAGTTTTGAAACATTTGCGAAAGGCTGGATACACAAAGAAGCTCGACGTTTGAGTGCTGCATGAATTTCCATTTGCGAAATGCTAATGAAACGCAACAAAATCGAGCCATTTTGAAGGCGACGAAAAATGGGTGAGATACGAGAATGTGGTTCGAAAAAGAACATTGTCAAAAAAAGGTGAATCATCACAAATGACTTCAAAGGCAGGATTGACACCAGATAAGGTTGCTGTGTGTATGGTGGGGTTGAGAGGAAAATGTTTATCATGAGGTGCTAGAAACTGGCCAAACACTCAATTTGGCTCTGCACTATCAGCAATTTACTAGATTGCAGCAAGCAATTCAAAAAAAAAAACCGACCAGAATTGATCAATAGAAAGGGCGTTGTCTTCCATCATGTCAATGCCAGATCACACACATTTTTGATGACCCGGAAAAAATTGATCGAGCTTGGCTGAGAAATTTTGATGCATCCACTGTATAGTCCAGACCTTGCACCATCAGACTAACATTTGTTTCGGTCTCTGCAAAACTTTCTTAATGAAAAGAAATTCACTTCAAAAAGGGACTGTGAAAATCGCTTGGCCATGTTTTTCGCCAATAAACCACAGAAGTTCTACATAGATGGAATAATGGCTTTACCCAAAAATGGCAAAATGTTATGGACGATATATACTTCAATAAAATCTATTTTAAATGAAAGAACTATTCAATCGAAAAATGGCAAAAAGGGTCAATACTTTTTAGACTTACCAATATTAAAATCGACGTCTTTCTAATGATATTGGCTGGTCTACAATACAATCTTTGGCTCTAGCTTAAATTACTGTTAAGTTGTTCATTTGGGGAGACAGCACTTTTCTGGCATCAGTACTACGCTTCAGGACGCAGATTTCATGCGAAAATTGGTTCGTATTATTTCTTAGTAATTTATTTCCTCGAAAATCGACACGGAAACGAGCAGATAGTGTTAATTGCGTTATATAAAATGTAGTGTGAATTGCGTTATATAAAGTTTGAGCAGAATTAAATGGTTGCGAAGGGTTTTACCGCAGTATGCCAATCTCTTTGTACCAACGCAATGCAAAAATTGGCCGCGAAACGGCACATAGAGGAACAACTGGAGGATACAGCCTCCATGCAGAGACCAGCGACAGTGGACAGCGGCGTATAGATTCCGCTACTAGTAGAGGCTTTACAATAAGCTCCACATGCTTTGCACATCGAGATATCCATATGAGAACGTGGGTATCCCCAGAATCAACTAGATCGACCATGTTCTCATAAAAAACGAGCCGCCACCAGCATTCTTGATACGATTCGGGCCAGTACTTTGTAGGGATCAAGTTGCAATGCCGTATTTCCAAGAGTTGTGAACAAGGAGCATCAGTTACTCCAAGGTAGCAGATACACAAGCTAAGTGATAGCTCAGTAGCGTTCACATACATGTCAGCACTGGACAATCGCATCAACATATCTTCGCAGGCGGGAGAAAGTAATCATGACATCAAAATCATGTGGAAGACAGTAAGAGATGCGATAACAGAAGCAGCCGAGGAGGTTTTGGGGTACCGGCGAAAGAAAAGTAGGAACGACTGGGACGCCGAAGAATGCAAGGAAGCGATTAAAAACAGAAACCAGGTGCGCAAAGAATACATCCAGTGGCCAACTCGGGCCAAAGAAGAACAATACAAGAGCCTTCAACATCAAGCTAAAAAAATGTGCCGAAGAAAAAAAACAATTGACCATCAACCCCAGAATCCAATAGATAAACGAAAACATGACCCTACACGAATGTAAACCTCTACAAAACAACTAAGGGACGGCTTTAATCCACAAACAAGTCTTTGCAAAAGTGCACAAGGAAAAATCGTAGGTAAAGTAGCCGAAATTAAAACATATGGCTGGAATATTTCCAGAAGCTATTCACAGTGTCCCCAACAACGGCTGAAGCTGTGCACATTCCCGAGGCAGAGCAAGAGGTCCCAGTCTCACCACCAACCACAGACAAAGTACAGGCAGTAGTATGGGACCTCAGAAAAAATAGGGCCCCTGGAATAGATGGAATACCGGCAGAGCTGCTCCAGAGCGCCAGTCCCCATCTAAATAAACTTTTCCATTGGTTTATATACAGAATATTGTCATAGCAGCAGTTTCCGAAGGACTGGCAAAAAGTATAATATGTTCTCTACACAAAAAGGGGGACAAAATAAGGTGTGAAAATTACAGGGGCATTGCTATGCTATGCAGGTCCGTCTTATAAAGTGCTCTCAAAAACCATAGAAATGCTCAAAAAGTTCTGGGAATATAACATCGATATGCACCAACTGTTTGTAAAATTCAAGCAGGCATACGATAGTGTCGGTAGAAATGCGCTGTACAAGGTAATCCTTGGCTTAGGGGTTTCAATAAAACTAGTCCGCGTGGCAAGGTAACGATGCTAAATATAGAGTCCCAGGTCAAGGTGAACAGTGAACTAACGGGTAGCTTTAGAATGAGAACAAGTTTCAAACAAGGGGATGAACTTACTCCAATGCTCTTTGATATTGCACTGGAATACATCGTCAGGCAGACATTAGCTAAAACCTTGCAGGTGACGTTAATATTATGGCACCTTCAATTGTAGATGCCAAAGGAGCATTTCTGAGCCTAAAATATGAAACAAATCAAATTGGCATAGTTAATGAAACTTAAACGAGGAAGAAAATTCCAGTTCAATAAAACATGACCATAGGTGACTACAAATTTGAAAGTGTGGATAATTTTGCCGACCTGGGAGAGAACCTGAATAAAAGAAGCGCTGAAGAGGACGAGATTGGAGCCCACATAAATGCGGCAAATAAAGCATATTACTTCGTACTTATCATTTTCAGGTCCAAAGTTGTGAGGCGATAAAATTAGCTCTACAATTACAAAATACTAGTCAAACATGCACTCTGTGGGCCATGTAGAAAGAATGGAAGAAAACCCCAAAAGAACATTGACGGGTAGAGCACAAGGTAGACGTCCAGCGGGAAGAACAAGGACTTCATGGGAAGACGCAATAGAAGCTGACTGATACTTATGGGACTCGGATGATAAGGTGTGAAAGAGATTGTAGAGTGATTGATTATTGAGCTGTAGTTAAAAGTATCGGGAGGAAAAAAGAAAAATTAACATCCCAAAGCAAAGAGGCAAAGTTGGTCGCCTTAGCTTTAATTAATAAAAAGGAAGCAGCCAGATGAATCTGTAAATAGTGCAAAACAGTTAGGCTCAATATGGGGCCTAGAATTACCTGATAAAACGAAATCCGTCTCTAATTTCTAGAGTCCAAAGAGGAATGAATTGAATTGAATAGGAACAAAGAAAGAGTGTACTTTGTTAAGATGGTTTGAATGAAAGACGAGTTGGAGCAGACACAACGAAAGTCTATAAAATAGATACAGTGAAATTCAATGCACAGAATCTGTTCTGAGGCCTTTGTAAAAAATTTTTTACAAAGACCTACTAGTTTCGCGACCTGTCTGTCCGTCTGTCCGTCCGTCCGTCCGCATGTCCGTGCGTCACAGCTAGTTTCCTCGGAAACTATAGAAGCTAGAATGCTCAAACTTTGTGAATAGATCAGAAGTGATGGTCTCTCAAAAGTCAAGGCCTTAAAAAAAATTTGAAATTTTTGTAAGGGGGGTCCCCCCTAATAACGAATTTGCCCTTAAAAATTTGTTTTTATCAAAGGTAGTCGAGTGGGGTATCAAATGAAATGTCTTGATCAGATCTTTTAGAATCAGAAATAAAAAAATCATTTAATGAATTAGGGGGTCCATGGGAAGGCAAAATGTACCCAAAATTTGTGTCCCCCCCTCGCGATTGGACACCTTCCAGCCGAAAAATCTGAAAATTATCACAAACGTGGACCTTTATGAGTACAAGGGCAACAAATACCTTAGAAGTCGAAATTCACTCAACTTTGTTAATAATAGTATGATTTGTAGATTTTACATTTTTGCCCATAAAATCAAAACGGTAGCTTTAAACTTCTTGAAATTTTGCAATTATATAGACTTATATTATATATGTACACAGAATTTAATTGAGATCGAATCATAATCAAGTGAGTTAAAGCCATTTCAATTATATGGAATTACAACGACATTAACACGTGTTTATGGCTGATATAGGGTTTTCCAATAAGAGGTGTTATTTTGATATTAAAAAAACATGCCATTTTTTGATACAAATGATCGGATGTTTAGTTCATTATAAAGAAAAAGATATGCCGTTAATAGCAAAAATCAACATCAGGTAAATAACCACTACGACACGCTTACAGGACCATATCCTCTTCATTAAATTTTCCATAACCAAATCGCAACGTGGCTGCCCTATGTCCTCGATAGCCTCATGAATTTCATCTTTGAGATCTTGAATTGACGCTGGGCTATCGGCATAGGCCTTCTCTATCACGTGGCTCCAAAGGAAGAAGTCGCAAGGTGTTAAATCACAAGATCTATTCAAAATAACACCTCTTATTGGAAAACCCTATATATATTTAAAGTTGCCTTGGGCACTTTTATTTTCTTTCAATTTTCATGAAAATTTAAGGAATAGTGTTTAACGTGAACATGTTCAATCGGCCGAGCATTCAGAAAAATCATTTAAGCTAGATTAAAATGGTGGCTGCCATTCACGCCATTAGAAAACTTGTTTCTAACCCCAGGATGTTTACAAAGACCTTCTGGTAGGAGCACTCTCCTGCTTACCCAACTTGTTTTTTTTAAATATTACGTTGACTAACAAATTGCAAATCTCCCTGTTTTTCTTTTGTAATTAAATTAAAACCATAGTTTGTTCTCAATTGAAAGTCTCACCAAACACAATAATTTTTCAATAGTTAATATTTTCTTGCAAACCAAAACATAAAATTTGTTACCAAGCAAAAATGTTTGTTTTGACATATTGGTTGGATATATACTTGTTTAAGACTCAAAAATTTTGTTTTGCTTTAAGTACTCAAAATTCAGAATAACTTACCTTTTACGGTACGTGGACGAAGAGCTGTTTATAGTAATAATGTATAACAATATGTACATATATGAATCGCCGATTTAAAAAACCGCTTTCCTTCCAGTAGTTTAGATCTTTTAGCAGAAACAGAAGCGGCAGGTGAGTATGTCGACGAGTGGCCAGGGTTCTAGGTAATCTACGACTAATTGATTCTAATGCTTTCGGCTCGGTTCACGATGTGGTTGTAGATTTCAGTTACCCAGTTGCCACCATTGAGTAGACTATAAGTGCTTGGAACTGTTGAACTTAAGAGTATGTTTAGTTGGCACGGCTTGAGGCTTTACGTCTGCGAATCACTGAATGGATGATTCGCACTTCGGGTGGTCATCAAAATGACCGATAAAAATCTTTATAAAGGTGTAAAGTTGAAAATCTCTTGGAAATCATTTTTTTTGAGGTTAAACGTTTTGATGTGGGGAAGATAGTATGAAACTGAAATTTTGAGGGCACGAAAACTTCATGTTCCGTTAAGTTTGTTCCATTATTCGCACCATATCTTAAATTTAAGCTGATTGATTACTTGCTTTAATATTGATTTCAATGTACTGTCTTTAACGCATTTTCAGGGTTTTGTACTAACTTACAAAATCCTACTGAAATCGGGATTTATCGTCTTTCTATCCGTCTGTATGTCACAGCAATTTTTTTCCTAAACTATAGCAGATCCCGACGCCAAACTTGGTTGGTGGATGTAAAGTGGCTTCTTGAATGCTAGGATATTTAACGGCTCTCCATGCAGGTAGGTGAACGTTAAAAATTCAATGAAAGTTATTTGCAAGAACTTTTCAAAAGAGCAAGACAGTGTTAGTCGAATTGAGGGGCCAAGGGGAAGGGGGAATGTTTGAACGGTTTTTCATGGTCCCTTGCGTTTTTTCAAACTGAGCGTGGGGCGTTCATGCTCATAAGCAACTGGACTACCCAATCAATAATTCCCTGTCAACATGAACCTAGCCTGAAACCGTTTGACATATTACTTCGGGTCAGGTCTTGTTTTTCTACGCCGTGAAGTACCTTCAAGTGGGGAACCTCTCCTCCAATGGAAGGGGAGAGGAGAAGAGGAATCACCATACATACAATCTCCCAGCCCTGACGTCCTCGGCTGTTATGAGTTCTTTTATCTTTTAGGACTGCCTGAACAAAACGTGCCATATGGTTCCCCTTGTCAATCGATTCAAGCATAAACACAATCCAAAGTGAGTTCTCTTGTCCTGGGAGACGTAATTTACCAATCGTGTGCAGTTAAGACTGAAAACACCTATGCCCGCTCAAGAACTGGGTCAGATAGAAGTAAGTCTCAGCATGTTTTCGATTTGGCCTTAGTCTCAGATTCGGGGTAAGCTGCATAGTCCACCTTCTCTTCGTGCAATTCATTCAAGACTGCTGCCAATCGTTGAGTGAGTACTGTCTCTCCTTGCGGCAATTATCTCCACCATGGCCTCATTTGGACGCAGATAGATAGCGTGGCACTTTCTAGCATAGAGGGTGAAAGGAATCACCCTTGCAATAACTCTCACTACTGAATCAGAGACTGTCAGATATGGAGATGTATTGCTCATTGCTCCTTTTCCCCGTATCAAGTATTTTTGGTACACCTCTTTACTGAGTGTGTCGCCCCATATTTCTGCTCCGCGCAGTAGCACTGATCCTCTCTTACTTATCAAGAGGCGTCTTCTTGATGAGTCGGAACCCCCTACGTTGACAGTGAGTCGACTCAGAGCCGGTACACCCGAAGTAGCCTTCCCAATTGTTGCCTTGATTTGCTCAGAGGAACTCATCTTTAAGTCAATCAGAAGCCTCTTGTACTTCACCGCTGACTTCGATTCAATTAGTATGCTCCCAGTACTGATCGTTCTTACTCTAGAGATTCTCTATTTTGTTAAATGACCAGTTCAGTCTTCTCCAGTGCTAAATTGGATCCACCGAGCAGTCATCCAGACCATAGTATACTAAACTAGTATCCACACTCAATCAACCCTCCGGAAAAATCCGAACACAAGCCAAGCAGCGAGCCATAAATCTTCGGTAGCAGGTAGGTAGTTAAATGCTGACGCGTGCTTCAACGAGAGATTTCAGGATTACCATATCTCAAAAAATCAATGAATTTGCAGAAAAACAAACTCGTTCCATGCAATCTTTTAGTTTTTTATTAGGATGTGGCAGCACTCCCATGTTCTGAAATGCGTAAAATAACACGTGTTTCGAAAATTTTCTTTGCTTTTTGCTTTGTCTCTTGAGCGTGCAGATAAATCAAAACTGCACAATTTGTAGCCAAGTTCATAACATTCGATATTTTCCGATTTATTCACAGTGGACTTATTTACAAAATAGGAACGTGTTAAGCGGGAATCCCTATGTATCAACTGCTTAAGAGCAGTAAATTTAGCCAACTGTTGACCCAGCAAATCCAGATATTTCAAATGTCAACGTGGTCATCACACTCTTCTTCATAGAGAAGAATATCTCACCTCCGTCGCCGAGTTATCCAAATGCTAGGCGTCACATTCATAGAGTCAAAAGTGATGGCAAAGAAGTCCTGTTAGCTACCACCATAATAACGGTTACAAGCCCTTTTAGTGGGATGGGACTTTGCGCTTTTCTAGTTCAAGGTACTCAAACTGGTTTAATAATGGAAGAAGCCGTCCAACGTCTTCGACTATCATGACAGCATCACAAAACGAACGTCATTTGGAAAGGATTAGTGCACAAAAAATTACATCAGCATAGCTCGTTTTGACTAAGGCACTAGTGCTCAAAACAATCACAGATCCTTTCTTCTCGCGACGGATCAATCGAGCTTTTTTTCCACAACTAGCAGGATTTAAACTTGTCGACCTACATTTCGACCGTCCCGAAAATATCGACATTCTATTAGGAGCAGATTTGTGCGTGCAGCTTCTTACCGGAAAGTTCAAAAGAAGCCGATCACTTGTTTTATTACAAGACTCACAAATTGGTTGGGTCATAACTAGAGCTGTATCCATTTTGAATCCACAAGCTTACTTTGTTCACGTAAAAAATGCTCTGTGAATTGCCAACTCAAAAAATTTTGGGAGACAGAAGACATACTGATGCTAAGTATGCATCTGTCGAGGATGAGCATGCAATGACACATTACTAGCAAAATACTCACTGCGGGATGGATGGTCATTGCATGGTGCGACTCCCGTTTAAGCTCACCAACCCTAATGACTGCCTTGGACCGTCAAGGCCAGCAGCGTTTGCAAGTTTCACACAGTTTGAGAAAAAGGTAAAAAGGAACTCCGCTTCATACACTGGGTATCAGGAATGCCTTAACGGGTATTTGACACTTGGCCATATGCAAAAATTTCCAACATCCAACGATAGTTGCTTTTACCACACCATAGAGTACGAAAACAAAGCATTTCTACTAAACTTCGAGTTATTTTCAAAACATCACGGAAAACTTCCACAGGAAACTCCTTAAATGATTTACTTGTGACTGGACTAAAACCCCAGTGAGACACAACACACATAATCACAAATTAGAGACTGCATCGATATGGTTTCATAGCTGACATCACTAAAATGTATCGTCAAATCAATATAGCAAATATCAAAAAATATTATAATAGACCCTAACTTACGCTTTTGGTACCACTTGCGCACCATTTTTAGCCATCCAGACTCTGTAGCGATTAGCTGACAACGAAAAAATAAAGCACCCAATAGTCCCTCTTACTATCCGCAATGGATTCTACGTGGACGTTTTTCTTTCAGGAGACAATGAACTTTCTGAAACAGTGCAAAAACGGCGGTCAATACAAGCAACTATGGAACCCATCGGCTTTCCGCTACGAAAATAGATAGCAAATGACAACCGTCTACTATACGACAGAGACCGTTCCCATGTAGAGATTCTCAACGTACATAGCATCAACGCTGAAGAAGGAGATAAATCTTTTGGCATCTTGTGGTATCCGAACGCAGATTGTTTTTATGTCAAATGAATTCAATTGATCCACAATGGCCTATATCCAAAAGTTCAATACTTTCTGACATGCCTAAGCTCTATGACCCCAAGATACTGCTACAAGCTGTTTAACTATGTGGCCAGAATTGAGAAAAGATAACTTCATAGGACATTCAACTTCAATGGATTTGATTAACGCATCGATTGTCCCATATCAAATTGCCTCATTGGATCTTCCCAGACAACAGCCAAATATTATAAATTCAAGACTTTTATGATGCTTCACAAAGTGCGTAAGCAGCAGCCGTTTATGTTACGAGCCGTTCTTCAGAGGTAGTCCAGACGAGACTTTTTATTGCAAAATCTAAAATTGCTCCAATACAACCAATCACCATATCACGATTAGAACTCTGCGGAACTGGTTAACCACTTCAAAAAAGACACATCGTGACTTATTTTGAAATGTGGCTATGGACCGATTCGAAGATCGTAGTGTCATGGATGCAAGACCACCCAAGTCGTTGCGCAATTTTTGTTGCCAACCGAATTGTTTATATCTAAGAACTTGCCGACCATGCAATCTGGGGGCATATCCTCACAAAAGATAACCCAGCTGACCTGGCTTCTCGTGGAGTACTCCCAACGACCTCATCAATGCCTCATTTTGCTGGTTGGACTTATCTGGCTCTCCAGCTTAACGGGTGGCTTTCAAATGAAGAAATTATCAATACAAACTTAGAAATGAATCCAGCCTACTTAGAACGTATATACGGCAGCTACAGCAACAATTAAGACACAAAATAAATATTCCACCCTAACATTTGTGATATGTATGCTTTAAAAGTAAAACGAAAATTGCCGCTCAGCAAATAGGACAATTACCAACACTGTGAGTGTCAGCCACTAGTTCTTACACTCACACAGCAATCGACTATTGTGGTCCCTTTTACACAAAGGACAAGAAAGGAAGTAATAATATAACCATCGAAGGATATATTGCAATATTTAATTGCAAGACAGTCAAAGCTATACATCTGGAAAAAGTAAGTGATTTAAAAGCAGTATCTTTCATGGCCACCTTCAAATATTTCACAAGAGGACGAGGTCTTTGCTAGCATATCTACTCTGACAGTGGGTCGCATTTCACAGGCGAGGACAAAAAACTATCAATAGCGTGAGAAACGAACAACAGCGTAGCAGAGTCATTTGCAAATCAAGGTATTACATAGTATTTCAACCCTCCCTTGTCTCCACACTCCGGTGATCCATGAGAAGTTGTTGTGAAATTCCTCCAAAGGCACCTACATACAGTAGCAGCATGGAAGTCCCACACTTAGTACGTAAATGACATTCACCTTCCAACCACAAAAAATGAAGAAGCAGGCAACACAATGCTCACATTTGAAGTATTTCCCAATGTTATTGTCCGAATTAAAGCCTGCCTGAATTCGCGCCCGTTGTGTTCTTTAACGGATGATTCCTCAGACCTAGACCCTTTGACTCCAGTACACCTCTTGATCGGAAGATCTCTAATAGGTCCATACAAACACAACCTAATTATCTTGATTGATGATAAAGGCAGAATTTCTGGTGCTGTTGGGTCAACGAATATGTCATCCATCTACAATAGCGCCGAAAATGCCTCCAACGGTCTTTTAATGTAGAAAATGCCAATCTTCCACCGTTCGAATAGGTATTAGGTTGTCTTACTAAACTTCATCCTGGTAAGGACGATCTGGGACGTGCAGTCACCATGCATACCAAAAAAACAAAATGTCAGCAACCCATATCATAAATATCGGTGTTACCTATTAACCCTGCCACCGACGAGCAACAATACATGCCAATAGAGTTAAGTGAGGTGAACTCTCAGCATATTTGGGTGAACTACACCTATTCGACTCGTTGGAGACAACACTTAATGCAAAGGTTACGGAATATTCTCACCTTCCTTCATCAAAGCCAGGACGGGAAGTATGTTTGAGATTTACGGACGAAGAATAAAACAAGTTGGGCAGACAGACCTATGCTCATGTCAGAAGGGTTTTGTACTTAACTTACAAAATGCAGTAACCAGCAACGAATAAAATCATGAAACATGTCAAAGACGATTTTATTGGAGAAAATGTGAAATTCGAGGATCATACTATTATTAACAAAGTTGAACGAATTTTGACTTCTGAGGTATTTGTTATAGTTATACCCATAAATATCTCCTTTGATAATTTTTTCAGATTTTTTAGATCACGGGTGTCCATTCGCGAGGGAGGAAACACATTTTTCATGTATTTCCCCCCTGTGCCCCCACTGAAGCAAAAACTGTCAGTTTAAGAACTGTTTTGAAAAGCTCTCATAGAGAACTTTCAATTGATACTCATATCGGCTATATTTTATGAAATTTTTTTTCAGGGGCCACTCTTCTGTACTGTAATCATCGATTCATGGCCTATTTTTTCGAATCCTAGAATGGTTACAAAGCCCTTTAGCTAGGAGCTCTCTCCTGCCTCTTCGACTTGTTTCAATTGTATGCACTCATCTTCATGATATCTATCACTCCTGAAATTTTCATGCAAATTCTAGCAAAGCTGTAGTGTCTAAGTTGGTAAAAAGCGCATATGGCTCCATAGGCATATGTTTTCATAGTAATACAAGGCATATTGCTCCATAGTAATACAGGAAAATTCAAATCGCTATAACTTCGGTAAATACCATTCGATCTTTATGAAACTTCCAGAAAAGATCAATCTTATAAATAATCATCTCTTTGCTAAATTTTATTGAGTTTGAAGGTACCGTTTGGATTTTATTCAAGAAAACACAAAATCGATAAATCATACTATTACTAACAAAGTTGAGTGAATTTCGACTTATCATGTATTTCTTGTTGTTGTAGTCATAAAGGCCTACATTCATGATTTTTTTCAGATTTTTCGGCTGAAAGGTGTCCAATCGCGAGGGGGGTACGCGAAAAGTTCGTACATTTCCCCTTCCCCTGCCCCCCTCGGTATTTATAAGGCAATTTTAAAACTTGTTTGGAAAATATCTTATTGAGACCTTTCTAACGACACCCTACTCGACTACCAATAGTGAAAATTTTTTTTTGAGGGGACTCTTCCCTATATGGAGAGACCCCCCTTAAACGCCTTTGAAAAATTTTTCCACCCTTGAACTTTCAAGAGGTCACCACTTCTGACCTTTCTACAAAGTTTCATGGCTGTAGCCTCTATAGTTTCGGAGAAAAAGTGCTGTGACATACAGACGGACGGACGGACGAACAGACGGACACAGGTCGTGATTGCAATAGGGTTTTATATTTTAGTGCAAAACCCTTAAAAAGATGAAAATCAAGCTTCTGAAAATCTACTTTTCACATTTTCCACTATGCGTAACGTCGCCTCTTATACAAGAAATAGAATTAAAAGTAACCAATGGAAATCAATTTGTCAATTTTTTGGCTTTGTAAAGTAAGTTGAAGTTTCTTCCAATTCCACATAGCCAAAGCTTCATGGATCCTTGTTCACATTGTCCTCTAAATCTTGCCAGCAGCGTCCTTGCTGTTGTTAATCAGTTTGCGAATAAATTTTCTAACTAACATATACCTGGTTGCATGCCTCCTCATGGTTCCATACTCCATGCTCTTTTTGCTTTTCAGTAATTTCAGGCAACCATTAGTACACTGAAGGCTTGCCGTGCGGGGGTTTTTGACGGGGCAGAGAAGCGTTGCAAGCAGTCATGATGATGCTCTCAGTTCAGAGGGCTACGTCCAGCAGTCGTTGCGGATCGACGTGTTTTTAATTGCTCTTGTGATATATTTTAAAAATTAATTAATTTTTCTCAAAAGTCAGTTGAAGTTAATTCTTTAATTGAAAACCATCACCGTCGAATTATTCGAACATTTATCGAATACCTGAAATTTCTTTCCTGAGGAAGTAACAAAAAGCGGAAGTACATTCAAGGGAAGTCCTGGCTTATGCACATTCCCTCTAATCACGCTGCAAAAGCAACGAGTCGGAGGAGCCCGATGACTTCAGCCATCAACCAGAACGATTGTGACCATCGCCAACGATGATGAAAAAACTAAAAAGAAGATTCGATAGCAATGAAGAAATACCGAAAAATTTTTAAGTCATCGAGATCGAGCAGTTAATCAAAGGTAACGAGAAAGCTGAGAAGGTTGCGAGAGAAAATGAAGAACTCAGACTTCAGATCCATTTACCAGAAGAACTAGTTGAAAAATTAACGTTCAACAAAGCAAACGAAACCAGCAAAAAAGAAAAAGATTCCATGAGTATTGAAGAGGATAAAGGCGATAAAAATTCTGAAGATTATGTTACTAAACCTGATAACGGATTTATCGAATATTTAAAAATTGCAAATAGGGACAAAAAAACACAAGTTTTGTCTGCTTGTCCGTCTGTCAAGGTTAATCAAAAGGAAGAAAAAGTCCCACCAATCAACGCATTGGGGCAAACAGGCGAAGATATGGTTCGGTTTTTGGCAGCCAAAAATAAATTCAATGATTCTGAGATTAAGAGAGTCAATGCCGATAAACTGACAATAAGGTTGATTTTCAGGCAGCAAAAAGTGCGTTGAATTCGGAAGATGATTCGCATTTTACATACATTCCCAAAAGCGAAAAAAATCAGACCTTCTTAATTGAAGGTTCTGGATTGCGGAGAGGATACAGTCGATCTACTTCCGTTTATTACAGTTAAAGACTTTGCAACAAGGAGATCGATTGTCGAGCGTAAAAATTTGCCTTTTAACTTAGTCCAGATTTTCAGCAAAAGCAGTTCAAGTGCCCTGCACAAACTAACGTACTTTAACTTCGTGGGAACGTCACCAGAAAAGCGAGGTCAACCAGTGCTACAGGTGCTAAAGATTCGGCCATTCGGCTGCCAATCGTACCATGAAATATAGTGTAGATGTGTAAAATGCAAAGATGCCCATGCTCCCGGTGAGTGCAAATAGGCTCAGGTGGAGCCAAAAGAAAAATTATATTGTGTGAACTGCGATGTCTTTGGTCATTCAGCATTATATCGAGAATGCACCCGGTAACAAGATGCAAAGGTACAATTACTCCAAAATAAAGTCAAGTATACTGCAGTGTGATACCTTCCAACTTCGTCATTTGCACTTGCTGCTAGAGGACCAGCAGACAATGTAAATAAAAAAAAAAACTTTCAGAAAACAAAGGAAACCGAATTCAAAAAGCCCTAAAAAAATTAAATAAATTTTATGGAAGCGGAGCCATATCATTTTTTCCCCGATTCTTTTGTGATGGTGAAGATGTTGGAAGTATTTATGTTGAAATGGAGTGATTGATTTGGCATCGCTTCCAGAAAATTTATTTCATCGTTTTTAGGGCTTTTTGAAGTCGGTTTCTTTTGTTTCTAAAAATTCTTTATTTCACCATTTTAGTGGCAATTTTTTTAATGCAATGCGAAAGCCACTACGGGTAAAATCTGCAGCATACGAATTTAATTAATTCCACGTCTACCTTGATTATAGGTTTTAGCAAAATCCAATAAGATTTGTAGCTTTGAGAAAAATTGTGAATTTCGAACTTTGTCTAGCCGTCATTTTGATATTCTGACCTGACCCTGAAGTGCTTTTTTATCGTTCAACTTTTTTCGATCTTTGAGTGGCTGCACACACACACATCTATATATATATATATATATATATATATATATATATATATATATATATATATATATATATATATATACATATATACACATATATATACTACTGTGTCCAAAAAATAAGGAAGGATTTGGAGAATAATTTTTTTTTAGGTTAGTAGTACTGTCAGTGACATCTATGTCAAATTTACATGTCAAAATATTCATTAATATTTGAGATACGCGTCGTTTTCGGGATGGCCTTCAGTTCCGTCTTCGCGACGGCTTGAATCTCCTCTATCGTATCAAAACCGTGTCCCCGGAGCAGTCTTTTGAGCTTGCTGAACAGCCAGAAGTCGCACGGCCCCAAATCAAGTGAATACGGTGGTTGCGGAACGATATGGATTGAGTTTTTGGTGAAATGATCACGAATTACGAGTGCAGTATGGGATGGTGCATTATCGTGGTATAAAAACCAAGAATTGTCTTTCCACAATCCCGGCCTTTTTAGGCGGATAGCGTTACGCAAACGACGCATAACGTTCAAATAATATTCCTTGCTGACTGTTTGGCCCGGCGGAAGGAATTGATAATGCACAACACCACGATAATTAAAGAAGAGAAGAGGTTGATGGTCGAACAGGATGCTCTTCGTCTTCGACACGTTTACGGCTGGCTTGGAACTCACTATACCAATTGTAAACATTTTTTTTTAGACAAAGCCTCATCACCAAAGGCTTTTTGCACCATCCTCAACGTATCCACAGCAGAAAATTGATCCCGCAAACAAAATTTAATGCAAATTCAACAAATTCGACATCGCAAAAAACGAAAAACTCACTTTTACCAGCTCATAAAACGACGCGTGTCTCAAACACGAATGAATATTTCGACATGTAAATTTGAATTTAAAAAACAATAATTCTCTAAATCCTTCGACGCGTTTAGTTTAAATTCAAATGTGTGTGTTATTTTTTGGACACAGTAGTATATAACAGGCCAATTGAAAAGTCCCCGGTCTACCATAGTAAAACACATTTTTTTTGGCAAAATTTGATTTTATTATTCGACATAGTTGCCTTTGAGGGCGATACAGTGATTATAGCGATCTTCCAACTTTTCGAGACCATTTTTTTAGTACGATTTGTCTTTCGCTTCAAAATAGGCCTCAGTTTCGGCAATTACTTCTTCATTGGCGCAAAATTTCTTTCCAGCGAGCATTCTTCTGAGGTCTGAGAATAGGAAAAAGTCGCTGAGGGCCAGATCTGGCAAATACGGTGGATGTAGAAGCAACTCAAAGCCTAATTCATGCAATTTTGCCATTGTTTTCATTGATTTGTGACTTGTCTTGATGAAACAGCACTTTTTTTCTTCAAATGGGGCCGTTTTTTAACGATTCCATCCTTTAAACGATCCAATAACGCTATATAATAATTGTTGTTGATGTTCTGGCCCTCTTTTAGGTAATCAATGAATATTATACCTTGCGCATCCCAGAATACTGATGTCATAAGACTGATGTGTTTTTCCTCGCTTTGGATTGAGTTCATCGTGTGCAGTCCACTCAGCTGACTGTCGATTGAACTCCGGAGTGAAATGATGGAGCCATGTTTCAACTATTGTCACATATCGATGCAAAAATTCAGGTTTATTGCGCTTAAACAGTTTCAAACACTGCTCAGAATCATTAACACGTTGTTGATTTTGATCGATTGTGAGCTCGCACGGCACCCAGTTTGCACATAGCTTTCTCATGTACAAATATTCGTGAATGATATGATGTACACGTTCGGATTATATCTTCACAATGTCTGCTATCTCGATCAACTTCACTATACGGTCATTTAAAATTATTTTGTGAACTTTTTTGCCGTCTTCGGTGCTCATTTCACCACGTTTAAACTTGGCATACCAATCAATGATGGTTGATTTTCCTGGTGCAGACCTCGAAAACTCTTCATCAAGCCAAGGATTTGCTTCAACTGTATTTTTCCCTTCAAAAAGCAATATTTTATCAACACACGAAATTCTTTTTTTTTCTATCTTTTTTCAAATAATAAAAGTAGCTACACTCACAACGCAATATCTCACAAACTAATGGTCGGACTACTGTCAAATTTTGACACGCATCGTTTGAAGGTTGGTACTAACTAAAAATCATATGGATTTAATACTAGCACCGCCATCTGCATATCAGACCGGGGATTTTCCAATTGGCCTGTTATATATATATATATATATATATATATATATATATATATATATATACATATATATATATATATATATATATATATATATATATATATATATATATATATATATATATATATATATATATTGTTACATGTACAAAGAATTTCGCGAGCTACTGTCGCAATTCCTTCCACAACCATTAAGAACATCAACAAAATGAATTTACTCGAAACCACGAGATCAACATCTGAAAGTGACGTTACTCCATTCATTAAATCTGCTCGAATATACCAGATACCTCTCGGTAGAACATTCGCCAATGTACGAGAAATGCATTGAACGGATGGAGACCCTATATAAAGGCGAGCTGAATGAATGGGGAGATCATTCATTCGACCGCGAAAAAACTGCGATAGTGTGTGGAAGCGATATTGTTCGAGTAATAGAAAAGTGATTGTGAAGTGATCTTAGAAGACAATTGCGATAGAAATTTATGGACAAGTGAAAGTTAGATTTTAATAGTGAAAATTAAAATTGTGAAATAGACCAAATAAGTGATTGTGCATTTTTAAGTAATTAAATAAACTCTTTTAATTTAACTTAAAAGACATTGCGTTTCCACTTTCCCGGAACATTAAAATTATAGGCTGCGAATCATAACACGCGACAATGGTGTCGAGAAGTGAGAAAGAAAATTTTGGAAGTGAAAACGTTTAAACATAAAAAAAAAACACGAAAAATGCACAATAGTGAAATCTAACGTGGAAACTGGTGGAAAAATAGCCAAAACAATAAAAATGCCAAGAAACCTACATCTAAACATAAACCAATTGAGCATATCGGAGCTCAAAGAGGAGTTGGAACAGCGAAATCTGGCCACGCAAGGTACAAAGGCCATACTGATTGCATGCTTGCGTGACGCGATCGAGTCGGAAGGCGGAAATCTGGATTTGGGTGAGCCCTTAGATGCAGAAAATGGTGCAGAAGATGGTGAAGTGGAAACATCAAAACCAAAGGAACCAGAAAATGCGCTGATGCAAATGTTAATGCGATGCAGCAAGAGCAGCGACAACAGTCATCCAATTTAACTACGAAGCTAGATGAACAATCAGTGAAGCTGGACCAACAAGCGATCGAAATCAAGGAAGTGCAAAAGCAGTCAACTGGAATAAAAATGGAGCTCGCTAGCCTGAACAATCAAATTAAATGCGTCGAGAAAAAGGTTTACCAGGTCGAGGAAAAGGTCAGCCAGGTTGAGGAGAAAATCATGTATGAGATCAGCCAGGTCGAAGAGAGAATGAACCATGAGATGGAAAAAGTGAAAAAAGAATTGGAAGCAGCGAAGGCAGTAGTAACCACCTCACCAGCCCCGCTTATAACTGCAGCGCAAAGCACATCTAGAAATGTGCAAGTACCAATATTCGATGGACAAACGGTCTGGAGTATTTACAAAATCCAGTTTGAAGCCACCGCTAGGATAAATCAGTGGAATGAACAGAAACGAGCAACTGCATTATTTCTTGCTCTAAGAGGCCCAGTTGCCGAGTTTTTGCAGACGATCCCCGCTGATTTACACTCGAACCCGGCTGCTATATTGAATGCGCTCGACATGCGTTATGGAGGTGCCCATCTAAGGCAAATTTACCGGGCACAGCTACAGAATCGGATGCAGAAGTCTAGCGAAACCTTACAGCAGCTAGTCCAAGACATTGAGCGACTGGCACTTTTGGCTTGCTCAGCGTACGACCCAGAACATCGAGATGACGCAGCAACAGAAGCATTCATCAGCGCCTTAGAAGACCAGGAATTGCAACAAGCTGTGCGTTTAGCTCAAAAGCAAATAGTCAAGGATGCATTGGCTTGTAGCCTGAACTTTGAGGCAGTGAACGTGACTCGTACCACTGCCCGAGTTTGCAAGGTAGTGGCAGACGAGTGCAGGTGTGAGCGCGTGGGAAATGAGTGAGAGCCGCAAGTAAATGGTGCGCCTAGATGCTGGGATTGCGGTGAGAAGGGGCACCTGCTAAGAGACTGCAAGAAGCGAAGAGAACGGAGCTATCGTCCAGAATGGTGAAGATCCAGACCGTGTCAGGAGGCTAGAATAGAACCCCATCAAACTGAAAGGGCCAACTTCATGCGACGGACGTCGGCTAGGAGGATCGACATCCCCAGCACCCCCATCACCGTGTCAAGGCAACATCGTGGAGAAGCAGACTTATGCCTTCCTGGTGCAACCCAATCGACGATCCGACCAGACCTAGTGAGGCCCCAACTACTTCACAAGGACAGAGTTCATGGGAATGCTGACTAACTGCAAGCATTGCCAACGGGTTAAGGAAATACAGCCGACCGTTGATCTGCCATTAATAACGATCGATGAAGGTTGATCACCGGAGGAGATTCGAAAAGCCCAGTTAGCCGATGAAGACATCGGACAATTGCTCGTATGGAAGGGCGACGACTGGGCGACCTGAGTGGAAAGACGTTTCAATGCATGGCACAACCCTGAAAAGCTATTGGGCACTCCCTTCAGGTGGAGAGTGGCGTACTCAAGCGGAAATGGGAAACGGCGGATGACAGCTCCTATAGGATGCAAACTATACTACCCAAAAGCCGAATCCACGATGTGGTTAAGGAAATGCATGAAGGATCCTCGGGAGGCCACCTTGGTGTTAACAAGACCTTAGTGAAATTGCGAGAAAGGTTCTACTGGCTCCACGCTCGAGGAGACATAGAGGACTGGTGCTGTTGATGCACAATTTGCGCTCCCGTCAAAGGCCCAAAGCGACGACTGAGAGGACAAATGCAAGCCTATAACGTGGGGGTACCGTTTGAAAGGATTGCTGTTGACATCGCAGGACCCTTTCCTGAATCCGAATGGGGAAATCGATACACGCTGATTGTAGCCGATTATTTCAGCAAGTGGCCCGAGGTCTACCCCATTCCCAACCAGGAAGCAACTTTTATAGCCGAACAGCTAGTGTTAAATTGGGTCAGTAGGTACGGCGTACCTTGTGAACTACATTCAGATTAAGGTCAAAACGTCGAATCATTAGTTTTTGGCGAAATGTGCGAGCTGCTGGGAATACGAAAAACGAGGACAACACCGCTGCATCCCTAATCTAATGGAATGGTCGAACGTTTCAACGGCACTCTCAATAAACACCTGGCCAAGATGGTTGACGAGAACCAAAGGGACTGGGACTGACACATCCCCGGATTTTTTGGTGGCGTACAGAGCTGCCGAACATGCATCGACGGGCGAAGCCCCAGCCAAAGTCATTTTTGGAAAGACTTTTCGTCTGCCAGCCGAATAAAGTTCGGAACACCCCCTGAGAAACCCCAAACGTTCTCGGAGTACGCAAGTGAGCTAAGACAACGGTTGAACCAGATACATCGGACAGTGCGAAAACACCTCGAATCGGCTACTGACCGCATGAAGACCAGGTATGATTTAAAGGCGAATTCTACTGGCTTCCAGCAAGATGACTTGGTGTGGCTATAAGGTGTGTTCAAAACGTATCGCGAATTTTGAATTTTCGCGGGTTACGTATATTCGAATTTCGATTTTTTTTGTGGCGTTATATCGGTACTCATGTCTGTCACTTATGCCGACAAGCTCGGCCATTTCGAATGTTCACTTAATTGGTGATAGCTGCTTTACTTGCACGTGTTTTCAATCGTCTTCGATTTTTACTTATTCAAAAAAATGGATCAAAGAACGCGTATCAAATTTTGTGTGAAAAACGAAATTAAGTGCGCGGATGCATTCTGAATGTTGACTGTGGCATACGGACAAGCTACCTTGGACCGAAGCAACGTTTATCGGTGGTACAAAATGTTTTTAGAAGGCCGAGAAGATGTGAACGACGAAGAGCGTGCCGGACGCCCGAGCACTTCAACAACAGACGAAAAAATTAATGAAATGGAGAAAATGGTATCGGCCAATCGTCGAATCACCGTTAGAGAAGTTGCTGAGGACCTAAACATATCGATTGGCTCGTGCCATTCGATTTTTATCAACGATTTGGGCATGAGACGGGTCGCCGCGAAATTCGTACCAAAATTGCTCAATTGCGACCAAAAACAGCAACGCATGAACATTGCTAATGAGATGTTAAACTCTGTCCGCGGCGAACCAAATTTGCTCCAGAGGGTCATTACTGGTGACGAATTGTGGGTTTATGGTTATGACGTGGAAACCAAAGCTCAATCATCTCAATGGAAGCTGCCGCATGAACCAAGACCGAAAAAAGCGCGCCAAGTTGGGTCGAATGTGAAAGTTTTGCTGACAGTTTTTTTCGATTGCAGGGGCGTGGTGCATCATGAGTTCTTGCCACAGGGAAAAACGGTCAATAAGGAATATTACCTGCAAGTTATGCGCAATTTGCGCGAAGCAATCCGCCAGAAACGCCCGGATTTGCGGGAGAACAAAAATTGGCTTTTGCACCACGATAACGCCCCTGCTCACACATCGTTGCTTGTGCGCGACTTTTTGGCGAAAAACAACACACTAATGATACCGCAGCCACCGTATTCCCCAGATCTGGCCCCCTGTGACTTTTTCCTGTTTCCTAAACTGAAGAGGCCCATGAAAGGACGACGTTACGCTACGCTTGACGAGATAAAGACGGCATCGAAGGAGGAGCTGAACAAGATTAAAAAAAATGATTTTTTGAAGTGCTTCGAAGATTGGAAAAACCGTTGGCACAAGTGTATAATATCTCATGGGGATTAGTTTGAAGGGGACAAAATAGATATTCATGAATAAATAAATAATTTTTGAAAAAAAAACAAAATTCGTGATATTTTTTGAACACTTCGTATAACCCGCAAAGGCGAAAGGGTAGGTCTCCAAAGTTGCAACATAATTGGGAGGGACCATACCAAGCTACAAAGCGAATCAACGACTTCGTATTTTTTACAAAGGCCTGAAAAGCAATAAAAAATATATACGTGATGAATTGATAACCTTCCTTCCTATGGAAGTCGCTTAGTAAATAATGTGACAATAATGAGCAGCTTCTTCAAATTTACCAGCAATTAAATAGTTTATCGGAGAGAATCGATGAACAGGATTCAAAAGTTAACTATGATTTTCAGCGTTTGGGGCTTTCAAATGCCTCAAAATAACTTGCCAATTATTCATATTCCCAAGGATAGGATTCATCTCATCTCGATCAACGTCAACTCGATTGTGAGTCTACATCGACCTGACTGTTTCTTGGAGTTCCTTGTCAAGCAAAAGCCTAGCATCATGCTTCTCACCGAAACCAACTCCAATTCATGGCACTCCATGACATTCAAGGATTCTGAATTCATAAGAAACGATAGGGTAATAGATGATGGGGGAGGTGACACCAACATATTGGTGAGAAGAACCTATAGTTTCCAAAATATTGACAAAGTCGAATTCAAAAGCTTTGAATCTCTTGAAGTATCCGTTATCAAAAATTCACTGCAACCTGGGGATAACCTCTTCGTTATCTCTGCCTATGTAACTGGTCGTTCAAGGCGGAGCTCAATTGCTTGTTTCAAATATTCGAACTGAACAGGCTGCATAGTTATTGTATTCTTGTTGGTGACCTGAACACCAACTAAACATCATGGTTGAACGCCACAAATAATACAAGAGGTGGATACCTGAAACTGTGCATAACAGAGAACCAAATTGAATACAGTTGCAATCTATATGGGTTGGAGTCCCCAATATACCCTGCCGCAAATTCATATTTGATCCTCTGCATTGCTGTTGCAAGACTTGAATTCAGCTTTAACAGTCCTCAACGGAAACTGCAATCGTAATGCAAATCAATCAAAGTCAAAGAGATGATGTCTTCCTCATTCGAGTTCAACATGAAAATTACGGTTGAATTTCAAAAAAACAAACTGGGAAAGTTTCAAAAGAAGTTTAATCGGGAGTACTAGAAGCAATGTCCTGCTTCTGATGATGGCAACTCTTGCTCAATGGTTCCTAATGACCGGAATCTAACAAACGATGAAATAGATCTCTATTTGTTGAAGTTAAAGAAGCTGACGTTCGATACGATTGAGAAAGTAGTTCCCAAGATTAAACATCGAAACAATATGGGAGGATATGAAACACCAACCATCGCAAGGTTGAAAAGATTGAAAAGCCTTCTTATCACACATTTTTGGACTACAACCATCCCTCGTTGGTTTTGTTGAAATTACACCTGAAGAACTTCCGCAACTTAATCCGCTCATACTTCAGGAGTGAGGTCAGTAATCAATGGGCGGAAAAATTGAGGCGTATTAGCTCACAGGACCCAGATGGTGTTTTCCTTAAAGTAAATAGCATATTTTGTAAGAAGTCTCGAGTGGAAGAAGTAAGAAGTCGCTAGTGATGAGATAAATCTTCTCGATAGGGCTGATATCGAAATTGATAGTACGACTCCGGATAGAAATGGAAACAGGATCATTTGTTAGGGATTACATAAACTTGAGCTGATTGGAACACATTTTGAATTGGTTTATCTACCAAACCCTGAGAGGGAATGAAATATTTTCAGAGATCGTTGAAGGAAAAGTTTCCGACTACAAATTAAGTCTGAGCGGCCAATCAATTCTTCATTTCAATGAAACATTAACATCTGACCTCATACCGAGCTTGTATCTTATTGATTATTTTATCAGCTATGAAGACTTGTGTTTCGTATTGGGCAAGATAAACAACAAGAAATCATGTGGTACTGATGGTATTCCAAATGTAGTTCTCCGACATTTGCCCGAGGTTGCTATTAGGAATTATTGCATATTGTTCCAAAACATGTTGAGCATTTCACATTTCCCCAATGAGTGGAAATAGGCTAAGGTATCTCCAATCTTGAAGGAAAGAAAAGAATTTTCGAGTCCTTAAAGCTATCGCTTGCTGCCTAACATCAACAAGGTGTTTGAAGTGATACTAAACAGAGTTGATGCCGAATTGCCAATTTGGTTTTCGTGCCAGGCATTCGACCATACATGCGATAATGGAAGCAACCTCAGACATTTGTTGGAAACTGAACAACCGCCAATGTGTTGGAGTATGTCTCATTGATATAGAGGAAGCCTTCGATACGATGTGGTTAGATGGACTAGTTTCTAAACTCCTTCAGGACAGGTTGCCCAGACATCTTGTCGCCATGATATGCAATATCATTTGTTGTAACTGATGGAATCTGACAACAGTTACTGTATCTCTGCTTTTCAATATTCATTCGCAAGGTATTGAACGGCTTTGATTTTAACGTCTTGCCAACGATGATCTGATCATCTATACGGCAGACCGTAATGCTACAATAGCCCAGAGCTATCTTGAAAAAATGCAGTAGTGCACTGAAAATTGGCGAATGAAAATCAATGCCCAGGAGTGCGAAACAATTTTGTTTCGGGCAACGCTGCAGGAGGTCAGTCAACACCTGAAACGTAATTGGAAGGATTTCCAGATTATGGCTGGCGAAGGTAGTTCAGAACGGGCTCCACATAAATCCTGTGTTCGATACCTCGGAGTTCATCTCGATTAGTATCTGTATTATACTGAATATATTCGAAGCATGCCCAAAAAGGCACGAAAAAAACAAGTCATGTCAAAAGGTCAAAATTATCTGTTACAGGACTCTGGTTGGACCAGTTTTGACATATGGATGTCAGATCTGGTACAACCAGGACTACTATGGATAGATTAAGAGTTTTCGAAAGGAAATATCTTCATGCATGTACTGTTTTGTACAGATAGATGGGAAGCATTATATAAAGAATAGGAGAATTTATCAAACTGCTCAAGTGACGAGAGTCAATACCTTCATATTGAAACTTCTTCGGAGTCATACCGCCAGATCTGTAAATCTGAGCGAAAACCCCTGACTTTCATAGCCGTTCCACTCTACAGACGGGTATATTGCGACTTGCCTCGCTTCTGGCTACGTTCCTCCAGAAGCATTCGTGTATTTGAACTTAAATCGATATAATTTTGATTTTGACGGCGTCCCAATCATATATGGCATATATAGACGGGCCACCGATTAGAAGATAAAATATTCTCCGAATCTGAGTTCACGAGACCAACAATTACAATTGAGATACTCAGTTGCTAGATAAGTTGAGGCTGGTCGTGCTAAGATGGAACAATCTAAGTATTGTTGGCTGGATGACAATGTCTAAGTTATTCGTGTTTTTTTTCTGTTTATGTGTTTTTCGTTACTTAGTTTTTGAGTTTCAGCTCATTATTGCTACATTTAGTGTTGTTGTTTATTTGTGTTAAAAATTAGGGATAGGTTAGATATATGTGATGTTTTTTATATTAGGTTTGGAGATAAGGTTGAACGCTTAGGTTAGGAAAATTGTGATAGCATTTAAAAGATTAAGTTTTTTGACTGAATTCCATGAGGTTTAGGTTATAACAAATGAGGTATAGGATAAAAGTTCATTGTTGTGTTTTTTCTCTTTTTTCCAATCGAATCATAAAGTATGTAATAATGTTAATTAATTTGAATTTGCTATGGTTTTTTCCATCAAGTGTGCTTAACTGATAACGTATAGATTTGGAGAGCAATTTGGGCCATTAAGTTTTCATATTATTATTGTTTTGAATTTGCTTTAAATTCTTTTAAAATTGATAACGATCAGTATTGAATAAGTCGCTTTTGACTTTACTGTGATGCTCACAGTTGAGTTCATCACGCCTTGAGTTACCAGTTCTTCTGTCCCCTGTAAATCACCCTGCAGAGGTGCACCTGCCGTGACTACCTTGACGAACATCTCGATATCTCGATGAACAAATGCTAGAAACACCAAACTTCTGGCAAATGGTTTTCTAGACAAATTGCAATAGCTTATCCTCTCGAACCACCCGTTTTTCATTTAAAGCAAGTCGTAAATATTTAAGGTAATATACGCATAGATCTTAGTTCTGAATGAAATTCCATCATTATTGATGGCATGACTGTTTTAACCCATTTCCGCCTTTAGAACGAGTCAATATATTTTTTACCCCAGTTTGAAGCTTCCGTTCTGTAACCTATCAGTGGACTTATATTAACATTTTCTGGTTGAATCGACAGAACCATCACAAGCAGGTTAGACCTGAAATTTTATATTGGAGGTAGTTTTTCCTTTCCTGAAGTTTGAGGTTTCACTGTGATCAAAAAATACTTTCAGAGTAGATGACTTCGAGTTTATGACTACTGAGTGCTTGACGTTGAAACTAGCATGAGCATCACACTCCACTTCCCTTGCCTAGTAGTATACTAGAAGGTGATATGGGCCGAATAATGCTAGATTGTGAAGTTCAACCTATTTGATATAGTATTCATTCTAATTGGTTGATATCTTTATTTATCAGAAAAACAGCTAAAATGGTTCTTTTATTTATTTATTTATTTATTCAGTCGCCAAACAAGGCCCATTTTAAATTAAAATACAAATTAAATTTAACTGAAGTAAAATACCAATACAAGAATACAATCTTAATTATGTAGTCGATGAATTGAGGAATTTTAATATTTTGGATTTAAAACAGGACTTGGAAGTGGTTGGGGAATACAGATCGCTAAACTTATTGAATGCCTTACAGCATCTGTTAACCGGCTCATTGTCTGCATAATTGGTGTAGTGTGTACTCGTGGTCAACATGGGAATGTGTCTCGTGACTCTAATAGGATCGTGAAAGTGCATCTTGGCTGACAAAACAGTATTACGTCGAAAGGTACTCATGCAGACAAAGCGACTCTTCTGAAAGCGAGTGATGTCAGGTTTAATGTTCGAAGTCGATCCTCATAAGATGGTAGGTTGTGAAAAGAAGTCGGGTCGTATAGAGATCTTAAGGCAAAGAATGAAAATTGTTTTTGTATAGACTCAAGCATGCGGCTATAGATGTCGTATATAGGGTCCCAGACTATGCAGCCGTATTCGAGAGTAGGACGGACTAGCGAGCCGAACAAGGATTTTGTGGCCCAAATATTCATGGATTCTTTCGCCCTCCGTTGAATAAAACCCAGCATCTTATAAGCTTTGCACAAAATTTCATCGTAGTGAAGGTTGAATCTGAGTTTGGCGTCTAATACTACGCCAAGGTCTACAACTTTATCAACTCTTCGCAGTTGTGTGTTGTTAATTTCATAGTTATATGTGTCGACATTCCTTTTTCTTGAAAAGCTTATCACGTAAAATTTTTCCAGATTTAGTTCAAGATGGTTCATATCGCACCATTGGTGGAGCGCGGTTAGTTTGGATTGAAGAAAATATACATCAGTTAAAGATTGTATACTGTGATATAGTTTGAGGTCGTCAGCATAAGAAAGGTGCGAAATATCAGACAACGCTTCCGAAAGATCTGAGATGAAAATTTTGAAGAGAAATGGACCGAGATGACTGCCCTGAGGAACCCCAGAGGCGACATTGATCTCACGTGATAACTGCCCTTGAAACTTGACAAATTGTGTGCGGCCTTTCAAATAAGACTGAATCCAGCTTAGTATTGAACCTGATATGCTAAAGTTACGGAGTTTTTTCAACAAAACTCCATGGTTCACTCTATCAAATGCTTTGCCAAAATCTGTGTATATTGCATCAATCTGATTTCCTTGCTCCATTCTACAAAGAATATCTGAAGTCAAAGTGATTAGATTAGTAGTTCGATAATGGGAGAAATTTTACTACAAATAATTTTTTCAAACAGCTTTGGCATAGCAGATAAGATAGCAATGCCCCTGTAGTTCACCACAAGCCGTTTTTCACCTTTTTTATGTATTGGTGTTATAAAGGATGGCTTCCAAATTGTAGGAAAGATACCACTAGATAGGGATTTATTGAAAATAATGAAGAGGGGTCTAGTCAGTTCACTTTTGCAGAGGGCCAAAAAACAGGGTGGAATCAGTTCTAGGCCAGGTCCTTTATTTAAATCGAGATCCCCGATAGCTTGGAGAATTTCATCTTCTGAAATCGACACGTTCTCTATAAGGGTTCCAGATGATTGTTCCGGAGGCTCTAGATTTAGTGGAGTAGCAGAGTTCGAGTAACCATGCTGAAAGTGGTCTGCAAAATATTCACAGATCTGTTCTACACAAGATGACGTCGAGTCTTTTTATGTCATAATCGAAGGATAGCCATGAGTTTTACGCTTAACGCTTACGAAGTCAAAGAACTTTTTTTTGGATTGGAAATAGTTTCCTCCGCTACAACGTTAACGTACGATTGATATGCCTCTTGGGATTTCAGTTTGAATTCGAGAGCAATCTCGTTATACTTACTCTTGATTTCATTGCTAACATCATTATTGCGTTTAAGGATGTGAGACCATGGCTAAATCGAAGGCATGGTGAGGCTGACTTCTATCTGACCCAGCTTTTGAGCGGGCATGGGTGTCTTCAGTCTTACCTGCACAAGATCGGTAAGTCACGGTCTCCCGATTGTCGGTTTTGCCCAGGAGAGGAGGACAATGCCTGTCACACATTTTTTGCGTGTACAAAATGGGTCAGGCTGCGAAGGGAACTCTACAGGGAGACGGGAGAGCTCACCCCGGATAATATAGTTGCGGTGATGCTCGAATCGGTTGACAAATGGAACCAGGTGGCACATTATGCTCGGGCAGTCCTAAAATATAAAAGGGACTCACAGCAGCCGGAGGTGCTGGGGCTGGGGGATCGCTCTTCTGGCATTTCCTCTTCCCCTCTCCCCTCCCGCTAGGAAAGGGACTCCCCAGCTTGAAGGCGCCCTACGGCGTAAAAAAAACGAGACCTGGCCCGAAGTAATGTGTCAAACGGTTCCAGGCTATGTTCTTAGATTGACAGGGGAGGTGTTTGGTGGGTAGTCCAAGGGTATCCTCCATGGGAGTCCCGCACTGCCAGACTCGGCGGGCGTAAATGCCTTCACCTCCCTACCACAAAAAAAGGAGCTGGTAAAGTTTATTTCTCTCGTTGCGTAAATGCCGGAGATCTCTTCCTAGCCATGACTCCGAAGTCTTGTCTTTTTTTTTATTTTAGGTATGAATGATTCAACGGCGTCAAAGATGATGCTATAAAAGGTGGATAATGCTGTATCCAAGTCTAACGTTGACAAAGTGTCATTCCAATTTACTCGGGATAAAAGGCAATTGGTTTGATCGTAATTGTCATTACGAAAGTCATATACAATAGTGGAATTGTACGATATAGAATTAGAAGTATCAGAAGTGGACAATTCAATGGTAAAAGCGGAGTGATGAACTGAATTAGAAAACAGATGCTCGTTGTCATCAGTTGAACTGACCACTACTTCGTCGTAAGATCTAGCCATCTGCCAGTTTGGTTGGGTATAGGAGCTACTTGCTGTAAATCGTTACTATAAAAGGTGCTCATGAGGTTGAAATCATTACTTTTTAGGAAATTGATCCGGACGAATTTGGAATTAAATCTTCTCCACGCACGAAGTTATTATAAGTGCCCTGTATAGTAGAAGATTTATAGTTTAAAGAGGAAGCTGCTTCTAGGTTTTGTGTAGTAGACGCCTCTGCGTCTATGACTGTTTCCAGTTGACCAGCACTAACGCTAATAGAGTGAAATTTTTGGGCTGACAACCGAAAAGCTACAGTATCCGAAGCGTTAAAGGCATTCAAGCATTTCGAAGGAGAAAATAGGAATTGGGGTAATAGGCGTACATACATACTTAGCGCTACTTATTTTTTTACTGTCCATTTCTTGAAAACCATGCCGCACCAGGAACAAATACCATTCTTCTTCTTGAAACTCGTGAAAAGCCAGGCATATCGCGTTGGAATCAAAACTTTGAAGCCACGTCTTTGCTGATTGCGGGAAGGTAGCTGCTTAACTCTGCATCCACTGATTAGAAGGTCATTTTCAATTGTTTTTCGAATTATGGCCTCATTACAAATCCTTCTACTTCCTTTTACATAGAAAGTGCAGAAGTTTGCCTCTTGGTTTGAATCCGCAAGTCTTTTGATGCGATTATCCCACTCTTCTGTTGACCAGAAGGTTCCAAGTTTGTAGATGGACTTGGGGCTTTTTGGACTTGGTGATAGTGGACTACTAGGCTGTGTATCAGTTAAACCGGGAACATGCGGCGAGTTGATTTCGGGAAATATTGCGGTTTTTTGAGTTACCGAAAAGCCTTGTACTGTTTCTTCCAAAGAGGCGAATCGTTTATCTAGAACTTCGATTTTCGCTAGTACCTCAGAGAGGAGTGTGTTATTTTGTTGTTGCACTGGTATCTTCATCAATAGATTTTCCAGTAACTCTTTCATGCTGTCTTTGTTCAAGTCTTCAGTGCTCGGAAGATGAAGATTGGAAATTAGGTTTCTCATCGAAGTGAGGCGTTTGTCAACTGATTCAAGAGCTCTAGTGATGTTGTTATTGCTACTTGATAGCATCGAAGCAAGATCATCAAAGCAAGTAGCCGTTTGCTCGGGACTTTGAGCTCTGGCAGGCAATCAATTGATCTTTTTCATTGATGAGGACATCACTTCGATCAGTTATTTGATCATAAACAGCTTTAAATTTCTCCTCAACATTTTGGCAGTCCAAGCAGATGAAATGCGACTCCAAATAGGGATGAAACCAATCCTTGGAGCATCCATACACGCACCATGCAATTTCCTCTCACAAAAACTTTTACATATCACATATTTAAATGTGTGATCGAATGCGACACAATTGGTGAGATCACATTTGAATTTTATTTTCTTTTTTAAATAATAGTTGAGTTCTGGCAATTCAAAGTCAAGGTTGTATGGTTATTTATTTAATTGCTCAATACTAAAACCAACACTCAATTATCACAAATTGCAGATTCAGCACGCATCAGTAGAATCAATAAATTAATTAAAAGCAGATTCATCGCGAAATTAAAAAGCGGTAAAATGTGCTTACAGTTCAAATATAAATATAACTTTCATTAAAAGCACGATGGTCAGTCGATCACAGAAATGGGGTCACTGGTACAAAACGTCAATATTGAGTTTATGGCACAAGTGGGTCGCGATTGCTATAACTTTAAAATATAAATACTTGGATTTATTTATAAATAAAGACACAAATTTAAAACTATTTTATTTTATACTTAGCACTATTTAGATTTAATTAATGAAAATGTTCAGAATTGGTTGCCGAGCAAATATAAAACACGTTTTAATGCTACCTTGAGATTTTATTCTCAGTTCCTCTGTAATAGAGATGGGCGTTTGTGTTACATTTATATTTTTTGTTTTTGGGTAAAAGTTTGGCCGTTTAAAATCGCTGAGTGCCAGGACGGTCTGTTTTTCCTGCAATTTATATCATTTTCAGATGATTTTATGAAGACATATTTTGAAATTGATATTTTCACGAAAGAAATTGTGAAAACTGTTTTATTTCTATAAAATATCAACTTTACAATACATAAAGTGATTAAATACTAGTACCTTTGTCCATATTAAACACAGCTTTCTTCGGTTGTATCGAAAGTGTATCCACTTGGACATGCCTTTTCAACGGGAGCCTTTCCTTTTTCACAAATCATGTACTTTGACTTATCAGCAAGTGCAACGTAAACCTTTCCTGTATCAGGTAGTTTAAGACCTTCACACTTGCAAGTGCTAGGTTTGTTTGAAGTGCAGTACCCATTGTTGAAATATTTACCACCTTCGCAAAAGTCCCAGTAAGGTGTAGTTTCATCAACACAATAGTAGTATCCAATGCAGTAATTTGGATCAGCTACAAATTGTTTAGCCTTGCCTTTGCACAAATCTCCTACACTACCTGCACCACCACCAGCACAAGTGGTTTTTGAAGCTGACAGACACATTTGTGTAGTAAAGTCAAAGTTGGTACCAGTTTTGCAATGACCTTTCACACGACTTCCATCGACGCATTTGTAGTAGGATGTGCAGTCACCAGTCACGGCTAGGTACTTACCTTCATATGCCGTATTTTCACAGTCAGGTTTAGTTGAGCCGCAAACATATTCCGCTTGAGGTACACATTTACCAAGGTATGGATCAAAATATTCAGCAGCAGTGCATTCATGATCAGTCGGCGTGAGTTCTCCCGTAGTAGTATCCTTATCACATGTTTGGTATTTTAGACAAGTATCATCTTGAACAAGAATAGTTTGACCTTCCGCCTTACAAGCAGATGTTGGTGCTGAGGTGGTAGCTGCAGCTGCAGCGCATCCTTTCGTAGCTGCATTAAATACTAGGCCATCTGGGCATTCAACAAGAGCTCCCAATCCAGCTGGGCTGAGGCAAATGAAATATGAAGCTCCTGCAGTGTCGTCAGCATTAGGTTGAGGTTGGTACATAGGCGTTGTGGTGCAATCTGGAGCGGCACCCAATGATGTTGACACAACACTGAGTATCGATAGTGTTAAAAGGAGGAAACCTGTTTGAATTTTGAAAGAAAAAAAGAGCTGTAAATAACATAAAGCCATCCAAAAAGTAATGAAAATTAGCTCAAAGTTCATGAGAGTTTCTCATTCTGAATGGCACTGGTTACGTCAAGGAACTTATAAAAGTATATGTAAAAAGAGCAATTAGAAGATAGAGACGCACGACAATCTATTTGTTTTCCAAAGCCAAACAATTTCTGTTGATGAATATTTATATAAAAAACCCAAAAACAATATATTCTCATTTTACTGCTGAAGGTTTAAGCCTGACTTAAAGTAAAAATTATTCAAGAACAAAAACCACTCTGTCTTGACAATCATTGTGGAATAGCTAAAGTACATGCTTTTCGAAAATGAAATACCCAAATTAAAACCGACTAAAGCTGGATCTTTTAAAAACCAGGAAAGTTTTGTACATATACATAGTTACATTGAAGTAGCATAAGGTGTTTTCTCTTGATTGAACCAGAGTGAACATTTTTTAGCAACAAGTTCTTTCGACATTGAATCAAATTTTGATTACGGTATTGGTATTTATCAAAGATCAGTCACAATGATTTCTATAGATCTCCGGCTTTGAAGTTATCTACTATAAATATATTTTTGCAAAATACTGATACTTCATTTTCAAAAATCTTCAGTTTCAAAGAAAAACCAAGAGATGCCAAGAGTAAACCTGGGATGGTATATACTATTAGGAATTTCAGAGTTTTATTTCAGCATTTGGAAGCTCTTACTAGAATCAATCAAATTATGAGTATTTTTTAAGAAATCTTTCCTCTTCTATTTTATATTAACCAGCGATAAATTAAGTAAACTTAGAATGAGATTTTGAGAAATGGAGAATCGATAAGGTCTTGTTTGATTAGTACGGAGCAGTGAAATAAAGTGACGGTAAAAATGCGGACAGGTGCAAAAATTTCAATCGGCAGGTAATGTAGAAATTGGAAACAGGCACTCAAAAAATAATGCGTAAGAAAAAGAATAAATATCCCATGAAGAAAGAGACGATACAGATGGAAAGATCACCGGAGGTAGGAGTTATGGTGTGAGTACTAATGACTTGATGGTAAAAATATAGGCAGGTTGTTTATTGGTAACTTTTGCTGGACATGTTGACTTGGCTGAGCCCTTCCGCTATATTAAAAATCAAGTTTCAAAAAATAGATTGAATAAAATAGGTGTCTGCTTCCCTAATACCACTTGTCCAATGGCTTATGACATATTAAGTTGGTATTCGTTGCTCCAGTCTTTGCGGGCGGGTCGGGTTTGGCCAAAATGGAACACCTACTACAAGCTTTATTTGTAGCTAAGATGAAAAATTGGTCCTGTTTTTTATCCTCATAACGCCAGAAAATCATATTTCAATAGAATATCTAGACTGAGGTTATTTGTTTACGTTTCCTAAGGAGAAGTGATGAAAAAACCAATGAAAATAAAAAAAACAAGGTTTTAAAACTATTTCTTGAAAGCTTTTATGCCAAATTTGATAATTTCTTCATGTAACCAGTGCTAAAAAAGAGTAAATCACTGAAGAGGATCTTGAAAACATTAAAATCGCTGAATAGGCATGGCCGTTTAGCAATTTTTTAGAAATTCGGAACAAGTCTACTAGAACTAGTTACTGTTTTATTATAAAGCAAAATAGTAGTATACCAATTTCAAAATATACCATTTAATGGCTTTAGTTCCGCAAAATTATTGTAAATCCATGACAGCGGGATGATTGTTTAGGTCATTGTTGAGCACTCTCACATAGACAAACTCGTACTTATCGCTAAGTATTTTATCTTCGAAATCACCTTGCTGTTTTAAGTTAGAAAAAAATTGCTTGAGATGATTGGCCCCATATGCAAATAGGGTCCTTGGCAATTCAATTTCATCGGACTCCTGCTGGCTTCCGTATTTAATCAAAGTGTGGAATCAACCAACTTTTTGCTAAGCTTGATAATGTAAATTTTGCAGTATCTACAATTGTCTCTTCTTTAAAAAGACGCTTCCAACTTAGTATTTTTCCACTTGTTTATCAAGGAGTTAATACTATGTGATTGCATACATATTTTAGGTTGCTGGGAAAAGTATGAACAATCAGTGACGTTACCCTTTGTCAGGAAATAGCAAGCAAATTTGTCATGAGGGTATTGCAAACATAGATTACCTTATTCTCTACTTTTCATCCACAATTTATGACACTTTGTCTAATACTGGGCGCACTTTTGACGGATCACATCTGTGGAATGTAGTATTGAAAATGTGAGGAAATTTGTGTATTTAGGCATCAAAATAATGAAGACGGGTAGTGAAAGAGACGAAATATGCCGAAAAATATAGCTTGCAAATAAAATATTTTATTCCATTTTGACGATCTTGAAGAGTAGCTGCATATACAGGAGAACAAAGCTCCAAGTATAAAAATCTAAGACCTAGACGAGGACCAATGGTAAATTCGATACAACCATGAGCTGTATGAAATTTTTGACGAGCCGGAGGTCTGAACGATTGTCAGACTGCGGAAGCTGCAATGGACTTGACACATGAATCGTATGGACGAACAACGGACACCCAAAAAGATATTCGCTGGGAGAACTGAAGGCCGGAAACGTTGGTCTGACATGTTCGACGAAGACAGTCCATCGCTGCTCGGATTTCGAAATCGGAGAACGTGGTTAATGGACCGAGACAGTTGGAGGCGCTATTTGCAGGAAGTCAAAGCCCGAGGGAGACTGTAGTACTACAAAGCAGAAGAAGCATTAAGACCGTGGCAGAAAAGATGACTAAACATCGAACTCAACACAAAAGAAATGATTGGTTCAATGATGTCTGCCAGGACGCGTTGAACAAAGAGAATCAAGCGAAAACCAGATCGCTGATGGAACATTATGAGAATCTCAGAGGAGTAGTGACTCAGATAGCTAAAATTAAGATAAGAAAATACTCTGACAACTAACTAAGAAGAAACTATGTAAGTCTAGTGAGTAACAACACAAGACAAGCCTTCACCATAATGAAAAGCCTGAAACAAGTTTATCAGCCCAAAAACACGCTCTGGCATGACTTCGGCAGCATCATCGCGGATGAAAGCAGGATTAAGGAAACATGAGCATAATATTTCAAGAACCTCCTAAGTCTTCCAAACTGCTCCAGAAAATCGGAGCTTATAGATATTTCCGGAGAGCTTCTATTGGCTCAACTAACTCAGGATGAAATTTGTTTCACCCTCAAGGGCCAAAATAACAATAGAGCATCGGGCATCGATGCGATTCCAGTGGAGCTTGTTGAATATGGTGGTAAAAGTGTCCAGAAAGCCATCTATAAAGTCATCCAAGACATTTGGCAACAAGAAGAAATGCCGAGCAAATGGCGCAATCAATTACTACTTATACGGTGTACAAAATATTCATAAAATTTATAGAAAACAAAACCAAAAATATTCCTAGGCGAACAGTATTACTGGGGAGTATCAAGATGGCTTTAGACCAGGTAGATCAACGATAGACGGATTGTTAACAGTTAAGCGGGTACATGAGAAATGTTTGAAGCTTAATATGGACGTGCACCATATGTCCGTTGGCTTTGAGCATTGATAGTATTTATTGTAACGCACTGTACTAAATAATACTTTGTTTTGGTATCCCAGCTAAGTTCGCCTGTCTTACCAAAATGACAATGACGTCGACAACCCCCAAATATGCATCAATTTACAACTCACCAACGCATTTGACACAAATCTCGAGCTAAAGCATGAAGATGGGTTGGCCCCATTTCTATTCAATTTGGCCCTGGAAGTCGTCATAAAAAGGCTACCTGTCAACATAAGAGGCACGTTTCTATGCAAGTTAATCCAAGTGGTAGGCTATGCGAATGTTATCAACATTTTGTCACGGTCGTTAACAACCGCCAAAGAAATTTTCCTGAAACTAGAGAGCCAAGTAAGACTATTAGGGCAACAAATCAATGAGAATAAAATAAAACGAATGATGCCGTCAAGGTAAGATACCTCAAATATACATATACAACTCGCAAACAAAATATTTTATGCAGTATCGATAGTCTTAAAGACCAGCTACATACACAGGAGAACAAAGTTTCAAGCATACAAATCTGTGAAAAGACCTATGCTTTGCTATGGATGTGAAACATGGCTCCTAATTTAAGCATCCGTAAACATATTGAACGTCTTTGAGAGACGAGTCCTGAGGCAAATAACTGGAACGAAGCAAGCCGGAGACCGATGGCGAATTCGATACAACCATGAGCTGTATGCAATTTTTGACGAGCTAGGGATCTCATCGATTGTGAGACTATGGTAGTTGCAATGAACTGGGCAAACGAAAAGTATGGATGAATAACGGATACTCAAAAAGGAATTTGTTGGAGACCAGTAGAATTGGTCGACTCGGATATCGAAAGTGGAGGACCCGGCCGATGGACTGCGATACATCGAGGCGTTATTTGCAGCATAGTGTACTCACATAGTATCCACACTTAATCTAGCCTCCGGAAAGCCAAAGAGCGAACCAGAAATCTTCGGAAGCAGGTAGATAGGTAAATGCTGATGCAAGGATTGGCGCGAATATAAACATGTACTTCGATGAGAGATTTCAGGATTACCAGATCTCAAAAAATCAATTACTTTGCAGAAAATCGAATTCGTTCCATGCAATCTTTTAATTTTTTATTAGGATCTGGTAGCACTAGCGTGTTCTAAAATGCGTAAAAGAGAACGTGCGCCGGAAATTTTATTTGCTTTTTGTTTTGTTTTTTCAATACAATAGCTGACCGGGTCTTAGGAAAATTCAGAAAGTATACAACAAAGGGTAAATGGAAGCATACTATTTGAATGTACTATTGTATGATTTGCAGGAAGCCCTGGGAGGGGCTGTAGTGCTATGAAGGAGAAGAAGAAGATAATAAATCAGGACTTGATTACTAACGTGTGCAGCAATAAGGGCAGATCTTTTCATATTTTTGCGTAGGGCCCTTAGGTACTTTTGACCGTTTGAATTAAGAGTTTATCATCCAGATATATGTGCCAATGATAATTGTCATGTCATAATACTTCTTCACATTCTGTTGCGAGCCACAGTTTTTGCCAACTCTTCTTTGCAGATACGTTAATCAAAGGGACAAAATTATCCGTTAAACCAGTTTTGAAATATGGATGTCAGATCTGATACAATTAGAGTACTAGGACAATGGAAAGATTCCGATTTTTCAAAAGGAAATGTTTCCGTTTATATTATATATATACAGGTGTATACATATATATATATATATATCTATATATATATATATATATATATATATATATATATATATATATATATATACATATATGTACTCGTACATAAGAAGATAATAGTTTGAGTTTCAGCGACCGAAAAAGACTCATTTCCTGGATTTGTTGCGGCTGGTCAAACTGGAACGCAGCAACGTAGGTGCTGATGGCTGAATAACAATGGTAACGTGGTCGTTATTTGTGGTTTGTCGTTTTTGTTTTCAGGTTTTTGTAAAAAATTTTTTTACAAAGACCTACAAGTTTCGCGTCCGTCTGTCCGTGCGTCACAGCTGATTTCTTCAGAAACTATAGAAGCTAGAATGCTCAAACTTTGTGAAAAGGTCAGAAGTGATGGTCTCATAAAAGTTAAGGTCTTAACAAAAATTTAAAAATTTTTAAGGGGGGTCCTCCCTAATAACGAATTGGCCCTTAAAATTTTTTTTTAATCAAAGGTAGTCGAGTGGGGTATCAAATGAAAGGTCTTGATTAGAACTTTTAGAATCTGAAATAAAAAAAATCATTTTATGAATTTGGGGGTCCAGGGGAAGGCAAAATGTACCAAAAATGTGTGTCCCCCCCCTCGCGATTGGACACCTTTCAGCCGAAAAATCTGAAAATTATCACAAACATGGAACTCAATGAGTACAAGGGCAACAAATAACTTAGAAATCGAAATTCGCTCAACTTTGTTAATAATAGTATGATTTGTAGATTTTACATTTTTGCCCATAAAATCAAAATGGTACCTTTAAACTTCTTGAAACTTTGCAATTATATAGACTGATATAAGGTTTATACGTTTACAAAATTTAATTGAAATCGAATCATAATCAAGTGAGTTATAGCCATTTCAATCGCATGGAATTACAACAACAATAACACGTGTTTATGGTTGATATAGGGTTCTCCAATAAGAGGTGTTATTTTGATATTATAAGAGAAATGCCATTTTTTAATAAGAATTATCGGATGTTTATTTCATTATAAAGAAGAATATATGCCGTTAATAGCAAAAAATAACATCAGGCAAATAACCACCATGACACGCTTACAGGACCATATCCTTTTCATGAAATTTTCCATAACCAAATCGCAAAGTGGCTGCCCTATATCCTCGATAGCCTCACGAATTCATCTTTGAAGTCTTGAATCGACGCTGGGCTGTTGCCATAGGCCTTCTTTTTCACGTGACCCCAACGGAAGAAGTTGCAAGGTGTTACATCACAAGATCTATTCAAAATAACACCTCTTATTGGAAAACCCTATATATATTTAAATTGACTTAGGAACTTTTATTTAGACTTGTCTCACTAGTGGCTTGATTCTTCCCGAACCATCCGTGAATTTGGACCAGAGTCGATATTTTTTTAAATTTTGACGGTGTCTCAGTCATACGAGTATATTACATATATAGATGGGCCACCGATAATCCTCTGAATTCGAGTCCACGAGACCAACAATTTCAATGGAGATACGCATTTGTTAGATTTGTTGAGGCTGGTCGAGCTGGGACGGAGCAATCTAGGATGGTGGCTGAATGACAATGTCTTAGTTATTCGTGTTTCGTTTTGTTTTTTGTTTTTCGCTGCATAGTTTTGAGTTTCAGCTCATTATTGCTACATTTAGTGTTGTCGTTTGTTGGTGTCAAAAATTAATTTCAATATTTAGGATAGGTATATGTTAGGTTTATCAGGTTTAAGGTTAGGAATTTTGTGATTGTATTTTTATATTGAGTTTGATTAGAATTATGTTATAACATGTTAGGTATAGGATAAAAGTTCACTGTTGTGTTGAAATTATAAATAATTTTTGAATATTTTTGGTTGGTTTTTTCTCCTTTTTCTAATTGATTCATAAAATATGTAATAATTTAATTAATTTGAATTGGATTTTGTTTTTTATTTAATGTTTTTGCACCATTAAGTCATAGTTTTTTATAGTTTGAAATTTGCATTATATTCTTTGAAAATTTTTAAGATTGATATTGAAAAAAGTGCATTTGACTTTGACAGTTCTCTACCAGTTTCAACATTTTTCAGTCATCATACAGAACGGTTTCAAAGTTACTGTTGATTTCTCAAACGCATATATAGCAACATTCATATGTGAAAAGAAATTCACGAAAGGTATGACGTTGCGTGGTTTACCTGCTGTATATACATGCTTTATTATTCGAGCCGCAGCAAACCAGGAAGGAGGGGACTAAAGGCACAGGTTGTTAACCAGGAATAGTGCAGAAGTGATCGATTTCACTCTTCTCACCTCTAGTATGACGAAAGAATCATATAAGTTGCAGGTAAGAATTATACAAGTTGCAGGTATTCTAAATTTTGAAATTAGTTGTGACCTCAAAATCTGAAAATTGTTCAGTGAAAAATCGTATGTACACCTCCAATAATATGGTTTGACGAAAGAATTGTAAAAGTTGAAGGCATCAAACCTCACGTTGCTGCCTGATAATTTTTCTTTGCTGAAATAACTGGAATTTTGAAATAGATTTAAGGCCACTTGAAATTTGGAAAATGCGTGATGAAAAATCGTACAGATCTGACAGCATTATTATGGCACAATGAAAGGTTAACGAGTAGATGGAATGCTAAATCAAAATATTAATAAAGTATTTAAAAAAATCTTTATCTCACAAAATCTGAGAAAACGAAGGCCAGTAAATGGTAGAATTGCAAATTCAAGGGTAATTCAAGGAGGGTATTTAATAATTTAAAGTGAATCTGTCCTAAATGAAATTGTCAATATTCAAAATTATGGAGATAAGTTTGAAGGAAGCACTGAATTTATCACGTGCAAGAATTGCTTCTAGTGTTGCAAGCGAACACATACAACATGCTCGGATATATTTCTGCTCCATAACTGCAGTAGTAGCGAGCAAACAACACCTATGTACTCGCACTTCGCCAATGAAAATTAGCCAAGGAAACACATACACAAGTGAATAAGCGAGCAGTCAAGTAAACGAGAAAGTTCAACCCGCAATAATATTCACATCGTGAACGAACGGGGTGCTTCGAAGAGCGGTAAGCGGAAAGGAAAACCGAAAGTTCCGGCATAAACACTCTTTCGCTCAATGTCCCCAGTTTCGCGATTTCACCTCGAGGGATCGTAGGAAAACCGAAAGCTTAAGCTGAAAGCACTCTTTCGAAGTCGAAAGCTTAACCGAAAAACACTCTTTCGCTCAATTTCCCCAGTTTCGCATATTCACCAGCCGAGCAAGCGAGACGAAACGTGGAGAAAAACTTTCGTAGAACGAGAGCGCACGTGTTCGGCTACTCAGCACCTTCAAAGAGAATTTAGGTTGAAAGCCCACGAAAGTACAGTATTTAAAGATCTTGGGCAAAGCATTCGAGTCAGTCGGTTTTTCAAGTCCAAAAGGGAGCGCGCTGTCACCCACTCTTCAAGTACCACAGGTAATTACGCCAGCAAAATATTCAGAAAGAGGTATAGCGAAAGTGTTTAACGATCCTCGATCCTCAATCGGCACTTTGGCGTTCCACGTTGTGTGGCCGACCCGGAACATTAGCTCTTCTAGCTGATCCCCTGCACAGGCTAGTGCTCACGTGTGAAGCGCGACCAGCCAAATGAAAAGCGCTTCACTCAATAGTAATATATGTTTTCAATAACTTAATGCGTGTAATTTATAAATGTTTCGAAAAAAGTGAACCGGGAAATAAAGTTAAACCCCGTTAAATAAACTCTCGTCTTTTGTTGATATAGTTTAAATGGACAGAGTAGCAGGTAATTGGTGTTACAGCGAGTTCTTTCCCCGGGAGCCTTGATGATGTATATTGGATGCACATCAAATGAGCTCCCAGTTCATACCAGTATACATAGGGTATACTGGTTTGTAACACTAGCCTTTGCTTAGTGACATTGAGAGAACAAATCAAGAAAAGTCCTAGCTTTGTACCCAAGAGGATGTTTTAATAGCAATAAATTGAAAGTAATTAGGCATAGTGTCTAAAGCCAATTCTTTCAATTATTTCCAGAAAGTGAAAAAGAACCAGGCTGATTAGTATAGTCACAATTTACAAGTTGAACATGCATACAGAATGATCGAAATGGCATACATAATATTAGATACAGACTGATATGATTGTTTTCTATTTGAAGTTGGAAAGTGTTAAATATTAACCTAAATTGAGGAACTTCTCTTCAATTTAAGCATTCTAAGGTAGGTTTGTATGTATTTAAAAGACATATTCAAAATTCATTGCCGAATAGATATGGATAGGAGAAAAGCTTCAAAGACTACTTGAAAATAAAAAGCAGAAAAACTAAGAATGAAAGATAAGAACGCTTCACAGAGCCTTCAAATACAGGCCTATTTAAGAAAGGATTTTATGTGCAAATAAAGGTGACTAAAAATTGTTTGCACAAGTGTTGATAAAATATAAATGTATTTTATACTTAAAAACTTTCAGAGTTAAGATATTTAGCAACTTAAAAAGATCTGAAGATAAAAACCCAGGACTCCACGCAGAGGACGATTATAGAGCACCATGGAACTCAAGGCCCGAACAAAAGACAAATCAGGCCACACTATCTGAGGAGTTGAATATGTAAATAGCTCATTAGATTACATTACTGTTGAAATCAGGTATGCCAGAATAATGTGGTTTACATTACAGAGATTTACTATATTTGCCCTGTTCATTGGCTCTGACGCACATAAATGTATTAAAAGAGTAATGAAGGAGAAAGCAAGAGAGGCAGAGAAGAAGAGAGATAGCGACGATACTAAAGTGCTGATAAATGAAGAGATATTTTGCTTAAAACCCGCAAAAAAACAGACTTGACTCTGGGCAGCAGCATCTATTTAGGCTGGAAAACGAGTTCGAAAACTTAACAGCAAATATGATCAATTCACAGGACGAAATTGCCTACCTGGTGAAAAATCATTCATGATTACGGAAAGCCTAGGTCCATAAGATTGGAGTTTTTAAAGTTAATTGTAAAGGGCTTAACTATGCTTTTTGGCATGTTAAAGGACATTTAAAAGGTCCAATACAATATGAAGGTAAAAAGGGGTCGACAAAATAATTTACTTAGAGAGGTCAAAATGTTCATTATGTCCATCTTTAAGGCTTCAGTTATAGCCACAAAAAATATCTAGGAATGTTTATTATACATTAATTTAAAAAAAAGCAGCTACATTACAAATTCGCGGAAAGTTGGGGTTATCAAGTTCTATATGTGCATGTGGCATCATTTGCAGGGCCAAATTTTGCTCTTTGATACGAAGTAAGGCCGGCAAGGGAAAGAAGTTCAATTAAGTCTTTCTCAACGATCCATTTTTTGGCCATATTTATAGAATACCCCTTATGATGGATTCATGAGACTAGAGTTACTGGAAGAAATGCGCGTGATCGACTATGTGAATAATTTTGCAGTGCAAGTTGCTGGACATACAATTGAACATAGTAACTAAGCCTAGATGAGCAATTGCGTTCGGTGTGGGAAAAAACCGAGGTGGTACAAAAGAGAGTCCCCGGACGTGGAACGGCTGGCTGATAAGGCTGATTTGGGTACACGGCTCTGAGTCAACTTATCTCAGCAAAGTAAGACTCAATCTATCAAAAACGCGGCTTTTGATGCCGTACAGTTTATGGGAATGTACGGTTCAAAATATCGATTGATGCTCTTAGCAAGGATTTGTCCCAAAAAAGCCCAGAGAAGGTGCAGAGATGAGCAGTACTGAGGATTATATCTGCATATTGGAGTTTCTGACTGACCGGTACAGGTTATCGCATCCCTTTTTTGCCAAAGAGCATAGTGAAATCTTCATGCATCCAAATGAATGATTTGCAACAATCCTTGGTAAACGACAGGAAGTGAAAATGGACGTTAATCTAAGGCCAATCAAATGCATGGTAAGATTGATTTCCAGCTGAAATAACTCCTGATCGGAACATACATGTTTACATTTTACCTCCAGAAGACTGGCAGACCATGATCTCCTGGCTACATACTTTATACGAAAGAGAAAGATGATTATTGACACACTTTTTTTTCATGTAAAATATGAGTTAGCTAATAAGATCAACTCACTAAGGAAATAAGTGAGGTAAAACAACGAAATGAGGCACTCAAGAAACTAGAGAGCTGTAGGCATAAATGAGGCAAAAGCCCGAGTCAACTAGAAAATGATGCAGCATGGGCAACAAGACGCTGTCTTCATTTGGAAAAATTGATACTCCTAACTTTTAGCCATGATTTAATAGCCATGATATGTACGGTACCTACATTTCGATAAATTAATGGATACACAATCACGCCAGGCTTAAATAGATGCTGCCGATATAGTGAGGAAAATACCATTTGATTGAAGCAACCAAAAATGATTTCTGTAGCGTCAATACTATCACAGGAGCTAACCTAACGACTTAGCGCACAGGAAGTTCTCAAAGCAGCTCAAGACAAGACGACAGGGCAAATAAGGTGTCTCTGCTAAGCTATAGTTGAACTGGCAAATTAGATCAGAGAGCAGTCAGGGCAGAGTAGTAAACCGGGCAAAAGCTGATAAGCAGTACCAAAAGAGCTGAATATATCTGTCCTGAAGAAAAGTTCGAGTAGAAGGGTCAAAATTGTCTAAAAATTGTTAAATGATGTTGTGGTGCTGATAATTGAGGGCATGGATATCCAAGAAACAGCTAATCTTTGTTTTTTTATTGTAAAATATAGACCGAAAGAATATAAGACGTGAAATTAGATTTATAACTTTTTTCAATAACCAGATTACTTGTTTGGAGAAACATATTAAACATTTTAATCTTCCAATGAAAAGAAGCAGGCTTGTGGTGTATTTTGAGATGAGACCTGTTTTAGTTGCATGAGAAACTTAGCCAAAAGATGGGGTTGCACATTTACCACTGAAAATATGTGGAGATCTATTGGAGTTTATACTAAGACAGAATATAATCCTCCACAATGTAGGGTCATTATCGTGACAAGTAAAATGGAAGCACTAAATGTCACGTTCAGTAGCAGGACCACTACTTCTCTTGCAAACTTATCATGAAGAATGCCAGAGGAATCCTTCTTGTCTAACAACAGGATACTTGATTAAGATACGGAAAGATTAAAGAAAGAGGCGACTCTATTCAGGAACTCTTAAAAAATACTGAGCATTAAGACGATCAAATGTTAGTGATACTGTGCAGAGAACACCTCACATTGTCAATAGCTGGTACCCAAAAAATTTGTTTGAGTCTGAGTTGACAACTTGACCTTATTGGTCTGCAAGCATATGACCGGCAATTTTGTAGTATGCAGTCAACAATAATTTGATGGATGTAAGCTTTGAAAATAGGGCCAAAGATTACTTAAGGTGTTAAAGCCTAGATGCAAAAAGTTAAGGAAAATAAAGCACGCCAACGATTGACCATTTTAAATCTCTGAGCTGCATCTCAAGGGGAGTACTTGAAAGACACTGAGCTCCTCTGACTTAGGCCTAGCAAAAACCAGAATTGTCAATTTTACAAGTACAATAAGGAGAGACTAAGTACACCTCACAGAGCAAGATTCTATCATTTGAAATACAAACAAATCTAAGACTTCAGATGGAAGGGATATTGGAGAGGTTCAGCCGGGCACAAAATATTATAAAACGGCACAAATATTACCAAATATCTTCATGAAGAAGAATATAATATAGAAAAAAGAAAATGGTTATACGAGCCTCTACTTATCTGATGGTTAGGCAGCTCTTAAAGCCCTAGAAATCGAAATAATGATCAGAAATAGTTCAAACTTTTGTAAAAACCTTAAAAATTGAGCAAAGCTATTAAAATTACTCTACAGGGTTATCCATTTCGTGCTTGGGAAAGTATAACCCTGCCATTTGACATCTGTCAAAATTAAATGTAGTTCGAAGCGTGTTTTTTAGTTGAAGGTTTGCCATTTAGAAGTTTGGATCGTTTAACAGTCGAAAACCCGTTAAAATTATTAAATTTTACTATAAAAATGGTGATTCTGCTGTATCAACATTTAGGGCTTTACGAGCCAATTACGGTCGACATAATCGACCTACATAGCAAAAAATTTCGAACAAAGTGTGAAAATTTGAAGAACTGGATCAGACATTGATATTGCAAGGCCTGTGCATCATCGCAACATTTGTTCTGCTGAAAATATCGCTGTCGTTGCTCAAAGTGTGGAGGAAGACCCGAATTTGTCGATTCCTCGACGTGCTCAACATTTGGGCTTGTCTTACGGCTCATTGTGGCGTACAAAATCCAACTCACTCAAGAACTTAAGCCTCAAGACCATACACAACGCAGAATGTATGCGAATTGGGTGATTGAACAACAAGCCATTGATAACGATTTTTTGAACAAAATTTTCTTTAGTGATGAGGCTCATTTTTCGCTCAGTGGTTACGTAAATAAACAGAATTGCCGCATATGGTGCTCTCGAAATCCTCAGGTATCGCAGAAAGGCCTTTGCATCTGGAAAAAGTGACCGTGTGGTGTGCATTATGGTCTGGTGGTGTTGTTGGCCCGTATTTTTTGAAAACGATCAAGGAAGAGCCATTACAGTCAATTCTGACCGCTATGGATGGTTGTTAACCGGTTATTTTTGGAGAGAAATTGAAGATTATAATCTGGAAAACATGTGGTTACAACAGGATGGAGCCACAAGCCATACAACACAGGCTAATCGAGCACTTTTGCAAGAGAAATTTCCAGGACGCGTAATTTCAAGATTGAGTGATGTCAATTGGCCCGCAAGATCCTGCGACCTAAAACATTTGGATTTCTTTTTATGGGGTTGTGTGAAAGATCGTGTGTACATGAACAATCCTCAAAATCTTGAGCGATTGAAAACCAATATTCGTGAAGTTATGGCCGAGATATTGTCGGAAACGTGCCATTGTGTCATTGAAAATTACCTCAAAAGGATTGAGGCCTGTAAGAGGTCGCGTGGAGGACATTTGAATAATGTTGTATTTCACGTATAATGGCAAAGTTCAGTCCTTGTTTTCATCTAAATACTTTATGTATTCTTTTAAGCTTTACTTTCCCAAGCGTAAAATTGATAACCCTATATATTTAGTAGAGTAGCTTGGAGTTTCAAACAAGTCGATATGCCAGTAAGGATAAGATTAATGACAGTCTTTATGGGCCAAGTTTGCCCATCTCGTAAAACTGGCTTAAAATCAACTCAAGAACCTTGCAGGGTTCCTCATTGGGCATTAATAGCATAAGATTTTATAAAAAATGGGAGCACTGGCTCTATTTCTGATGTGCAGGAGAGGTTTTGGATCAGGGGAGAAAAGACCTACTTGAAAGGTACGAAGATCACTCACTTTCTGCAAAAAGATGGTTTGGTGGAAGTTTTCTACGCCCTCTAGGGAGAATAGAATGTTTTAACGGTTGAAGTATAAGACATTCTTTTCTAATAGTCTATAACTATATTGTAAAGAGATATATGGTAGGTTATGATGTCGTTTTTAATTGGTAGAGCTACATTGAGAGTACGATGGTCACTTGAATGTAGGCTATAGCAGCTGAAAAAAGATTTTGGGCTAATTCAAACTGTAAAACAGGGTAAAAGTCCAATGAGCGTACAATTTCAAGTGATACCTGTGAGACCTAGTTACAAAATTCCAAAGTAAATATCCTTAATTCTTTATATTAAATATGCTACCTTGTTCCGATTCTAAAAAAATTCAGTAATCCATTATGGCTAATTCTATTTCACTCCATACGGAAATTTTGAGCCAAAAGTAACGATACCATTCCATTCAGCTGTTATTTCCGTAGTTTATCGAAAATCACAATTTATACAAATTAATATCAATCATCACTTAAATGAACTTAATTTACCTTTTTCCATTTTCACTTATTTATAACACTTTGTCAACTTGTTCACCGGAAAATGTTGCTCGACTAGAATAACGCAAAGATACTAGTGATAATCCACCCTAATCTAGCGGTCTTTTATACGATTTTGGAAATTCATTAGCAGTCTTGTTGTTTATGATAATACGTTTTTTTCTTCCGTTTTTCACTAGTGGCAGTGAACAAGGTAACCATAAATGAAATGATGAATGATATCAAGATAAATTTCAATTGGTTTTTGCATTATTTTCTGCTAGTTCTTGAATGATGTAATCCATTTCATATCAATCTTCTCCGAAAATTCAATGTTATTGAAATACTTTTTGGAGCTGCAATAATTCCAATATGGAGTTTTTTCATCTTTGCAATAGTAGTATCCCATACAATAGTCAGGGTCTGCAACGAATGGTTTGGATGGTGACACACCTTTAAAAATATCAGTTATTAGCTCTAAAGAGCCAGATGAGGACGAGAGAGGTTTACAAACGACATCTTTGTTGGTTGAGCATAGTCCTCTATCGGAATTGAAGACCTGTCCAGAGGCGCATTTGCCCTTAACGTGGATATCTCCTACGCATTCGTAGAAACTAGCGCAGTCATATTTGTTAAGCAGACGGCGATATTGAAATTCACGTTTGTCACAGTCTGGACCACCAGGTTAACAATACCAATCGTTTTTGTCAACGCAAGTAGCTTTGACTGGACTGTATGCCTCCCCAGTTTCGCATTTCTTCCTTCAGGAGGTGGAAGAGGGTATACGTCTGTCGATGAACTGGAAGATGATGTCTCGGTTGCGCAGTCTTTTGTTTCAGGCTGTCAGGGCAAACAACATGTATAGGTTTTCCCAAGCCTTCTACACATATGTCGTATTCTTTGCCTGTGTCATCGAACGAAACAGGTTTATATAAAGTTGCATCTTTACAAGAAGTTAAAGGGTCAGCATAAATCGATGCAAATGTACCGAAAATTAAAAATATCTCAAGAAAATCTAAAAAGAAAATGAATGTTAGCGAACAAAAAAACATTAACTTTATTCATCAGATGACACTTGCTCTAAACAGTATCTCCTAAATAAGATAGGTTACATTCAAAACGTAAAAAACTACCTCTCATCTTTAATCGGGATTTAAAGAACGTTTAACGGACAGTTTGAGCAAGTATTCCAACGATACTGATGGTCTGTCGAAATACCTCAAGTTTTTATATTGAAATGACTTGTAATAAAGCTACCAATTTGTCTTAAAAACATCACAGCAAGGCGAGTGTAATTCGTATGAAAAAATCTTTTTTCCAAGAAATCATCAATTGAAATTTATCTGATCACATCCTTGTTGATCAAAATTAATGAATCTGATTAAATTTGCACGATTTATTGACAAACATGCACTCATACTATCATAGAAATGACTTAAGGCGACATTTTACACTGGCGAAATTGACTCACCTGTTTTCTATCATAATCCATCTATATTTACGCATTGGTATTTCTAATCACACAAAGCATGGTATAGTCTCTGATTACCAATTCATTAATTTTAATGGTTCGAATAAAAGGAGATTGACTTTGAACTTCAAAATTTTAAATACTGAGCTCTAGTGCACACAAAAATTATGTCATTACAAAGTTCAAGTACAGGGTTTTCCAATTACACATGGTATTTTGAATAGCCCGCTATTTCGGTAGATGTCACTTTTTAAGCTGTCATTTTTTGACATTTGACAAGTAAAAACTACGCCGTTAATGAAAATGAAACGATACACGCTTCAACAATGCATTGAAATTATTAAAATTCACTATAAAAATGCTGAAAATTTGGCAGAGACAGTTCGTAAATTTTTGGGTCGTCGCGAAGCACCTTGTCGGACCGCAATACAGAAATTGGTGGAAAAGTTCGAACTGTTAGGACAACTTAGCGATGTGAAGAATAAAACCCATGCACGTGACTCAAGAAAAGCCGAGAATATTTCTGCTGGAGCCGAAAGTGTTGAAGAAAACCCAGGTTTGTCCATTCCTCGTCGTTCTTTGGAATAAGGCATTCCACAAACGTCATTACACCGTATTTTGTATGATAAAGTTCATTTAACACAAGAGCTCAAGCCGGTCGATCATCAACAATGTCGTGTCTTTGCTGATTGGGTCCTTAAAATGCATGAAAATGATTTGGAATCCCATCGAAAAATCATCTTGAGTGATGAGGCCCATTTCCACCTTGGTGGCTTCGTCAATAAGCAAAATTGTCGCATCTGGGGCTCGAAAAACCCAAGCCTTTTCATCCTCAACATGTGACTGTTTGGTGCGGTTTATGGTCCGGCGGAGTCATTGGACCTTACTTTTTCGAAAATGAGGCTGGAGCAATAGTTGTGGTGAATGGATTGCGCTATCGAGAGATGATTAATGATTTTTTATGGCTGAAATTGGATGGTATTGATCTTGACAACCTTTACTTTCAGCAAGACGGCTCTACGTGCCACACAAGCAATGGAACCATTGATCTTTTACGGGAAAAGTTTCCGGACTGTGTTATCTTTTGAAGAGGTGATCACAATTGGCCACCGGGATCTTGTGATTTAACACCTTGTGACTTCTTCCTTTTTGGCCACGTGAAAGAGAAGGTCGATGCCAACAGCCCAGCGTCAATTCAAGACCTCAAAGATGTAATTCGTGAGGCAATCACGGGCCTAGGGCAGCTAATTTGCGATTTGGGTATGAAAAATTTCATGAAAAGGGTATGGTCCTGTAAGCGTGGTCATTTGCCTGATGTTATTTTCTACTATTAATGGCATACCTTCTTCTTTATAATGAAATAAAGATCCGATCATTTATATTAAAAAATGGCATTTTTATTTTAATATTAAAATAACACCTCTGATTGGAAAACCCTGTATTTACCGTATAAAGTCATAAGGTGTGTCTATTCAAAATGTATAACTTTATTTGAAAATAAGTGGCCATCAGTGAAGAAATCCAAGTAATTCATGGTGCCAGCTTTGATGTTGTTCCCATGTCCCGGTGTACTTTTCGGGCAATAGCATATCTTATTATTTCTTCAAGTCCATTAATCCCAATTTGGTCTAGGGCTAATCATTTTCAACCGCATCTATTTTAAGTATATCGGCGTTAGAAGAAGATAAGAGTGCAATAATAAAATTGTGTACGATCCAACATCAAAGATTGGTTTGCAACACCTTGAAAAGTCTGTGCAGTAAGAAAAATGTCGATAATTTAGGAATATTACTGCCAACTGGAAGCTAAATCATCAATATTTGACGTGTGCAGAAGTACATGTTCCAAACATATTTAATGATAATAATCCATCGTACGACAGTCCAAATCCAAACTTTGGCTTTGAAATTTATAGTTAGGATATCTCATTCCATGACCATAACGAATTTCAAGGTAATATGGTCAGTATTACACTCAACAATGTGATTATTCTTCTTCTTCTTAGCACTACAGCCGCTTTGGGCCTTCGTTTCAAGCAAACAGCGCCTTCAACTGTCTCGGTCGTTAACCGCGTCATCCAATTCCGAAATCCGAGCAGCAATGAACTGTCTTCGTCGACCGAGTCAAACCAGCGTTTCCTCGGTTTCCCCACTGGCCGCCGGCCTTCATTTCTCCCAACGAATACCTTTTTGGGTATCCGTTGTTCCTCCATACGATTCATGTGTCCAGCAAATCGCAGCTTCCGCAGTCTTACAATCGTTGCGACCGCTGGTTCGTCAAACATTTCATACAGCTCATGGTTGTATCGAATTCGCCATTGGTCCCCGTCTAGCTTCGCTCCGATTATTCGCCTCTGGACCCGTCGCTCAAAGGCGTTCAATATATTTGCGGATGCTTGGGTTAGGGTCCATGTTTATCACAGATTTGTATACTTGGAGCTTTGTTTTCCTGTGTATGCAGCTGGTCTTCAAGATCGTCAATACTGAATATAATATTTTATTTGCGAGCCGTATTCTTCGGCGTATTTTGTCTCTTTCATTGCCCGATTTCGCTATTTTTGCGACTTAATACACAAATTCGCTAACATTTTTGATACTGTATTCGCCAAGTGTGATATTTTGTGCATTTGGGGTATTTTTCCTCGACTGCGTAATGAGATTTGTTTTATTTTCAATGATTTGTAGCCCTACTAGTTTTGCTTCGCTGTCGAGTTTCAGGAAGAGTTCTTGGCAGTTGTGAATGACCGTGACAGAATGTTGATGTCGTCCGCATGGGCCACTACCTGGCTCGATCTGTATAGTAATGTACCTCGCGTATCGACAGGTAGCTCCCGTGTGACGTACTCTAGTGCCAAATTGAATAGCAATGGGGCTAGCCCATCTCCCTGCTTTAGTCCGATATTTGTGTCAAAGGCATCGGTGAGTTGGTTATTGATGCGGACTTGGGAGGTTGTCGACGTCATTGTCATTTTGGTAAGACGGACTAATTTGGCTGGGATGGCAAAGCAAAGCATTGTTTGGTACAGTACATTACGATCAATATTGTCGTATGCTTGCTTGAAGTCAACGAAAATTTGGCGTACGTCTATGTTGAGCTCCCAGCATTTTTCAAGTACCTGCTTGACTGTAAACAATTGGCCTGTTGTTGATCTACCTGTTCTAAAACCACCTTGATACTCCCCAATAATACTGTTGGCGTATGATCCGATTTTATTTTCTAAGATTTTAGAAAATATTTTGTACGCCGCACAAAATAGTGATATGCCTCTATAATGTTCGCACTATAGCTTGTCACCTTTTTTGTGGATAGGGAATATAATTGATTGGCTCTACTCTTTCGGCGTATGTTCTGGTTGCCAAATGTACTGGATGACTTTGTGGATAGCTCAATAATCACTACTGCCACCATATTTGATGAGCTCCACTGGAATCTCATCGATGCCCGGTGCTTTATTATTCTTTTGGGCTTTGATGATGGAACACACTTTATCCAGAGTTGGTGGGGCCAATGGAAGCTCTTCGCAGACATCTATAGGCTCCGATGTTCTGGAGCTGTGCGAAGGATTAAGGAGGTTCTTGAAATATGATGTCGCCATAGTATTTACTTTTCTTAATCATAAATATCTTATTCGCTACTTTTCTGAGATTTTCATAGTGTTCTCTCTTCGTCCTGGTTTTCCTACCTACGTATTCTTTGTACGCCTGATTCTTTTTATCTAACGCATTGTGGCACTCATCATCGAACCAATCAGCCGCTTTCACTTCCATCCAGAGCTCATTGCTCGTCTTTAGCGATGCGTCTGATAAGATGGGAGCCAGCTGGTTGTCGAGGGTCTCCATGAAATTTTCGGCTACAGACACCGTTTGGAGCCTTTTGATGTCAAATTTTTGTAGCGGGCTGGTCTTCGCTGAATATGCCTTTGAAATACGACATCGATAGTTTAATTTGATCAAGTAATGATCTGAGTTACAATTGGCTCCTCGGTATGTACGGACGTCAAGTATGCTCGAGGCCCAACGTTGTTGGATCAGAACATGATCGATCTGGTCTTGTGTGCTGCCATCCGGTGATACCCAGGTCATTTTATGAACGCGTCGATGTGGAATCATGGAAGCTATGGGTTGAAGAAACAAGGGGTTCCCTCCTCCTTTCTCAAACGGGCTTGGGACCGTCTATGGCGGAGTGATTATTCCCTAATTTTTTAATTGGTGCCCATCACAGCTGGGTAGACTGATAGTCCGTCAGCAGTATCAGAAGCTTAAACTCTATGCCGCCAGGTTTTAACTTGGGATCTGCTGCGCAAGCGGAGTGTGCCCAAACCAACTACTTCACATGGACCATGTTTGAGATATGTGCCCTCAACAAAGTTAGAGAGATCCGAAATGGATTCTATACCAAAAGTAAATTGGATGTTCAGTGAGCAAACTACTCTTAATGAGGGAAATTTACCTACTTCCTAGTCAAGCGTAACTATTTCTATTTCAAAATTTATGATAGCAAATAGACTCACAACCCTTTCCTATTAATGTAAACTTCCTAAAATATGACAAATTGCTCCTCATAAAAAATCCTTCGAGACCGACAGTGCTGAAACGTCACCGTGTGTCTGGAGGATAACATCATGTTGGTTAGCGATGCCTTTCTATTTCAGTTCAACTGAAATGGCACTTTACATACCCTGGCGACTCATTGTACTAAACGATCGAACGAAAATAGAATCAAATTTTAAAAGGCCCATCATACCGTCACCTCATTTCTTTTCAAACTAAATCCAGTCTTTGTAATAGAATCATCGCATGATTTGTTTATATTAAGAGAAGACTGCAACACTAGATATAAGGATTGGGGTTTCAAAAGCAACTACAATAGGAAACACATATACCAAACATAAATCTTCTGTAATATTGCTGGGAAAACCCTAGAACTTTATCTAAAATTACCTTCCTTTATCAGACATCATGCACTCTACTTAAGTAGAGTCTGCCGAGCCAGCCTGTATATAAGCTCTTGCATTTCTTCCAAAGTACAGAAATCATAGAAAGATCAAAGATAGGAAAAGACGCATCTTTTTGAATATACAAGGTGGCGCAAAATTAATCATCCAATTTTGTATTTGAATAACTTTTTTGTTCAGCAAAAAAGTGATGCGAATCCTTATTTGAACCTACACAATTTTTTCCGCTATGTGGAAAAAATTATACTCATCAAGTGGTGTCGCCAGTGTTGATGTGCCTGTTTTATCGCATTTTTCATGAGTTTCCGCAAGATTTCCGGTGATAGCTGTTCGCATTCCGATTGAATATTCTCCTCAATGTCTACAATTGTATGAGGCCTATTAGCATAAATCCACGACTTTAAGTATACCCGAAAGTAGATGTCTGGAATGGTTAAATTGGACGATCTTGCTGGCAATGCTAAATTGCCAAAACCTTCCTTCACATCGTCCATTGTGGCTCGTGCTGTTTGTGCGGTTGCACTGTCTTGTTGAAATCACACGTTTACTAAGCCCCACTCATGCAGTCCCGGCAGTAAGAAGGCATTTATGAGTAACGGAGACCGTATTGTAGATGGTATCCTCAAAAAAATACGGCCCGATCACTCCTCCCCCGTGAACGCTGCACTACATAGTGGCTTTGAGTGTATGTTCGCGCATCAAACGCAGATTTTCAGTGCGCCAGATATCAAGATTTTGCTTATTGACGTAACCGCGTAAGTGAAAATGCGCCGATACAAAGTCGTCACAATTAAATCGACACAATTATTCCACGCTCTTGCAGAGTATAGCAGTCCATTACTGGTCTGCTTGAATTCTGCTGTTATCTAGATCACAAATATCAAATATGATTCACGTACAACGCCATTTGCAAAAGTTATAACATCTTCCGATCGTCAGATTAATTTTGTGCTACCCTATATCATCGATTAATAAGATTCTCTCAAATGCAATAATCTTTTTCTCCTTAGCACTACAGCCCCCCATGTGCCTTCGCTTCATGCAAATAGCGCCTCCAAGTGTCTCTGTCCATTGACCACGTGCACCAATCCCGAAATCCGAGCAGCGATGAACTGTCTTCGTCGACCGAGTCAAACCAGCGTTTGCTCGGTTTCCCCACAGGTCTCCGGCCTTCATTGCTCCCAACAAATACCTTTTTGGGTATCCGTTGTTCCTCCATACGATTCATGTGTCCAGTCCATTGCAGCTTCCGCAGTCTTACAATCGCTGAGACCGCTGGTCCTTCAAAAATTTCATACAGCTCATGGGTGTATCGAATTCACCATTGGTACTCGTCTAGCTTCGCTTCGATAATTTGCCTCAGGACCCGTCGCTCAAAGGCGTTCAATATATTTGTGGAGGTTAGGGTTAGGGTCCTAGTTTCAAACCCATAGCATAACACAGGTCTTACCACAGATTTATATACTTGGAGCTTTGTTTTCCTGTGTATGTAGCTGGTCTTCAAGATCGTCAAAACTGAATAAAATATTTTCTTTGCGAGCTGTATTCTTCGGCATATTTTGTCTCTTTCATTACCTGTTTTCGTTATTTTGGCGCCTAAATGCACAAAATCGCTCACATTTTCGATACTGCATTCACCAAATCTGATATTTTGTGTAATTGAGGTATTTTTCCTCGACTGAGTCATGAGCTTCGTTTTAGTTGCATTGATTTGTAGCCCTACTAGTTTTGCTTCGCTGTTGAGTTTCAGGAAAAGTTATTTAGCAGGGACAAAATGTTGATGTCCTCCGCATAGGCTACTACTTGGCTCGACTTGTATAAGAATGTACCTCGCGTATCGACAGGTAGCTTACTTGTGACGTGCTCCAGAGCCAAATTGAATAGCCATGGGGCCAGCTCAACTCCCTGCTTAAGTCCGATATTTGAGTCAAAGGCATTGGTGAGTTGGCTATTGATGCAGACTTGGGAGGTCGTCGATGTTATGGTCATTTTGGTAAGATGGATGGCTGGGATACCAAAGCATTATTTGGTACAGTACGTTACGATCAATACTGTCGTATGCTTGCTTAAAGTCAACCGATATTTGGTCTACGTCTATGTTGAGCTCCCAGCATTTTTCAAGTACTTGCTTGACAGCGAACAATTGGTCTATTGTTGATCTACCTGCTCTAAAACCACCTTGATACTCCCCAATATTACTGATGCCGCATGATCCGATTTTATTTTCTAAGATTTTAGAAAATATTTTGTACGCCGTACAAAGTAGTGATATGCCTTTATAATTTTCGGAATATAATTGATTGGCTCCACTCGTTCGGCATATGTCCTGCATGCCAAATGTGCTAGATGACTTTGTGAATAGCTTTATGAACACATTTGCCACCATATTTGATGAGCTCCACTGGAATCTCATTGATGCCCGGCGAAAACAGGATGGTCTAATCGGTGAGATGTTTAGATCGGTTGACACATGGCTCATTGTAGCATTTTGCCTTTCAGCAGTACTCAAAGATGAAAAGACCTCACAGTAGCTTGTGGCGTTAGGGTTGAGGATCACTTTTCTAGTAATCCCTTTTGTTTCTTCTCCTTCCGCTAGAGAAGGGATCCTCCAACTTAAAGGCACCTCACAGCACAGCAAAACGCGGCTTAACCTAAAATAATGTGTCAAACAGTTTCAAGCCAGGTTTTCAGGTTGACTGGAGAGGCATTTAGTGAGTAGTCTAGCTGTTTTACGTATCTGAGAGCCTCACACTTAGGGCGTAGATAGCCTTGACAAAAAATAAAATACTCTCTATTTTCTCTACGGTGTGTTTGAAACTATTGCCTTAGGTTGCGAAATTTAAATGAAATTTAATGAAATAGTTCTAGACATGGATGAGGACTAACATTTGAACTATTTTATCAAAACAATGGAAGGAGCTGTCTTGGTGGCTACTCCCAGCCTGCTTAAATTTGCCACCAAAAGCTATTTCTATCGATTTGTCTATTTTAAATGCAATCCAACGACTTTTGTCATTTTTGAATGTTAAGAGGAGGTAAAGAGAGGATATTTGTGATGAGCATATTCATGTGGGTGTGATATTGGTATATGCTGTACTCTCAGGATTACGTAGAACAGAAATAGTTATACTAAAAATTTTACTGTGAACGAGCTTCGCATGAAATTCCTAGAAATTCTTTTCCTACTGATAATGTTAAATAATCTGAATCTACTTGTTTCGATCAAAAGATCGGATTAATTTACTGAAAAATAGATAAAAGAACGGAAGCATAATAAAATCGTGGGTAATCACCAAAATCAAAGTCAGCAAAATTCAAGCGTTCAATTTAATGAAACATTATCAATACACTGTAAAAGCGATTAACATTCAATTTCATAAACTACTGCTAATGTTCAAGAATTAGCTACGTCTCGAACAATGGCAGCTAAAATTTCTTAATAAACATTTACGCCGGAATTGATAAGGCGCAATTGAAACAGGTTATGGAATTTTTGATTAGTATCGAAATATAGAGAAACGATTTATTTTATCCTTAGTCTTTGTTTGACGATTCCGTAACTGCATAGCTGAAAACACCCATTCTGGTGAGGAGAGTCATTGATTAAATGACAATGAGATATGAGAAATCTTTAAGACTAACGTTGTTCGAAGAAGTTCCCCAGCTATAATTGAAGCAATTATTTCTTACAGAAGCTTTCTTGTTTGCCAAAAAATATACAAGAATTCGAAAATCACAACGTTTTCGAAAATATGGAAACATCATTTGGAAAACTTTCACTCATCGTCATCAAAGTGGTCCCATAAAGGTGACAGAACAGTGTAGATGTGTCTAAAGAATTAAGTATATGGGAAATTACCACAAGGCTTTCTCTAAAATGTTTATTGTAATTATATACATAAAATTACAGAGGGCCAATTAAGCTCAGTTTACGTTATGGTGTGTAATTTTGTATTTAGGGAGACGCCAATCAAGAGTCATTCATGATAAATTGCATCATCCAAATGTGTTACTGTTTTGGATGAATTTTGATCGAAAACATATTCTGTTCATTCTTTTTCAAAAGTGAGGGTTAAAATGCAAATGCAGGCAAAATTGACGTGTGACATCGTTGTTAGTAGTAGGTTGGATACAATTAATTCCTTTCGTATTTGTTTTCTTCCTTGATTCCAAGTACAAGTAATTATAGTCGAGGAATTGAGAAATAAATTCCGTAGGAATAGAAATTGAAAATGTGTCTGTACAATTCTAATGCACGGATTGAGGAATTCATTTGTAGGAAATAAAAAAGTACTTAAAAGAAAGAATTGAGTGCAGAAAGTATTCTATTCATTTTCAGGTGTTTGATGGTATTTTTCTGGGGTGGGATGAAGACTTGTACTGGTCGATTATTATTTGAGTTTTCTAGATGTAGAATGTTTATGTTCTAAATTAGTTTGGTAAGTTGGCATGATTTTCATTCATAGGATTATGCTATGTGCCACATAGTAACCTATGCAAACGACATCAACATTTGGTCGCGGCCATTAACAACTGCCATAACATAGAACTCTTCCTGAAACTCGACAGCGAAGCAAACTAGTAGGGCTATAAATCAATGCAAATAAAAAAAGCTCATGACGCAATCGAGGAAAAATACCTCAAATACACAAAATATCACACTTGGCGAATACAGTATCGAAAATGTGAGCGAATTTGTGTATTTAGGCGCCAAAATAACGAAAACATGTAATGAAGGAGACGAAATACGCCGAAGAATACAGCTCGCAAATAAAATATTTTATTCAGATTTGACGATCTTGAAGACCAGCTGCATCCACAGGAAAACAAAGCTCCAAGTATACAAATCTGTGATAAGACCTGTGTTATGCTATGGGTGTAAAACATGGACCCAAACCCAAACATCCACAAATATATTGAATGTCTTTGAGCGACGGGTACTGAGGCGAATAACCGGCGCGAAGCAAGACGAGGACCAACAGCGAATTCGATACAACCATGAGCTGTATGAAATCGTTGGCGTACCGAAGGTCTCATCGATTGTAAGACTGCGGAAGCTGCAATGGGCTGATCACATAAAGAGTATGGAGGAACAACGGATACCCAAAAAGGTATTCGTTGGGAGATTTGAAGGCCGGAGACCAGTGGGAAAACTGAGGAAATGCTGATCTGACTCTGTCGATGAAGACAGTTCATCGCTGCTTGGATTTCGAAATTCGAGGGCGCGGCCAATGGACCGAAATAGTTGGATGCGGTTTTTCCAGGGAGCCAAGGCCCGACAAGTGCTGTAGTGCTACGAACTAGATGTCTCCATCCCTCAAGTAGAATTATTTGCATTTGAAATTGATAAGTAATTGTACATGCATTCACCCAACTTGATTTTAGTATTATGATATTTATTCCAGACGAGTGAAGTTTCATTGCTTTAATTGTAAATGCAGGGGAAATGCCGGCCATAAGGAATACTCTTGGAAACTAGCAATCTTTGGAGAGTGCCGCCTCCACGGATCCGAGGATATGGAGGTCACCGTGAGATTCCTGCTAGGATGACAGGTAATAACCCTGATTGAATCTGGACTATGCTTTGGACAATGAACTGGAATTGATGCTTTGGGCTAGTGGACATGATTATTTGGACCTATTTGCTTTGCATGCTAGCACTGAAATGACATTCCGACGTAAACGGCTCGAATCCTACTATCATATCATCTCCTTCTCAGCAAAACTTTGGCAGGCCCCGGAGTATGTTCGAAGTTCGCACCATTGTGTTGGTGTAGCACGTTCGGTTAGGATGGACTCCCGATTGACGCTGGTCTGACCCTGAGGACTTGCCCTCGCATAGCCTCCCTGCTCTGCAAAGACATCATGTGATCAAAAAGGCAACTAAACACACCAACAGAGATAGTATCCATTCAAACTGCAGCACCCTCAATTAAAAAACTTAAAAATAGATCAATTAAAAACCAAATAACAAAAGTGAAAAAATGAATAGATCAAGTAAAAACCAAAAAACAAAAGTGTCGTCAAAAAGAAGAGAAGGACGTGAAGTATTAAGCTTGGAAATGTAAGCAGATAACTTCTCATAAGAAGAAAAGCTAATCTAAAAAGCGAGACACGTTCTTAGAAGAATAAAATAAGGATGCGACACCACAAATCAACAGAGTTGTAAAGCATGGGTCCCTAGACCAGGTAAAGCATTACCAGAGAAGGTGGTTAAGGGCCGAAGAGACCCACAAGGCAAACAAAAACTAAAGGAGTGTAGAGGATTAACCTTAAAGGGCACGCAAAAGAAACGTCACCACCAAACATCAATAAAAGAATGGCGTCTAGCCTAATCGAAAGAGATCGGGATAGAAGAAGAAAGGACGGGCGTAAAACAGTAGACTAAAGGTTCCAGGTAGTGCTGATAAAAGGAGCAAAAAAGCCACAAACAAACTTCTTCAAAAACTGCCAGAGAATAGAGTTCACACGAACGCCTAGCAAGAAAAATACCTGACGAAAGATAGGAGAGCAAGAAGCCATGACAAAGCCCCTGGCAGCAGGCACTATTCGTAAAACCTCAAAATGGCCAATCGTACGTAGAAGTACCCCCTTATACCAATGTTTTAACATTGCCTGGGAGGCACACGTAGGAATCGACGAAGTGTGAAGTGAAGATCGTACGAGCGTTGTGCAACGGTGAAAGTGTGATGGAGAAGGTGGTAGGGAATGGAGGTGTGAAAAAAAGTGGTGCGGGATATCAGGGAAAATCTAAGGCCCCAAGACACCAAAACTGCATCAAAGCAGTACCACCAACGCAGTCGGGCCACATACTGTTCGATCCGGGAGCAAAGGCTGACAATAAGGAAGCATTCTGCGATCCAGTAAAGAAGGTCTTCAGTGAAAGCCTAACTATAGCCTCGCTTGAGCTAATACCAGCGATCGAAATAAGAGACATCGATTGCATAGCACACCTGGCTGAGGTAAAAGAGGCCATGAAAAGGGAGCTCCTTAGCGTGGGCAGAATCAAAGCGACGCTCATACATATAAAAGATCCTATAAGGGTTCCTTTTGCTACTCATACAAATGTGGTGAAATATAAAGAAAATAGTGAAGAAAGAAGGCACACTGTATCCTCTGCAAGGATGCTGATGCAAGCCCGGATCTTGGGCACGTCTTGAGATCAGGAAAATGTTGCGTTTTCCAGGAGCCCCTGGCTAAGACTTAATCATATTTTCGATTATCTACTTTCTATAGGTTAGCCTACAATGCAGCTCAACTGCTTAAGCAGTTGCAAGAGACAAAAAAGCCGACCTTTTGTTGCTGAGTGAGCAACACTATGATAAAAGTTTTGCATGAGGGTATCCTGATGGGACTAGTACTATCACCATCTGCGTTGGGAACAGTGATTTCCAGGGGGAGGACTGTGGACAAGAGAGGGGTGGTTTCGTATGGGTTCGGCGCTCAGGGACTACCTTCTTTAGTGTGTACATAACGGCGAATGAATCGATATCATCTTTCACTACCAAGCTTAATGCTTTGAAGGGAGCTGTCTCAACTACTTATGAATGTTAATTGATGATGGTTGTCTCCCGCTAGAAACTTTATTCGCCAATCTTTAAGTTGCCACCATTCCAGTTTTGCACCTTCCATAATTTGACAGATATATTTCTTCTAGCTCTCCTATAATTATCTATCTTTTCCCACTGTAGCCTCGATTTTTTACCTTCAATCTTAGCTTCACACTTCTTAAATTTCTATCTTTCAACAACTTCCACTATCACTTATTCAACTTGTACTTCAGGCGATTTAACTAGGAATAAGTTGAATAAGCAGGAGAGTGCTCCTACCAGAAGGTCTTTGCGACCATCCTAAGGTTCTAAAAGCATGAATCACCGCCATTTGGTTCCAGCTTAAAAAATTTTCTGAATGCTCGGCCGATTGAAAACATTCCAATTAAACATTTTGCTTTAAATTTTCACAAAAAATAAATTTAAATTTTCATAGAAAATGGAAAAGTGCCCATGTCGATTTGAAATATGTATCAACCTACAACACGTGTTATTGTTGTTTCAATTCCGTATAATTGAAATGGCCATAACCCACTTGATTATGATCCAATAAGGATCTTATATCAATCCATATAATTGCCAAAGTTCAAGAAGTTTAAGGACACTGTCGCGTGAAACGGTTCGCGGCCGATAATTTGTTCCGGGAAAGTGAAAACGCACTGTCTTTTACATTAAGTTAAAAGAGTTTATTTACTAAAAATGCATAATCATTAATTTACCTATTTTACAAATCGCAATTTAATTTAGTTTTCACTGTCTATCAATTTATACCCCAACTGTCTGTATCACGAAAATCACTTCACTATCAATCAATATCGCCTTTAATTCGCGCTCCACTCTTATCGCAGTTTTTACTATTACCCCTTCCCATCCATGCAGCCCGGCTTTATATAGGCCCTGTAGTCATTCAATCCATTTCCTGTACATTGGCGAATGTTCTGACGAAAACTACCTGGAATATTCGAGCAATTCTGAATACCCGCAGTGACGTCACTTTCAGATATTGATCATGGATCTACTTGGTCGATTCTTGTGCTTTCGAGTACATTCGTTTAGAGATCATGATGTTATGGATAGTTGCGACACCAATTTCGACAGTAGCTAGCAGAATTGTTTGGACATGTAACAATACAGTTTTCAATTTATGGGCAAAAATGTAAAATCTACAAATCATACTATTTTTAACAAAGTTGAATGAATTTCGATTTCTGAGGTGATTGTTGCCCTTGTACTCATGAAGAACCGCTTCCGGCTGATGCATAAAATGACTTTTTTTATTCAGATTTTAAAACTTCTAATCAAGACCTTTCATTTAATAATGCACTCAACTATTTTTGATTGAAAAAAATTTTAAGATTATTTCATTGCCAGGGGGACCCGCTTAAAAATTGTGAAATATTTTGTAAGACTTCAACTTTTGAGAAACTACCAGCTCTGAATTTTTCACAAAATTTGAGCTTTCTAGCGCCTATAGTTTCTGAGAAAGCCTTCTGTGCCACACGATCAGATGGATGTACAACCAGAACGTGAAACTAGGAAGACTTTGTAATTTTTTTTACAAAGGCCTAAAAAAGAGACGTTCATTGTCTGGTGAATCTTTTATCCCGGGATTGTTGCCTTTTCGCTGAGCAAGTGCTGTGAGAAATACGTTATATCTCACGGACTATAACCCTTCCTCACTCCAAACACGTGTCACCAGATGACTGGTTTGAGTTTCCATAATCTGCATTCTTATGGTTCTGAACGGGACAGCTAACAGTTTGCCATTTGTCTATGTCGTGAATTTGATTACTTGATGATCATTGGTGTCCAATCGCGAGGTGGCGGACACAAATTTTCCGTGTACTTCCCCTCCCTGTGGGCCCCTCGAAGCAAAAAGTGTCAAATAAAGACCTGTTTTGAAAAGTTCTCATCAAGACCTTTCATTTGATACCAATATCGGCTACCTTTGATTAATTTTTTTTTCGGTGGCCACTATCCTATATGGGAAGACTCCCCTGAAATATCTTATAAAATAAACTTTGAATAGAGCACCACTTTGCATCTCTATACATAATTTGATATTTCTAGCTTAAGTAGTTTGCGAGAAAAAGGTCTGTGACACACGGACGGACAGACAGGACGCGATTTTAATAGGGTTTTGTAAAATTATATTACAAAACCCTTAAAATGTACCTGAACGTTAAACCTTATCTCTAAACCTAATATGATAAACATAACATTTTCCTATGCCAAATATTGAAATCTATTCCTAATTTTTAACACAAACAACAACACTATATGCAGCAAAAATGAGCTGAAACTCAAAACTATGCAACGGAAAACACAAAAAAAAAATAACGAAAATAATTTAAAGTATTGGTGGCTAAATGACAACGTATACGAGTATGATTGGGATACCGTTAGCATCAAAAACATATCGATTCATGTCCAAATACACGAATTCTTCTGGAGAAATTAAGCCAGTAGTGAGGCAAGTCTCAATAGTCTCTCTAGGGTGGAACGGCTGTGAAATTCACTCACAGTTTACAGATCTACGATATGATTCTGAAGCATTCCCAATATGTAGATATCGACTCTTGTCACCTTAACAGTTTGATAAATTCTATTCGATATGTAATGCTTCCAGTCTGTCTCAGGCTTTCTGCGCATACCAGTGCATGCATAAAGACATTTCGTTTCGAAGACTCTTGATCTTTCCATAGTACTAGCATTCTGGTTGTACCGAATCGGACATCCATATGTCAAAACTGGTCTAACCAGGATCTTGTAACAGATAACTTTGACCTTATGATCTATGTATTTTGAATGAAAGAGTCGTTGAAGGCCGTGACTATTTTCTTTGTGCTTTACTGAGCATGATTTCGACGTGTTCAGTATTGTACAGATACTGATCGAGATGAAGACCGAGGTATCGAATACAGGATTTATGTTGAACCCGTTCTGAACTACCCTAACTAGCGGAAAATCCATCCAATTACGTTTCAGGTCACAACACATTGGTTTGGGTATGCATTTGATTCACTTTATTCGTTGTTGGTCACTGAATTTCGGAGGAGTTAGGTACAAAACCCTTCTGGCATGAGCGTAGATCTGTCTACCCAACTTGTTTGTTATGATTATGTGAGTCTTTGTCCTGTGTGAGTCTGAGTTTGTCAATGTTAAATTGTCTTATTCTTTCAAAATCTTCCGGGTTCACTCTGGTTGATCGTCCTAAGTAGAGTTCCAGTTTTTTCTTCCGGTCGTGGAGTGAATAGTAAAATTATGTTCGTTGACGACTTGCTCAAGAATCTCCTCAAAGAATCAGGGTGTTGATTCCTTTTTCAGGCAGCGCATGATAACTGTTAGAGTAGAATGGAAATGATCAACCAGTCCATTTACTTCGCTTTTGTAGAGCGGTATCTTGTAAACTTTAATTTGCAGCTCATCATCCATCAATCAAATGTGGTGGAAGCAGACCTGAAGGTACCTTCGTTGTCGATAACAACGTGTTAAGAAGAAAAGGATGTCTTTAAGTGGTCTTCTAATATTTTCAGGTGGGCGAGATGTTATCATCTTTGCCATCGCAAATTTAGTGATTTTGTCTATGGCTGTGAGGACAAGATGTTTCTCAGTTGAGAAAATATCTGTGTGCACGATGTTACCAGGATAGAAGGGCTTATTAGGATGACGGTGATATTTATTTTCTTTACATACGAGTATAGTGCAGACTTTAACTAGTATTCTTATTTTGGCAGTCATTTTAGGAAAGTAGAAAATCAATTTTTTGGAGTAAATTTTTATCAGCGTTCCGGTGAGCTCTTTTTTGGACTTGGAGGATTCTTCCCTTTTGTTCAGTTTTGGAAGGAATATCTTCAACTACATTTTGTGTGTATCAAAATTTATATTTCCTGAAATGATTTATATATACTGTTGTATGAGATCCATATTTGGTTCGTCTGTTTGCAACTCGTTAATCAAGTTGGGGTTGAGGTAACGTTTCAAAAGGTTAATAATGTCCTGTTCTGAATAATATTTTTGTTTGCGTAATTTTCGAAAGGGTGTGTAATTTGGTAGCTATTTTTTGTCTAGTTTGAAGATTATTTGAATTCTAAACACATTGATGTGGGACTCTACGCAAGGTATTACATTCTTTGATGAACTTTCGTCGCTGTATTGCATTGGAGTTTCTCGGGATGGTCTCGAAAGTGAATCGGCTACTATGTTTCCTTCACCCGGTTTGTATTTTAGTTCATAATTATACTCTTCGAGAATGGCTTTCCAGCGTATCATCATCCTATTTGTTTTTTTATCTAAGGACGTTTGTTTAAGGGTTGATAGTCTATAAATATCTTGCTTTACTGGAGCCATACAGGTAATTTCAAAGACTACTCAAAGCCCATATTATCACCAACATCTCCTTTTCGTTTGTCGGGTAGTTCTCTTTGGATTTCCCTAGAGTCCTCGACAAATACGAGATTGATTTGTTGTCTTGGGATAATACTGCTCCATTGCACAATCAGATGCATCGGTGGATTTTTTAAAATCTGGGTGTATTAACAGGATGTTTCGTAAAATGAGAATGCTTTTGACCTTCTTGAAGACATCCAATGCATCTTTGTCAAGTAAGATGGGTTTATTTTTTGATGTTCGTTTAGACGTTCGTTCATCCTCCTCCCTTAGATAGGCTGTCAGGAGTTAAGCGATTTTAGCATAATCATGTATGAATCGCCATTAACATCCTGACAGTCCAAGGAATGCTCTGAGAGCCTTGAGTGTTTTGGGAGATGGAAAGTTGGCGATTGTCTCAACTTTCTTAGGGTTCGTTCCTCTAGACAGATAATAAAACCAAGGAATTCATCTTTTCTTTTCAAAAATTTCGCACGTATCTACGTTGATTTTCATTTTTACCCCTTGAAGTGTCTTGAATAGGTATAGTCTTCAGAATATCAAAATGTTCTTTTTCGTCTTTTCCTAAAACTATTATGTCACCGATGAAACTACGACAGCGCTTCCCAATATGTTCCTTTAAGATGTCGTCTAGTGTTCTTTGAAAGATGGCTAGGCCATTCTTTAGATCGAATGGCAGCCGAAGGGACTCATATGTCATGTTGTTTATGGCAAATGCCATATGGACGAACAAAGAATACCCAAAAAGGTATTCGTTGGGAGAACTGAAGGCTGGAGACCTAAGGGGAAACCGAGGAAACGCTGGTCTCACTCGGTCGATGAAGACAGTTCTTCGCTCCTCGGATTTCGAAATCGGGGGACGCGGTCAATGGACTGAGACAGTTTGAGGCGCTATTTGCAGGAAGCGAAGGCCCGAGAGGGGCTGTAGTGCTAAAAAGATGGCAAATGCGGTTTTTTCTAGGCCACATTCTGCTAAGAGCATTTGATGAAATCCGCTTTTTAAATCAATAATTGAAAAAAATTGATTTTCGCCTAAATTGGAGAGTACTTTATTGATGTCTGGTATAGGGTATGCATTTGTAACTGTAAGTTTTGTCAACTATAAAAATGATATGAGGCAAATATAAACAAAAAATTTAGAACACCCATGCTTGTTTATAAAAATTTTATTTACTATTAAAATAACCCACTAAAATTTAATAAGAAGATATACTACGATGTTCCCTATTTAGGAACACAACTTTCAGCATCTGTGCTGAAAATAAATCCACTAGGGCAAATCATAACTGTATTTAAAATACCCATGCATGTTTATAAAAATTTTATTTACTATTAAAATTACACACTAAAATTTAATAAGAAGTTATACCACTATGTTTCCTATTTAGGAACACAACTTTCAGTAGCTAAGCTGAAAATATATCCACTAGGGCAAATCATAACTGCAGGTGCTTTATCCTTTTCACAAATATAAAATTTTGATTTATCAGGATGCTCTTTAATGATTTCTGTGTTGGTTGTAAAGTCAAGATCTTCACATGAACAAGTTAAAGGTCTTGTTTGTGAACAGAATCCATTGCTGAAATATTTTTTGTCACCACAAACTCGCCAATATGGTGTAGATTCGTCCATACAATAATAATATCCTTTGCAATATAGCGGATCTGCTACAAATTGGGAGGCTTTTCCCTTACAGATGTCACGAATGTTGGGAAGTGAGACTGATGAGTCCTTGCATTTAGTTGAGGAAGCGTAAACGCATTTTTGTAAATCAGTGTCTATATGCATGCCATTAGGACATTTTCCTTTGATACGAACTCCATCCTTGCATTGGTAATATGCTGAACAATCATTTAAAACGGCTAAATATTTTCCAGTTTCATAGACTTTATCGCGACAATTGGGCCCTTTTATTTTATCGCAATAACCTTGATCTTTAGGTAAACACCTTCTTTCGACAATGCTGTATATCTGATCAACTCCACATGCTGTAGCTACCCCAGGGGCTGATGGATTATCACAGGACCGGTACTTCTCACACGTACCTATCTCCGAGGGATCAGGAATTTTATCAGTTGCACTTTGGCATTCTTCCGGTTCATTGCAATTTACTAGTGATGCCCAAGTGCAACTTTTTGTATTATCGTTGTATCGCAGGCCATCTGGACATTGCAGCACAGCGGGGCTCCCTGTTTTGCTTGTGCAAAGCTTGTAGCCTTTACAGTCCGCATTGGAGGGAGTATTTGGAAACGGCAAGTACAACTGTTGGCGCTCACATTCAGGTGGGTCAGTAAGAACCGTTTGGGCAATCATGTCCAAAAGAAATACCAGAAGCAAGCCTTGAAAAGAATTAGAGCTTCATTATACAATATATGACAGATGAACTTAAACACAATAGATAGTACGAGGTTAGTTCCAAAAGTACCCGACCTGACATGAATACAGGTAGTTTAAAAAAAACAATTGCAATTACCACGATTCACAATACCACCTTTCAGCAACTTAATGTGGAAAATTCATAACGGTACGTTTATCATTATTTTTTTTACAGACATACAAAATGACCGCTCTCAGTGAATTTGTAAATATGGAAAAAATTGGGCATCATTATGTGATACAATACTTTCATTTGAAAGGTCTAAGTCCAATCGATATCAAAGCCGAGTTGTATTCTACTCTGGGAAAGTCTGCTCCTTCGTTTACAATGGTCAAATATTCAGTAGTTGAGTTTAAGCGAGGTCGTACGAGCTGCCAAGATGAACACCGCAGTGGTCGACCAAGTGAGGTCACTACGTCAGAAAATTCACAAAAAAAGGTATTGGATGACCGTCGACTAAAAGTGCGCGAGATAGCAGACATGGCAGTCATTTCAAAAAGTGCTGTGCATCGTATTTTGACAGAAAATTTGGGTATTAGAAAGCTGTGCGCAAGATGAGTGCCACGTTTGCTCACAAAGGAGCACAAACAGCAACCTGAGGGTGCTGCCATTGAGTGTTTGACAATGTTTCGCAGCAATAAAGCCGAGTTTTTGCGTCGATTCATAACCACGGACGAAACATGGATCCATCATTTTACACCTGAGACTAAGGAGCAGTCAAAGCGGTAGACTGAAAAGGGAGAACCGGCTCGAAAGAAAGCGAAGACAGTTCAGTCAGCTGGCAAGGTCATGGCATCCGTTTTCTGGAATGCGCGTGGAATAATATTTATTGATTATCTCGACAAAGGAAAAACAATCAACGGCGCATATTATGCAGCCTTATTGCAGCATTTGAGTGATGAAATCAAGAAAAAACGGCCCCATTTGACGAAAAAGAATGTGTTTTTTCATCACGACAACGCATCAGTCCACACGTGCGTCATTGCGATGGCTGAAATCAATGAGTTGAAGTTCGAATTGCTTCCTCACGCACCATATTCGCCAGATCTGACTCCCTCGGATTATTATCTTTTTCCGAATTTGAAAAAATGGCTCGGCGGCAAAAGATTTGCCGATAATGAAGAGGTAGAGTCTGCGGTTAATAGCTATTTTGAGGAGCTTGACGGTTCCTACTATAAAGCGGCTTGACGGTTCCTACTATAAAGCGGCTTGACGGTTCCTACTATAAAGCGGGTGAAAGGAGAATATATTGAAAACTAAAAAAACATTTTCGCAATTTTTTTAATGCTTTCTTTGTCGGGTCGGGTACCTTTGGGACTGCCCTCGTAGAAGAAGTTTTAATAACAAACAAGCTATTATCAAAATTATCTGAAATGAAAAACCAAAATTAAAAAATAATCCTATACGGCAAACAGAGCAGTCATTTATCATAGACAAAAAGGCATACCATAGAAAACTACAATTTTGCAGGACTAAACAGAAAAGCAGATTCAAACGGGCAAGGCAGAAGTGATTCGAGAAACGAGACCTAGAAAAGTTCAATAGGCAGGATCAGAAGAGTTTTGTACTCAAATTCTGAAGAAAAAGACAAGAAAACTCGTCAGATCAAATTCGGTTCCCTTGAAACTTACAACAGAATTGGAAGAAATCATATCCGAATATTAAAATGTTCAATTTTATTGTAGTTGAAGGTACCCATCCTATTTGGCTGCGGAAACGTTGAAATTCAAAAGCTTTGCTATGTTTAGCAAAATTGAAAAATTTACAGTTCTGAGGTGTTTGTTGTTTTTGTACCCATGTAATCTAGCTTCATAGTTTTTCACAGATTTTTTGGATCAAAATGTCCAATCGCGAAAAAGAATACTTGGAATATTTCTCCTCGTGTCCCATCCCACCATACTGATAGCACCGTTTAAAGATCTGTTCAAGGAAGAGATCATTAAGACCTTTTCTAAGATATCCCGCCTGATCACGTTTTGAAATATTGTTTCGGTCATTTTCCTACAAGATTTTACTGTATGTAGCTGCTCTAGTTTTGGTGAAAAGCCGAGATATAGGTTATAATTTAACAGGATTAGTACAACATCCTTCGAAATGGTGTCAGCATTGGGTCAAACTCACCCCATTAAGCAATAAAATTATTAGATTTAGCATCCTAGCTTACGAAGTATAGAAAAGCCTGAAATGAGGCTATCAGGCCAAAATCACGCCCTTGATATCATGGGCAACATCATTGCTATTGTAAACAGGATTAAGGAAAGGTGGACATCATGTTTCAAAACATTTTAAATCCTATAGATGTTGCAGAAGAGCTTCCAATGCCTCCACCAACTCTGGAAGAAGTTAGTTTCACCATCAAAGTCCAAAAGAATTATAAAGCACCGGGTATCGACGAGATTCCAGTTGAGTTCATTAAATATGGTGGCAGAGGTGTTCGGAAAGCTATTCACAAAGTAACCTAGCACATTTGGCAGCATATCTCAAGCAAGTGGAGCCAATCAATTATATTCCCTATTCACAAAAAGGTGACAAGCTACAGTGCAAAAATTATAGAGGCATATCACTGCTTTGTGCGGCGTATAAAATATTTTGGCTTCGTCGTGGATGACGGACACTCTTCAGGAGCTGCCACATGCCATCATCGACAGGGCAGCTCGACCGCGTGGTGCCAAGGTGAATATTGAACGCTTCATATGCATGGGGGCACACCTCCAACATGCAACTTGTATAGAGCTGTAAGTTTCCACACTAGGTTGTGGTTATTAGCTCAAACGTGTTTAAGTTTAATAGTGCCGGTCTCCTGAGTGAAAGAAGCCGCAGCTTTGCTGGCACCAGCCCTATGCTGGAAACGCTGGTCTCCATCGGGCCAAGAGAATGTGCTATCATGTTGATAGCCAAGATGGCCCGGGTGACGAATAAGTTGTTCTATCACTTAAGAGACCGGCACCATTATACTTAAACAAGTTTGAGTAAAAAATATATTCAAAGATTGAGCTTTAGAGCAGGTAAATTGACGATAAATCATCTGTTTACTGTCAAGCAGGTACTTGAGAAATGCTGAGAGTTCAACATAGACGTGCACCAAATTCATGTTGATTTTGAGCAAGCATACGACAGTATTGATCGTTACATACTATGCCAAATAATGCTTTCCCTGGGAATCTAGCCAAATTAGTCCATCTTACCAGAATGACAATCGCATCAGTAACGAACTCAACGATGAATTTGACACAAATATAGTACGAAAGCCGGGGGGCTTTTCAATTTGGCTCTAGAATACTTTATAAGTAAGGTACCTGTCGATACAAAAGGTAAGTTATTATAAAAGTCGAAACAAGCAATAGCCTATGCAGATAACATCAATATCTTATCACGGTCATTAAAAACCAACGTTGAACAATAGGTATGCTCATGCGCCAAGTGAGGGACTGGATGACTGCTCGCGGGCTGAGTTTAGCACTGGAGAAAACCGAAGTGGTCATCTTGACAAAAAAGAGAATCCCTAGAGTAAGGATGATCAGTATTGGAGACATACAAATCGAGTCGATGCCAGCGGTGAAGTACATGGGGCTACTGATCGACTCGAAGATGAGTTTCTCTGAGCAAATCAGGGCAACGGCTGAGAAGGCTGCTTCGGGAATATCGGCTCTGAGTCGACTTATGGCCCACGTAGGGGGACCCAGCCCATCAAGAAGACGACTATTGATGAGTGCTGTAGGATCAGTGCTACTGTACGAAGCAGAGGTATGGGGCGACGCTCTCAGCAAGGAGGTATACCGAAAACGTTTGGCACAGGTACAGAGAAGAGGAGCACTAAGAATTGCATCTTCGCATCCTTCGCATCCTTGCTAGAGAGCACCGCGCTATTTACCTGCACCGAAACGAGGATGCGAGGGAGATAGTTGTCCGCAAGAAGAGACAGCGCTCGCTCAACGATTGGCAGCAGTCTTGGCGGAATCGCACGAAGGGAAGATGGACTGCGTGCCTCATCCTGGATGTGAGACCGTGGCTAAATCGAAGGCATGGTGAGACTGACTTCTATCTGACCCAGCTTTTGAGCGGGCACGGGTGTTTCAGTCTTACCTGCACAAGATCGGTAAGTCACGGTCTCCCGATTGTCGGTTTTGCCCAGGAGAGGAGGGCAATCCTTGTCACACATTTTTTGCGTGTACAAAATGGGTCAAACTGCGAAGGAAACTCTACAGGCAGACGGGAGAGCTCACCCCGGATAATATAGTTGCGGTCATGCTCGAATCGGTTGACAAATGGAACCAGGTGGCACATTATGTTCGGGCTGTCCTAAAATATAAAAGGGACTCACAGCAGCCGGAGGCGCTGGGGCTGGGGGATCGCTCTTCTGGCAATTCCTCTTCCCCCCTCCCCTCCCGCTAGGAAAGGGACTCCCCAGCTTGAAGGCACCCCACGGCGTAACAAAACGAGACCTGGCCCGAAGTAATGTGTCAAACGGTTCCAGGCTGGGTTCTCAGGTTGACAGGGGAGGTGTTTAGTGGGTAGTCCAGTCGCGCATGGGAGTCCCACACTCTGTGCATAAATGGCATTCACCTCCCTACCACAAAAAAAAACAACTACCAAAAACTTTTCCTGAAACTCGAAAGCGAGGCAAAACTATCAGGGCTATAAATCAATGAGAATGAAACAAAGCTCATGACGCAGTCAAGAAAAAAAAAAACCTTAAAAAAAGTCACACTTGGCGAAGGCACACTGAAAATATGGCCAAATTTGTATGTTTGGGCGCCGAAGTAACGAGCACCGGTAATGAAAGGGACAGAATACAGCTTACAAACAAAATATTTTATTCAGTTTCACCAATTTTGAAGACCAGTTGCATACACAAGAAAACCAATGCTATTCTATTTGTGTGAAAAATGAACGCTAATCTAAGAATCCGCAAAAACATTGAATTCTTTCGAGAGAAAAGTATTAAGGCACTTAATCGAAGTGAAGCTAGATGGGAACCAATGGCAAATTCAGTACAACTATGAGCTGTATGAAGTTTTTGACAAGCCGGCGGTGTTAACGCTTGTACGAAAATGAGAACTGCAATATGCTAGCCATGAAAAATTTATAGGCAAAAACGAATACTTAAAAAGGCATTCTTTGGGAGAATTGAGGGGAAGAGGCCAATGAGAAAACGAAGGAAATGTCAGTCTAACTTGGTCGACGAAGACAGTTGATCGTTGCTTGGAATTCAGTACGAAGCGCTTTTTGTTGGAAGCAAAGGGCTGAGAGTGGCTGTAGTGCTACGAGGACAAAGAAGAAGTAGGTTTAGCCTACGGAGCGAAATTGTAAAACAGACAAATTTATAGCATGCTAAATTGTGTTAAGTGCCGTTGAAAGTCGAAATATAGGATGTTGATTCAATATTTCCTCATAATATTTGATTTTAATTCAATAGAGCCATTAAAGAGTACAGGTCGTGAAAGTAAGATTGTATTGCTGGTAAAATATATGATATAATGCTTGCCCATAGTGATAACTCAACATCAAACTCAGCTAACTATTAGGAAGCAAACCAACAAAACCTTCAACTATAAAACACTTTGCATCCGAAACAGTATTTAACTTCAGAAAAATCAGATAGATCTATGAACTTCAAAACCCAGAACGATTGAGCTCAACAAATTGTTAAAATAATAAAATATTTCACAAGCTGAGGTAAAATAAACCGGGCAAGAAGAAAGCTGAATACTTTATATGTATAAAGTCTAAATATTCAGTTTACCAGCTTTGGAGCACTAAAGGCATCTTCTTCTTCTTAGCACTACAGCCCCTTACGGGCCTTCGCTTCCTGCAAACAGCGCCTCCAACTGTCTCGGTCCGTTGACCGCGTCATCCAATTCCAAAATCCGAGCAACGATGAACTGTCTTCGTCGACCGAGTCAAACCAGCGTTTCCTTGGTTTCCCCACTGGCTGCCGGCCTTCAGTTCTCGCAACGAATACTAAAGGCATGTTCTATTATATTCTGATACCTCATTTTCCATCTGCTTCAGTAGTTTTGAGTAGTAAAGTCGGTTTCCTAGACAATTTGCTGTAAACGTACCCTATCTCAGTATATTTTTGATCAACAAAATAGGGCTTCTACACTTTTAATCGAGAGCCCACTTCATTTCATTGATGTGACACAAAATTTTGAGGAAGGCGTGGTATTGCAAGATGTACCAAAGTATTTCAACTTAAGGCTCCAAGGTGTACCAGGTATAGAAATTACATCTCTAACATCTTCAAACTTCGAAGAATTTATCGATAGCTCTGCAAAGTTTACCATTATAGACTTTTGTGTGTCTTTCTACGATGACGCGGGATAAGTTGGCTATCTTTCAAGAATAAAAAGAAACTTTATTATATTGTGGAATTTATGGCACGTTCATTCTTAGATGGTAAAGGAGCATTTCTGAGCCTAGAATCTGAAGCAACCGAATTGGCCAAGACGTCAATAAAACTAAAAATCAATTCATGACTCAAACGAGGAAGAACACTCCAGTTCAACAAAACCTGACCATAGGTGACTACAACCCTGAAAGTGTGGATAAGTTTGTATACATTGAAGCCAACCTGAGCGATTGAAAAGGATGAGATTAAACGCCACAAATAAAGCCTCTCACTCCGTATTTCCCATTCTAAGGTCCAGAGTTGTGCATAGGGAAAATAAGCTTCGCATTTACAAAATACCAGTCAAGCCTGTGCTGTTATATGGAAGTGAAATCTGGACCCTGACGAGCGAATCCGAAAAGGTAGTGGACGCGTTTGAACGCAAAGTGCTCTGCAAAATCTATGGCCCAGTGAAACAAGGAACAGAGGGGAGACGTCATTACAAAATTAAGTTGTATGAACTATTTGAAGATTCACCTATCTTCTCTTACGTAAAGTTACATAAATAGCGACGGGCGGGCCATGTAGAAAGAATGGAAGAAAGCTGACTACTCAAAAGAATATTAAAGGGTAGAGCACAAGGTAGGTGGATGACACATCCTCCAGAATATACTTTTTAGCAGGGTGTGGGGAAGGGAGGGAGATTGCTAGAAAAGAGCCTTCTCAACCCTTGATGCCTTCAGGTGTTCAAATATACATTTTTTACAACCAAGGCTGCCCATTCCATCCTCCAATGACCCTATTCAGGGAGAACTCTCCTACTTTCCTAAGGTTGCCGTGTTTACTGTCTCATCTTAAACATCCCAAAAATTAATAGCACGCACAATCTTTTTCTACAGCGTAGAACAAGAGATCAGGAGACCAGGACTTACTCATCTCGTGCAGGCAAGACTATAATTATTCATGCTTGTCAAACTGGGATGATCAGTGCGGTCTAGAGAACATTTACTCTTCTTGTGAGCAGCAAGGTCCCTGTTGCCTTCATTCTGCTCTGTCTAGCAAGGAAGGCAATGGCGATGGGTATAAATCCTGCAATCGCCAGCACCACAGACTCAGAGATTGTCTAATATGCCAATGCAATTCGAAGCACTCCTCTTCATCACGCCTCTAGCAGGTGTTCTTGGCACAACTCCTTCCTGTGAATATCGCCCCATTTTGCCAACAGTACAGTTGCACACTATACAGCACTCATCAGAAGGCGACTTCTAGAAGTGACGGGCCTTTCAAATTTGGCCATAAGTCGACTGAACGCCGATACACCAGCTGCAACCTTACCAGTAATTGACGTGATTCGCAAAGAGAAGCTTATCTTCGAGTCACTCAGCACACCCAGGAACTTCACTGCTAGCTCGAACGCAACTTGAACTTCCCCGTTGTTTTTCGTCTTTATTTTAGGAATTCTTTTGTTAGTCAGGGTGACTGGCATATCTCTTAGGCTATGTACAACTAGCGACACAGCATTATCCACATAGCTAATCAAGCATTTATCATTTGGCAGCTTAAGTCTCAGCAGCCCACGTACTATATGTACTACAGGTCTGCGTCAAAGAGTCTTGAGCAACATTCAATTCACTTCCGTTCTTCGAATCTTGCTTTGTATCGTAGAGCAGACTTCAGTCAGTCAGCTCCCTTAGAACCCGTATCAGATAACTCTGGGCGTTGAAAGAGTTTTTCAATGCTTCGAGAATATCTTGTCATCACGAAAAGATTATATACAAGCTCTAAGGCCCCAGGCCATGTAAACTTAATGCTTTCCTCGCCTTGATACATCGAACTGCATGCTACACCTTCACATTCGTGAAAGGATGATCGGAGAAAACAAGCCGTATAATCTCTCCGAGTCTAAAAGGAAAATTATTACTTATCACAGGATCAAGATTGTTGGAGTTCTTCTTATAGATTCTTTAGCCAAGTTGACATGGAGTTTACCGAGTCATGTTCTGCAGAGGTTTAGGCGCAGTAGCTCTTTGGCTTTAAATAAGAAAGTGTTGTGCTACTATAGAAATGGAAAGAGAAGCAAGTGTAGACAGAAGGTTACTAGAAAAAATATTTGACTTATTGTGGTAAAATACTGTATCTCCAGGCATAAATTACTCAAGATATCGCAAACTGACGCTCTAATTAAAACTGCTCGTCATTACGAGCATAAAAGTACTATATTCGATTGGGATATTAATGCTATTGGAGAAGAAAGTACAGTCATCTGCTTTGTAATAGGTTGCCACAAAATTTTTTCAAAGAGAGATGTGTGTGAATCCAATCAATTGCTGAAAAGCTGCACGAATTACGATTTGAGCATCCGTTTAAAAGGTTGTTTTTGTCTATGATTTTTTTTGGGGTACGACAGTAGTTTAGCCTTCAAGAAATGCAGATGCTGTTTTGACAACCAGAAAAAGTAAAAAAATTCAAGCTGTTCGCGTATATGAGTCCCAGAATGAATTTGAAGAGTAGAGATACAGAAAAATAGGGTCAACTCTATCATAACCCTAGTCTTATTTTCGTTAAAGAGAAATAATACGAGTAAACACTCGACGTTTAAAATACCACTTACGGTGATGATCATTAGCATAGTATACTCAAAATCATTAGAAAAGAGTCAATGTTTGTTCAAATGCCTTTGAAGGGTTGTAGCTTGTGGAAGCGACTTTGAACTAGAAGAATAAAATTAAAGAATTGCTGTTGTAACTTTTGCAATATATCAAATCGTAGGATGGATGCTGCATGTCAAGTAAGCTAATTGATACCATATGAAAAGGATTAGGCTGGAGCTAAAGGGGTAACTTGAAAGGGCAAAGAGTGTTTAATTTTAATGCGGAATGGAATTAGCTATCTGAAAGTCCTATTTAAGGATAAGACTATTAAAAAATGTTTTTGCTTTGAAACATTGTTCTCCAGTACAGGAGCCTTGACACTACCAAAATATACTGTTAAGACCAAACATAAGTTAAACTAGGTATGCATGAAGCAGTTTCGACGAGGTGTTCGGAAATCCTCCTCAATAATTGCCACTGCCAGTTATTGAGGAGGCTCTGTTAATACTCAGTCTTGAAATTAGAAAGAGCACAGGTAAGTTGAGAAAGAATTAGGTGGAAGAAAAGACGAAGGGAGTGAGAAAATAATCAAGGAAATAAATGTTGGGTAATACATAGCAGATTCAAATAGGTGTAAAATGCATAAGGATGCATCAAAATCTTATTTAAACTAGCCTAAAGGAACTCGGTCTATTCGTTTAGAGTCACTGCTTCTGTATATGAATTGAAAAGTAAGGAAGGAAATTAGCTCAACCACATTGATTGAAAAGATATCAAATAACATAGCTTTTTTATAAACTGGGCTCTAAGTAACATTAAATAACGAAGGATGTAAGGATATGCTTGGAAATGGTTTATGTTTCAGATAATTTAAGATTATACTTACTGCTCTTCATATTGAAAATTTTTATAGCACTGCTTAACAAAAATGAAAAATAATATTCTTGAAAACTTTTCTAAAGTTTACGATTTACTTTTGCGACTTTTGCAAAACTGCACTCTAACTGAATTCATCCCAAACTTATATACAAAATTCACTAATCTTCAAGCAAGAAACAGCAATAATGATAAAAGTTCAATAATCCTATTTCTATTTTCAACTAATCCCTGATGCGACCTAATTTTAAGTTGTTATTTCGAAATAAAATTTAATTTTCCGCCGTGTATTAACTTTGCAACGCTTTTGTCCACAATGGAATCAAAGAAAAATGTTTATCTCATGCGCATAGAACAGATACTATACTCTTGATTCCAGTGTCTTATCTTTCCTATGTTTGACCTAAATATGCAGTCTTACCAGGAAAATACTGAATTAAGCCAAATGGTCTAATAAACAATAACTGTACTGATTGATTTTTGTTTCTTGGCAATTTTCCTGTTTCGACTTTTTTGCTATTATGTTTATTACTTAAAATTTATTCACAATAGAAAGAAGTTCAATGACTCACCGATAAATCAATTAGAAATTTTTTTTATTGGTGCAAATGCAATTCTTAAGTCGAATTCAGCATAGCCAGATGTTGAGATAAAATTTGTGATCGATATTTCTATCAAACATCACCATTAAAAAAATTTACTTGTGTTAAACATTTTCAAATTGTTGATCCCAATTGATTTAGGCTAATTATTGTAGAATTTGAGTTTTTCAAGCTAGCCTAAGTAGCGTAAGATATATGCACTTGCCACTTTTTGTGAACGGATTAAATAATAAAATAATAACTATTCTTCTAATAAACCCGTACTGGCTATCTTGCTGAAAGGCGTAAAAAACCCTATTGTGTGGCCCTAATGATGGGCTACATAGAAGCAAATGTGATCAATACTTTAAAATGTAAAATGATTACCTGATTTTAATCAGAAGTAGTCATCAGATTAAAAGCTCATTGTCCATCAAAATATTGATTGGGCAAAAACGCCAACGAGAGTTGAACCAAGGAACAACTGCACTAGAAGCAAGTCCTTCAAAAATTACGACAGCCGATGACAGAAATTGGTGGAATTAGTAAAACTTCACAATTCCAGTCAACGATCATCTGGCTCCCTTTTAGAGTTTTACTATATACTAAAATACAAAACCCTATCGAAATCCTGACCTGTGTCCGTCTGTCCGTCCATTCGTCCGTCTGTCTGTATGTCACAGGATTTTTCCTCCAAAACAATAGAAGTGACAGTCGTGAAACTTTGTGGAAATGTCAGAAGTTATGACTTCTAGTAAGTTTAGGGTTGAACAACTTTTTCGGAGATTTTTGTCTGTCGATATAGAGGAATGACCCTCAACGAATTTTTTCCACCGTTGGAACTTATTGGAAAGGCCTTAATGAGATCTTTTCAAAACAAGTCTTAAAGCTACCTTATGAATACCAAGGGGGGCAGGGAAAGGGGGAGTGTACGAAATTTTTGAGTCCCCTCCCCCCTCGCGATTGGAAACCTTCTAATTGAAAATTCTGAAAAAAATCATGAATATAGACCTTTATGAGTACAACAACAACAAATACGGGAAAAGTCGAAATTCACTCAACTTTGTTAGTAATAGTATGATTTACCAACTTTACATTTTCATGAATAAAACCGTAATGGTACCCTTAAATTCAATTAATCAAATGGCTATTAATAGGATTAGTCTGTCTGGAAAGTTTCAAAAAGATTGAATAGTGTTAAACGAAGTTATAGCGTTTTGAATGTATAACTATGGAACAACATGCACTTTTTACAGATTCGGACACTACAGATTTGCTGGAATTTGCATGAAAGATATCATGAATATCTATGAGGATTGATTCAGCTAGTGACATAAGTGATTGTGAAACAAAATGGTGTCTGTTTTAAATGAGAAAATTGAATAAATTTGAGTTACCTGTATTTTTCTCTAACTTCAACATTTAATGTGCATGGTATTAACACTTGATTGAATTTAATGAATGACTGAAGGTGAGTACCTACAATTTATAGGTGAAACAAGTCGAGGGGGCAGGAGAGACCTCCTAATAGAAGGGCTTTGTAACCATCCTAGGGTTCGAAAAATTTATGATGCCATGAATCGATGACTTGAATTATTCATCATTTATTTGTGTAAGAAATTATTCAAATTTATCCGAAAAGTACAGAGTTCCTTCCATAAGTACATAACTGCCACGATTTTGTTCCACGTTATATAATTTTTCTGAATGCTCGGCTCATTGAACATATTCAAGTAAAACTCTATTCCTTAAATTTTCATGAAAGACCGAAGAAAATTAGAGTGCCTAGGTTGATTTGAAATATGTATCAACTATCAATATTTGTTACTGTTGTTGTAATTCCATATAATTGAAATGGCGATAACTCAGGGTCTCATATCATTTTACATAAATGTAAAATTTTAAGAAAGTTTAGGGGCACCGTTACGATTTTTGGGGAAAATTATAAAATTAACAAATCATACTATTATAAACACAGTTGAGTGATTTTTGATTTCTGATGTTCATATGAAACCCTACTCAACCACATTAGATGAAAATAATTTTTTAAGGGGCACTATGTTATGAGGAGTGTTAGAGAGAGAGAGAGAGAGAGAGAGAGAGAGAGAGAGAGAGAGAGAGAGAGAGAGAGAGAGAGAGAGACAGAGAGAGAGTAGAAACAGGGAGTGAGGGTTAACTCAACTGAACACTACCGCGTAATCAAGCGTTCATAGACTCAATCATCCCCGAGCCAAACTATGGTAATTAATCAACTTAATATTTACTTTGAAGTGCAACTTAGGCTAGGAGGCGCAACTTAGGCTAAGTATGCTAATGCGCCGAGTGAGGGACTGGATGACTGCTCGCGGGCTCAGTTTAGCACTGGAGAAAACCGAAGTGGTCATTTTGACAAAAAAGAGAATCCCTAGAGTAAGGATGATCAGTATTGGAGACACACAAATCGAATCGAAGCCAGCAGTGAAGTACCTGGGGCTACTGATCGACTCGAAGATGAGTTTCTCTGAGCAAATCAGGGCAACGGCTGAGAAGGCTGCTTCGAGAATAATGGCTCTGAGTCGACTTATGGCCAACGTAGGGGGACCCAGTCCGCCAAGAAGACGCCTCCTGATGAGTGCTGGAGGGTCAGTGCTACTGTACGGGGCAGAGGTATGGGGCGACGCTTTCGGCAAGGAGGTATACCGAAAACGTTTGGCACAGGTACAGAGAAGAGGAGCACTAAGAATTGCATCTTCGCATCCTTCGCATCCTGATCCGGCGGTGAGAGTCATTGCAGGCGTGACACCTGTTGCCCTCCTTGCTAGAGAGCGCCACGCTATTTACCTGCGCTGAAATAAGGACGCGAGGGAGATGATTGTCCGTGAGGAGATGATTGTCCGCGAGGAGAGACAGCGCTCGCTCAATGATTGGTAGCAGTCTTGGGTGAATTGCACGAAGGGAAGGTGGACTGCGCGCCTCATCCCGGATGTGAGACCGTGGCTAAATCGAAGGCATGGTGAGACTGACTTCTATCTGACCCAGCTTTTGAGCGGGCACGGGTGTTTTCAGTCTTACCTGCACAAGATTGGTAAGTCACGGTACCCCGATTGTCGGTTTTGCCCATGAGAGGAGGAAAATGCCTGCCACACATTTTTTGCGTGTACAAAATGGGTCAGGCTGCGAAGGGAACTCTACAGGGAGACGGGACAGCTCGCCACGGATAATATAGTTGCGGTGATGCTCGAATCGATTGACAAATGGAACCAGGTGGCACATTATGCTCGGGCAGTCCTAAAATATAAAAGGGACTCACAGCAGCCGGAGGCCCTGGGGCTGGGGAGTCGCTCTTCTGGCACTTCCACTTTAGCTCTCCCCTCCCGCTAGGAAAGGGATCCAACAGCTTGAAGGCACCTCACGGCGTAGCAAAATGAGACCTGGCCCGAAGTTATGTGTCAAACGGCTCCAGGCTGGGTTCTCAGGTTGACAGGGGAGGTGTTTAGTGGGTATTCCAGTCTGTGCATAAATGGCATGCACCCCCTTACCACAAAAAAAACTTAACATTTACTTTAAATTAGAACGTTCGAACTAAATGTTGCAAACAAGGCAGTAAGTAGTGTAGGAAGACTCAGGGAATCTACGACTACCTCTCGGTTAAACGAATGGATCTCGAAACATCACGCTTATGTTAACAAGATTAACACTGTTGGATCGAGTCCTCAACACCGTATCAAGTCGGCTTCTCAACTACCAGCGTGATACTTGGAGCTACGACCAGCAATCAATATATCGTGAATTTGCAATGGACACTCCGTGCTTCATTTTGGTGATTTTTCTCGGTATCATCCTCCTAAGGATTCATTTTGTAAAAGCGGCACTTGAACCTGTGTTTTGTGTTCCGTATATTCCAGGAAATTAATTAAGTCAAATAAAAAATGGCGCCACCAGAATATTCAGGTTTGGGAAAACAAGCCCTAGATAACTTCAGCAAGGGTTATCATTTTGGTGTATCGTAATTGGACTATAAAACAAAGACTGCATCGGCAATCGAATTTGCTACAAGCAGTCACTCGAACCAAGACACTGGTAAAGTGGTTGGTTTATTGGAACTCAAATACAAACGGACGGAATATGGACTGACCTGTGGAACACATATAACACACTCGCCACTGAAATTTCCACACAAGATAAGTTGGCGGAAGGATCGACGATTGCCCTTGAGGCTATTTTTGCACCTGAACCTGGAAACAAGAATGATAAATTGAAGTTAGGCGTTGTAAATGAATTCGTCCAGGTCGACGCCGACGTTGCCGGTGACTTGACCTTGTCCTTTAGCCCACTAATCAATGCATCAGTTGTGTTGCGCTAAAAGGCTTTTTGGCTGGTTACCAGACAAATAGCTCCACCATTGGCTTCTTAGGCAATGAATTTGTTATCCATCCACCAAAAATATTTCGACAAATAGGAAATTGTTGTTCCCCTCAGACTCAACTGCTACAAAATTAAGACTGCCAACATTCAATATGTTTGAACGAAAACAAAAACTGACAACTGCCAGCAAATGTCAGTTAAAAGTGGAAAACATAAGAAGATAATACAGGCTCCAAAACGTCAGGCCAGTTGCGTTCGATGCGGTATAAACTATACCAAATCCATGAAATAACCTGCAGTGGAATTGAGCGATGGGTCCTGAGGCGAATGATCAGAGTGAAGCTAGACGGGGACCGATGGCGAACTCGATACAACCATGAGCTGTATGAAATTTTTGACGAACCAGCGTCTTCAACAATTGTAAGACTGCAGAAGCTGCAATGGGCTAGCCACATGAATCGTATGGATGAACAACGGATACCCAAAAAGGTATTCGTTGGGAGAACTGAAGGCCGAAGACCAGTTGAGAAACTGAGGAAACGCTGGTCCATTTCAGTCGATGAAGACAGTTCATCACTGCTCGGATTTTGAAATTGGAGGACGCGGTCAATGGACCGACACAATTGGAGACGCTGTTTACAGGAAGCGAAGGACCAAAAGAGGCTGTAGTGCTACGAAGAAGAAGAAGAAGAAATTGAAACCGGGGAAGGTGGATTCTTGGAGATTACATGGGAAAAATAGCGGCGAACCGTTGGACCAAGAAGATAAAAACTTCGACGAAAAACGGAACGGGGCCTTTTTGAACGAGCTAGTGGGAGAGCGATTTGCAGAATTTTCGCGGCGAGCGTACATGTGGATTTGCGGAGTGAGGATAACAAAAGATATTCAATTTGGAAGCAAAAGTTGTTGCACAACCAGTATACCCTATGTATACTGGTATGAACTGGGAGCACATTTGATGTGTATCCAATATACATCATCAAGGCTCCTGGGGAAAGAACTCACTCTACACCACTTACCTGCTACTCTGTCCGCTTAAACTAGAACAACAAAAGACGAGAGTTAATTTTTAATGAATTACCTTAGTTTTATTGCTCATTCTTTTTAAATCTCTAACATTACAATCAATTATTTGATTAATTTAAGCAACTATCCATACCGGGTGAAGCATTTATATTCACACTTCTTTAGTTATTTATAGCAACTATCCATACGGTGTCTACACGGACGGAGGATGCCTAGAAGTAAGTAAAGTAAGTTGATGGTGGCTACGCAGCGTAATACGCAAACAAGCCGAAGGAGGTTCGCGGCTCAAGCCTACACCTCACCATCTTACTAATTATCGAAGATACTCCGCATTTGCACCGGAACTACTCGTATATGCACTGCCTCTTCGTTGTTGACTTCGCGGCGAAATACACTTCGCGTATAATACCGTAACCGCTGTAATCACTACTTTTCGTTTTTCGCTCGATCAATTGCCTTTTAAACGATTCATGCGGCCTCAATTCGCCCTAAATTCGCTGAGTGGTTGAAACGTGCGCTCTCGTTCCACGAAAGCTTCTTCCTCCGCGCTCCGTCTCACTTGCCCGCATGGTGAAACTTTGCGGCGAATTGGAGAAACGGTTTGAAGGCAGGGTTTAGCACAGTGCCACTCCGTTGGAAACACACCCCGAAGCTTCTCATGTACATGGTCGTTGTCGTTGCTAATGTTATGGCCTACGTAGTATAACACTTGGCGTAGCTTGTCGATGTTTCTATAAGCACACCCCGAAGCTTCTTATGTACATGGTCGTCGTCGCTAACGTTATGAATTATGAAGACTTTTCGCTTGCCGTTGGTCGACAGGTACATGCTTTGATGACAATGGGCGTATGTGCTTGACCGTATAACACTTGGCGTAGCTTGTCGATATTTCTATAAGCACACCCCGAAGCTTCTTATGTACATGGTCGTCGTCGCTAATGTTATGAATTATGAAGACTTTTCGCTTGCCGTTGGTCGTCAGGTATATGATTCGACGACAATGGAGGTGTGTGCTTGGTTGGCTTATTGTATATCGCTCGTAACATTTCTTCTCGTAACAAAGTGAACTAAAACGGAAATTTACAAGACACCGGCGGAAATATACCATCAAGGATAGGTCGGCGGTGAACAGGAGAAGACAGCGCAGCCTTCAAAGAGGGTATCCAAGGAAGAAATTGTCGATGTTGGATTTCATCTACGAGATCTCAGCAAGAATCGGAGACTGGATTAGTAAACACCCAAGAGGTTCCTTCTGAACAGATCAGCAGGTGTCGTGGATTTGTGCTGATTGTGAGTAGACTTACGTTTGAATAGAATTCTAATTTTTTTTCACAATTACGAGATTGTGTTTTGAACTTGTTTGAATTTGATTGTTATTTCATAATTTTAATTATAACGTTGGTAGAATTGAGTAATTTTTTCCACTTATTTAGTACAAATCTTGCACTGGTCGGTTTGGATGGTAGATTCCCGTGTAGAATAAAGGTAAGGTAGAGTTTGGAAGTGTGAACCAGCTACATAAGGTGATCAATAGTAAGTGTTAGGTCATGCTTAATGGTAGAACCGAGGAAAAGTAATAAAAGAAGAGCAGGATTTTCACCAGGGTGTAAAAAAATGGTGTTCGTAGGAATAGCTTCCTTCTACAATTATACCGACAAGCCAAGTTACCCGTGTCCGCAAGCCCCGCTGGAGCACCCAGTCTTTTTGGGGCATAACAGGGATACGTATTAACGCATGCTTTAGAAATAGTTATTATTTTGTACTTGCCAACATTATTAATCCTAGGACATACATTTTTACCGAGAAAGCCGGCATGTCAAACTAGCTGTCCTCTGCAATCCAAACAAAACAATAAAATCTGGACTTAAACTACCTTCCATTCCATGATTTGCAATAAATAACTAAAAACCAATCGATTAAGTTTATTTCTATCAACTTTCCGCGGTTCTAACAAAACACACCAAATTCTGCAGTTTAATCGTAACTTTTTTATAACAACACTACTATTATATAACTTTAATATATATGAACTTATAATAAATTGAAAAAAAGTATCACTTACCAAGTTTAAGTGTGTTTCGTAGGCTTTGTTCACTTCAAGAGGTTGTACCATAATAATCGTGGCTTGTACACTTCGCTGCTTCCACTCCTTGTAATGTTTGCTCTTGACAGCACAGTGATTCCCACGAACGCTCTGCCGAAAAATCAAGACGTCGCTGATATGCGATCGTCGTTTACATGGTGACAATAATCTCAAAATTCCCTGTCTTGACAGCAATTGTCGCAGTTACTTTAACCGTTTAAACGAAGCTTTAACGTGAGCTACTATTGAAAAATTTAAGACTTTACAGTCGGTACAACATAAAGGCGTAGACGTGGCGTGAAAATCATATTTGTGTTATATTTATTTTGTTGGTGATTTCAAAGCAGGTGATTTATCGTCGACGAATATTTGTATGTCGTGTGGTATACCAGGTGTGTTCAAAAAGTAAGGTAACTTTGAATTTTTAGAAAAAATATTTATTTATTCGTCAATATTGATGTTGTCTCCTTCAAAGTAATCAATACACTTGTGCCAACTCTTTTTCCAATCCTCGAAGCACTTCTCATAAGAACTTTTCGGTATAGCCTTGAGCTCTTCCGGCGATGCAGTCTTTATTTCCTCAATCGTTGCAAATCTCCGTCCTTTCAAAGGTCTCTGCAGCTTTGGGAACAAGAAAAAGTTACCTGGAGCCAAATCCGGAGAATATGGTGACTGAGGCATGATTGTGGTGCTGAGGTGGTGCTGAGCACACAAAACACTTCTATCCGTTATGCCTCTCACAAACAAATTAAATATATTATAGATAGCTGAGACCGTAAATATATGTTTGTGACCAACATAAAAAATATCTAAAATCATATGTGCGTTATCCGCGAAGTTTGAAAAGTCACCTTGCTTTTTGGACACTCCTCGTATAGTATAAGCATTGTTGGTAGAACTAAATTGATGACAACAATTTGCCTAGGGGAAAGGGTGGAGCACCTAACTGCGAGCACAAACCAAGGTACGTAATTGGTTGTGGTACATGGGTTTTAATTTAGTTCCTCCGTAGAATTTAGCTGGTGGTAACAATAATCAATTAAGCCAATACGAACAGCGTTCTGCAATTCCAACTCCCGACCAAACCAGGGTGTACGATATGAATTACGAAGTTGCTATACAACCTTCCCCTCTATGAAATCAGACGCGTCACTTGCCTGCATGAAACATTGTTTTCACCATTTGGTTTTCAATTTTCATATCTTGTGAAAATTAAATGTATGATAATTAAGAATTACACAAATTCATTGTACATTGTAAATGGAAAACATTCGCTAGAAATGATAAATCAGGTTGCACCTTTAAAAACAGACAACCAATAAATAAATGTAAAAATTAATGAAAAAAGAAAATATAATAGTTTTCATCATAAAGCAAATGATTAAAATAGTTTTTATACCAATATGTTAATTTAAATTTAAAACGGGCATCCGAATACACCCAAAGTAGTAACCGAGAGAATAGTAATGAAAAAATCGTTCGCTTATTTTAACTGGCTTCGAAAGTAAAGAAGGTTATCAGTTTATCACGTATATTTATTTTTCTTGTTGCTTTTTTTGTTGATAGAAGAGTCCTGTTTTTGGCAAATGATGCATCTCACTTTCTATTAGGTATTTAAAGGACAAAAAATCAAATAATGGTAAAAGACTTATGCCGCTTAAACTTAAAAATTTCCGACTTTCGCTCCGATAATTCAGCATAACTGATCAACGCATATACAGGTAAGAATTAGATTATAGAGGGTTCAAATGAACGTCAACATATTGGACTGAATCTTAAACCTTTCAAGGACTCTATGTGCCATATTCAACTGTTAATATAGTTGAATATGGCACATTGATGTCGAGAAATAGAATTTTAGTTATCTTTTGTAGGAAATATGCCAATTATTTTGCGACTGTTCAAGGATTTGTTTGACATACCGAATTTTTGGTGATGATGATAAAAATGATCAGTGTAATATATATATATGTATATATATATATATATATATACATAATATACAGATATATTTATCAACGTATAGTGAACTCCACAAAAGGTAAATTTCTCTCAAGAAACTAACCCGTAAAGATCCTTCTTAACCGCATCGCTCGTTCGCATTTATTATATCCCCGTCGCCTTTATTTTCAAGTAAACTGTGGCACATAATTTTCATGATGTTTCGTAAACACGATGTCCTATAGTTAAATGAAGACCCAACTGTGCATTTTCATGTTCATCTATATCTTGTATTAATTATCAGTTATAGAAAGAAAAGTATCGTCATTTTAGGTCGCGATTTCTGTTGGTCTTTAGTATGGAAATCGCTAATTTTGAATCTGTGGACATATAATGTGTAATAACATCTAGAAAGTAATGAATTAACCTTCAAATGGCTATTGACTCTATAATTTGCAATCACTAAATTTTTATTATTTCTTCATAGACGCCTGAGGCTGTAAGGAGGATCTGTAGTGAAAGTAGGTATACATACACATATCCATGCAGGACTGCAGCGATGGTCTGCTGCCTCGGCAGAAGAAGATGTTAAGATCCGTCAAGATTGGCCTTGTATGGGGACGCGTGAATGCGCTGGCAGGCTAGCGTCGCGGTGTCGTGGGGCGGGTTCTTTCCCCTAGCACAAGGACCCACTACAAAAAATATTTCGCATTCATGAATTAGAAAGGGTTAAAATGCCGATCGACTGGTGTCGAGGCCGAGGTAACCTACTAAGGGTTGAAAATTGCTTGTTCAGAGAACAAGTTGGGACGAGCAACAACGGACGGACTGACGGAAAACTCGTCATTAAGGACGATCCTTATGGCCCACAAATACGAGCGGGGCATCCAGATGGAGATGGTGCCCGTTTCGCACCCTCCCAACCGGATCAAGATCCAAACGTAGATGTGGCCATGTGTTTCCCATTTGAGTGAAAAACTCATACAAAAGCCCTTTGTATGCCACTTTCCCACATATGAGAACCACAAACGTAACCAATTTATGCTATACAGTTATGTAATGAAATCACCTAACCCTATTTCATAAAAGGGCACGCGAGCGGAAGGCCACTCTACCCGGCAAGATCCCCTGGACACAGCAAAATGGTGGAGCGCGCCCGACGGCTAGCTCATGTTAGGCGAAAAGCCTTCCATCCTGGCGAGTCCTATACCCGATCAGAATGATAGAATAGAAAGACCGACGATTGGGTGCCGTTTAGTAATCCATTATTATTCGATTTTTAAAATTTCAATATACAATAACCAACTTTCCAATTCCTTTTTTCCTTTTACTTTGTTAACAGTTATCACGTCTGTTAATTCATTGTCAATGACAACCTGTCGTGCATAATCCCCTATGTTCGAGCAATCTACAGCAATTACTTTTGCCATGCCCACTTTGGCGCACGCATTTTAAAAAAGATATAATGAAATATATAAACAAAAAAACACATTTACAATAAGATAAAAAAAATTCAATGAAAAGAAACGCTCTTTAATCAAATAAATCAAAGAAAGAATTTTTAATTGAATACATCCAGGTAAGAAATTTTAAACACATGCATACAAAAAAAGAAAATTACTCAAACATATCAAAAAACGAATTAAACAATTTCAAAATTATCAATTAATAAAAATTCAATAAAAGGAAAGAATCTTTAAGCAAGTACATGAAAGAAAAGAATTTTAAACGCATGCATACAAAAAAAAGGGAACTTCTCAAATATATCAAAAAACGAATTAAACAATTTCAAAATTATCAATTACAAAAAATTCAATAAAAGGAAAGAATCTTTAATCAAATACATGCAAGAAAAGAATTTTAAACACATGCATACATAAAAAAAGAAAATTACTTAAATATATCAACGAATGAGACAATTTCAAAATTATAAATTATAAAAAATTCAAGCAAAAAATCGGTACTCACCAACATCCTCGTCGGGCGCCCGCTAGTGATGTGGTGAAAATTTTCCTAAAGGAGGAGTAATTAAATTTTCTTCTTTTATTGTCTTTTACCGCAATCACTTCAATCATTTATTCTTTTTATCGCAACTAAAAATGATGCAGTGGGTGTAGCTATACGTACATCTAACTCTGTTGGTTAAATTAAGAAAAAATTAAGATGAATAGTAATAAAAGTTAAATCTCCTGAAGAATATAATTAAAGAAAACGTTAAAAATTTAATATAGGGAAAATTGATGTATAGTTACATTTAATATAATAACAAGAAGAAAAAATTATTCTATAAATTACAATTACAAGGGAAATAGTTGCAATTTTTTTTTTTTAATCTGCCATTACAATTTTGGATAGGAGATAGGAAGATTTTCGAGAAGTTTCCTTATATGACCCCTCGATTGCTACAGATCATTCACTAAGTTCATCAGTACGCGAAGATTGAATGCGGAAGAGAAACGGTATCATGAAATTTTCACAAATGAAATTGCTCTAAATCATATTGCATTCAGAATTAATTTATTGGATATTTCTGGTAAAAATATTTGATTAAAATGTACCCTTTATGGGAAAATTAGTATATATATATATATATATATATATATATATATATATATATATATATATATATATATATATAAATATACATAAATATATATATATATATATATATATATATATATATATATATATATATATATATATATATATATATATATATATAGGGTGCGTACGGTATTTGAGGACAACTTGAGAGTAAAAGTAATTAGCTTGAATTTTTAACAAAATTTAATGAAATTTCAGAAATTTTTTATACAACGTTAAATTAATATATGGCTATAAAGTTATTCAAATAAATCCCCATAAGCAGCAATAACCTCTTCGATCAGGGTCCGGAAACGATTACACGCCCGAATCAAATGCTCTTTGTTCATACTGACCATAAGGGCATTAATAGCAGTCTTCAGCAAATAAGTGGTATTATGAGGACGCTTATTGGTCTCACGTTCAACTATGCCCCATAAGTAATAATACAAAGGATTAAGGTCTGGGGAGCTAGGTGGCCATAGGTTCGACAATTTTCAGCCATCCAATCTTGTGTCGCAATCGCTTTTTGTGAAGGAGCAGAGTCTTGTTGAAGAATGTATGGTCTGCCTCCGCTTGCATTGTCTATCCAGGGTTTCACTACGGTCTCCAAAACCTCTCTGTATGGGCACAAACGCCCGGGACCTACTTGAGCAGTTTGCGAGGGATAAGAAAGCTGACCTCCTGTTGCTGAGCGAGCAACATCATAACAAGGACTCGCAAGCGTGGTACCCTGACAAATCTGGTACCTCGGCCATCTGGGTTCGAGACAGCGCCCGCCTTCAGGTGCAGGGCCATGGACGCGGGAATGGTTTTGTGTGGGTGCGGTGTTCAGGGACAACATATTTCAGTGTTTATCTGACGCCAAACGAGGCAATGCAATCTTTTCGAACCAAACTCGATGCCCTGGAGGACGCTGTCTCGAACACAGAGGGCCACATGCTGGTCGGGGGAGACTTCAACGCTAGAGCCATTGAATGGGGTATGCCACAATCCGACCCAAGGGGAAAGCAAATCTTGGACATGGCGGCCAGAACAGCGTTTTTTGTCCTAAATACTGGTAACACCCCTACTTTCCGCGGCTGGGGTTGCGTAGAAACCATACCCGATGTGACACTCGCTTCGGAGTGCCTGGTACCTAGAGTACACAACTGGCGAGTACTAGAGGACTACTCGGCGAGTGATAACCAGTATATAGCGGTTGAGATTCACGACAGTGCCACTCTGCGGGCATATGCCCAAACTTCAATCCTCGGATGGAGGACAGGGAGGATGGACGTTGAGAGGTTCGCTGACGCGCTTACGGCAGGCGCACCGTTGCTGGGAGCTCCGCCAGAGAGCGGAGGGCCTACAGCCAAGGACTTGGTGAACTCAACTATGAGTACCATCATAGCTGCTTGCGAGTCTTCCATGCCCCGTCGGAGACCCCGACACGGTAAGCCTCTAGTATACTGGTGGTCAAACGAGATCGCTGAGCAATGAAGCGAGTGTCACAAACTTCGGCGAGAGGCCCAGCGGGCGCGAAAACGGGAGGAGGCAGACACTAGGCTAGCAGCATACAGGTCCGGCAGGAAATATTTTCGCAGGCTTATTAACAAGAGCAAGGCCCGATGCTGGCAAGACCTCGTGGACGATGTTAATAGGGATCCGTGGGGCCTTGGCTACAAGCTGGTCATGGGGAAACTTGGTGCCCTACGGAAGCCTTGTATACATGACCCGGAAAAGATGGACGCAATAGTGCGGGGACTCTTCCCCGCCCATCCCGTCCGTGTTGACGCTGTCCATGGTGAAACAGCAGTCGAGTGCCCACTCTTCACACAGCTGGAACTGGAGGAGGCAGTCCTCTCCCTGAAAGCGAGGAAGGCTCCAGGTCCAGATGGTGTTCCAGCTGAGGTTTTGCAGCTCGTCTATCACCATTGTCCTGACTTGCTGCTTAGCACATTCAACGCTTGCCTACGGGACGGGGTTTTCCCGGTACGATGGAAGGTGGCGAGGCTCGTGCTGGTCAGCAAGGGGAAGGGGAATCCCGAATCACCGTCTGCATACCGCCCGTTATGCATGCTAGACACGGCTGGGAAAGTGCTAGAGAAACTCATCAAGGGAAGACTCACTGACGCGATTTGTGCTGCTGGGGACCTATCTCCTCGGCAGTACGGCTTTAGAGCAGGACGTTCTACCATTGATGCGATTGCAGAGGTGGTGAACGCAGTCCAAAAGGCAGAGGCATATAGTCGCACCATGCAACGGATCGTCCTGTTGGTGACACTCGACGTCAGGAATGCCTTCAACTCCGCTAGATGGGTGGATATTCTGGACACGCTGGAAAACTCTTTTCATGTTCCAGAATATCTAATGCGGCTTTTGAGGAACTACCTAAAGGACCGAAGCCTGCTCTACGACACGACACAGGGCCAACGAAGGATTGAAATTACATCGGGTGTTGCCCAGGGATCTATCCTTGGTCCGGACCTGTGGAACGTGTCTTACGACGGGCTACTGAGACATGAGATGCCAGATGAGTCACGCTTGGTTGGCTATGCGGATGATGTTGCGGCTCTGGTCGCCGGACGCACCGTTGAACAAGCGCAACTTAGGCTAGGTATGCTAATGCGCCAAGTGAGGGACTGGATGACTGCTCGCGGGCTCAGTTTAGCACTGGAGAAAACCAAAGTGGTCATCTTGACAAAAAAGAGAATCCCTAGAGTAAGGATGATTAGTATTGGAGACATACAAATCGAATCGAAGCCAGCGGTGAAGTACATGGGGCTACTGATTGACTCGAAGATGAGTTTCTCTGAGCAAATCAGGGCAACGGCTGAGAAGGCTGCTTCGGGAATATCGGCCCTGAGTCGACTTATGGCCACCGTAGGGGAACCCAGCCCATCAAGAAGACGCCTCTTGATGAGTGCTGTAGGGACAGTGCTACAGTACAGAGCAGAGGTATGGGTCAACGCTCTCAGCAAGGAGGTATACCGAAAACGATTGGCACAGGTACAGAGAAGAGGAGCACTGAGAATTGCATCTTCGTATCCAACAGTCTCTGACTCGGCGGTGAGAGTGATTGCAGGCGTGATACCTGTCGCCCTCCTTGCTAGAGAGCGCCGCGCTATTTACCTGCGCCAAAACGAGGATGCGAGGGAGATGGTTGTCCGTGAGGAGAGACAACGCTCGCTCAACGATTGGCAGCAGTCTTGGAGGAATTGCACGAAGGGAAGGTGGACTGCGCGCCTCATCCCGGATGTGAGACCGTGGCTAAATCGAAGGCATGGTGAGACTGACTTCTATCTGACCCAGCTTTTGAGCGGGCACGGGTGTTTTCAGTCTTACCTGCACAAGATTGGTAAGTCACGGTCTCCCGATTGTCGGTTTTGCCCAGGAGAGGAGGACAATGCCTGTCACACATTTTTGCGTGTACCAAATGGGCCAGGCTGCAAAGGGAACTCTACAGGGAGACGGGAGAGCTCACCCCGGATAATATAGTTGAGGTGATGCTCGAATCGGTTGACACACACACACATTATGCTCGGGCAGTCCTAAAAGATAAAAATGACTCGCAGCAGCCGGAGGTGCTGGGGCTGGGGGATCCCTCTTCTGGCATTTCCTCTTCCCCTCTCCCCTCCCGCTAGGAAAGGGACTCCCCAGCTTGAAGGCGCCTCACGGCGTAACAAAACGAGACCTGGCCCGAAGTAATGTGTCAAACGGTTCCCGGCTAGGTTCTCAGATTGACAGGGGAGGTGTTTAGTGGGTAGTCCATGGGTATCCTCCATGGGAGTCCCACACTGCCAGACTCGGCGGGCGTAAATGCCTTCACCTCCCTACCACAAAAAAAAACAAAACCTCGCTGTATGCAGCAGAGTTCACTCGAAGTCCTTGAGTAAAAAAGTGTCCCTCGTTGATGACAACACCTAAAACCATAACAGTGGCTGGAAATTTTGTGTGCATAACAACAGGAACCTCTGCTGGATTTGAACATAGCCGTCGGTCATTCCTGCGATTGGTCTTTTGATCTTGGTCAAATTTTTTTTCGTCGGAAAAAAACCATAACATTTTGAGCGCCTCAGGGTGTTTGATTTTGTTTAAAAGACATTTTGATCGGATAACTCTATGTTCCCGTGTTGGTTTCGACTTGAACTGTTCTTTGCGCATCACATAAAACTTATACCGAAGGTCTTCGTAGACAACTCTACGAATAAGGCGCTCAGAAACATGAAGCTCACTCGCAAGGACCTTCATTGGTTTTGAAGGGTCCTCGTCTTTGATCGCTTGCACTTGCGATAAAAATTCTGCAAATCGGACAGTGTCAGACCGTTGTTCGTGCTTTTTGCGTTTTGCAACCGATTCCGTATCGCCTCTTGATACTTCTAATTCACGGCGAACCTTATGCACGAATGAACGGGCGCAATTAAGAAAATTAGAGATCTCTGAATATATGGTTCGCACATATAGCGACAATGACAGTATGTCTCTTCATTTCTTGAGTGATGTTGTAGTCCGCCATTTCTTATCTGAAGAGGAAAAAATAATATAAAAAAAAAAATTCGCGAAGTTATAGTCACATTTATGCATGTCCTCAAATACCGTGCGTTCTCTATATATATGTATATATATATATATATATATATATATATATATATATATATATATATGTATATATATATATATATATATATATATATATATGTATATGTATATATATATATATATATATATATATATATATATATATATAAACATATAATTTTTAGTGGGAAACATCTGTCAGTGTCAAAATAACATGTGATTTAAAAAGAAACTACTGACACACATTTTCGACATTGTAGTCGCCAAATGTGAAACTTTAAGCATTTGATGTATTTTTCGCGATTGCGTCATAACCTTTGCATTATTCACAGTGATTTGTAGCCCTAAAAGTTCTGCTTCGCTGTCGAGTTTCAGCAAGGGTTCCTTGGCGGTTGTTAACGACCCTGGCAAAATGTTGATGTCATCCGCATGAATACCACTTGGCTTGACAGGGTCGACAGGTCGCTTTCTGATGACACATTCCGGAACCAAATTGAATAGCATTGGGGCCAGCCCATCTCCCTGCCTTAATCCGATATCTGCGTCAAAGGTGTCGGTGAGTTGGTTATTGATGCGGACTTGGGACGTCAACGTCATTGTAAATTTGGTATGATGGACTAATTTGGCCGGGATATCAAAGCAAAGCATTATTTTGTACAGTACGCTGCGATCAATATTGTGAATGTCAACAAAAATTTTGTGTACGTCTATATTGAACTCCCAATATTTCTCAAGCACCTGCTACATGTTCTAAAACCGAGCTGGTACTCCCCAATAATACTGTTGGCATATGATCTGACTTTGTTTTCTAAGATCTTTGAAAATATTGTGTTTATATATATATATATATATATATATATATATATATATATATATATATATATATACACACATATATATATATATATATATATATATATATACACATATATATATATACACATATATATATATATATATATATATATATATATATATATATATATATATATATATAAGTATATATATATACATATATATATATATATATATATATATATATATATATATATATATATATATATATATATATATATATATATATATATATAAACACACAATATTTTCAAAGATCTTAGAAAACAAAGTCAGATCATACGCCAACAGTATTATTGGGGAGTAACGGCTTGGCTTTAGAACATGTAGATCGGCGATAGGCCAATTGTTTACAGTCAAGCAGCTACAAATCACTGTGAATAATGCAAAGGTTATGACGCAATCGCGAAAAAATACATCAAATGCTTAAAAGATCACATTTCGCGACTACAATGTCAAAAATGTGTGTCAGTAGTTTCTTTTTAAATCACATGTTATTTTGACACTGACAGCTGTTTCCCACTAAAAATTATGATAGTGAGTCAGTATTAACCTTTCATACAAAGAAATGAATCGATTTCCGCTTGAACAACGTTGGAAACAAATGAAATCGAGCTGGGTGCGGCTATGTGAACATACTAAACTGCCGCAACTGATGCTTGAAAAACCCACACGTGATTGTCGAGAAGCTAATGCATCCTCAGCGAGTGACAGTGTGGTATGGATTCTAGGGTGGTGGAATCATTTGGCCTTTTTTCTTTGAAAATGAGGCTGGAAATGCTGTTTCGGTCAACTGGGAGCACTACAGAGGTATGATAGCCGACTTTTTGTAGCCGGAAATTGAGGGTTTGGACTTGACTGACCTTTGGTTTCAACAGGATGGCGCGTCATGCCATACAGCTTATAGAACAATCGATCTTCTGCCCAAAGATTTCGGAAGTCATGTAATCAGCCGTCTTGGCGATGTCAATTGGCCGCCTCATAGCTGTGATTTGACACCGTTGGACTCTTTTTTTATCGAGCGCTTTAAATGATCGATGTTATGCAGAAAATTCACAAACCATTGAAGAACTGAAATTGAATATTCAACAAACCATTGCTCAGATAGGGCCCACAAGTCGGGCTGAGAGGATGGCCTACTGTCACGCCAGCCGTGGTAGCCATATGAATGAAATTATATTTCACAGCTAACAGAAAGATTTATCTTTGCGAATAAAGCCAAAATATAAGGAAAACATTTGATTTTCGTTCATTTATTGCATTTTTAAAAATAAATTTGTTTTTGGTCCATCCTAAATATTCAAGCGCCAAAATAACGAGAACTCTTAATGAAAGGAACGAAATGAGTCAAAGTGTAAAGTTAGCAAATAAAGTATAAGGCTATCTGGAACACCAGCTGCATACGTAGGAAATTAAAGCTCGTAGCATACAAATCTGACATAAGGTCTATGCTACGCCATGTGTGTGAAACACGGACCCTAGTTCAAATATACGCAAACATATTGAACGCCTTCCAAAGACAAGCCCTAAGGCGAAAAATTAGAGCAAAGCAATGGGGAACCCATGGCAAATTCGACGCAACAATAAGCTGTACGAAAGTTTTCACGAGCCGGAGGTCCCAATGATTATAAGACTGTGGAAGCTGCAAAGCGCTGGCCACATGAATTGTATGGACGAGCAACGGATACCCAAAAAGGTATTCGCTGTGAGAACTGAAAGCCGGCGAGCAGTGGGGAAAAGAAGGAAAAACTGGTCTGACTCGGTCGACGAAGACAGTTCATCGCTGCACAGTTTTCAAAATTCGAGGAAATGGACCGAGACAGTTAGAGGTGCTTGTTACAGGGAGCGATGGCCCGAGAGGAGCTATAGTGGTGCAAAAAAGAGGAAAAATACTGATTTAGCAAAATAACAGCAGACAAAATATGGCCACTGTCAACCTGACCAAAAATATGCTTCAAGGAAAAAAAAGCACAAAAATAGGTTAGATGATAAGCTAGACACAGTATGGAGCAATTTTCCACCCCATTTATAAGTACCTATACCTTAAAAGGATCCAATGGGCCCAATTAAAAACTCTCTGTACTGTATATGTGATGAAATCGGGCATGAAAGGAAGAAAAGTATGTATGAAATGCACCAGATTTTCAATAAGGATGCTTATTCAATACCTAGGGAGCCGAATAAGATTTTCAAGGAACTTCGAACTAATGTTGCAGCATTACAGTGATGAGCCATATGCTAAAAACAACTTTTACGGCAGCACAGATTTCCAAAAGCTATTGATCAATTAATGAGGGATATAATAGCAAAACTTTTGCTATTGAGTGAACAGGACCTCAGAGAGGATTTACTAGTATATTACCCTGACACCAGCTGGTTTTTCAACAGAGTTCACTGAGAAATACAGCGCCATAGACGTGAGCTTCGTACTCTGGAATAATATTTTTTAAAGCATAACCAAACACCAAAAAGACTGATTTATCATTTCAATCCCAGCTCTAAAGTTTGGAGAACTCAAACACAGAAAGTCTGGTTTGCGTTCGTAGAAACTTTAACATAAGAGCCATCAAACAGATCTGTGGGGAAAATTAGTACCAAAAACGGTAGCCAGAACAGAGCCTGCTATGCTCAACATTAGCAATACGCCAAATCTCTGCATCAACGGTATGAACGAACTATGGCAGACATGATACTTGCTTTAATGCCCCTAATGCTTAGGGTGCACAGATGAAAATTCTAGAGAATAACTTAAACATTGATCACCAGTATATTTCACGTAAAATTTCCACGGTTCTTCACGCAATTTCCCCTGAGATTATCTTGTATCCTCGAATATGTCTGAGTGTACTAAATATTCAGACTGTTGTTATGCGTTGCTGCTAACTGGCGCATCAACGCAAGAGTTTTCTAGCGTATCCAGAATCTCCACCCGTCTATCCATTCCCAACGTCGAGAGTCACCAACAGAACGATCCGTCGATTGGCGCAGCTGCGTGCCTCTGTTTTTTTTTTTGACCGCGTTCACTTCCTCTGCAATCGCATTAATGGTGGAGCGTCCTGCTCTGAAGCCATGCTGCAGTGGAGACAGGTTCCCAACAGCATGAATCGGACCAGTGGGATTTCCTTTGATGAGTTTCTTTAGCACTTTCCCAGCCGTGTCTAGCATGCATAGCGGGCGGTATGCAGACGGTGATCTGGAATTCCCCTTTCCCTTGCTAATCATAACAAGCCTCGTCACCTTCCATCGTACCGGAAAAAAATCCCCATTCCGTAAGCAAGCTTTGAATGTGCTAAGCAGCAAGTCAGGACAATGATGATAGACAATTTGCAGCACCTTAGCTGGAACCTGGGCCTAGAGCCTTCCGTGCTTTCAATAAAAGGATTGCCTGTTCTAGTTCCGGCTATGTGAAGAGTGGGTGCTCGATTGCTGTCACATCGTGGACAGGGTCAACATAGACAGGATGGACGGGGAAGGATATCCGCACTATCTCGTCCATCTTTCCCGCTTCATGTATGCAAGGCATCCATAGGGCACTAAGCTTCCGCATAATCAGATTGTACCCAAGGCTCCACGGATTCTTATTCGAAATTTCCACTAGATCTTGCCACCAGCGAGCCTTGCTGTCGTTTATCGGTTTGTGAAGGCATTTCCTGGTCAACCTATATGCTGCTACCCTTTTGCAGGCCCCATCACTGCTCTTCGCCTATTGAGCTTCACGCCGAAGCTTGTGAGACTCCCTTCACTTTTCAGCGATACCATGATGCAGAACTTTTTTCGTGGTGTTGCGCACTCAGCAGCAAAAATTCGGCTTTCATGTCCTTCAAAAACTGCTGAAGTAGGTTTTGGGAGATTGAAATGCAGTCTAAGGTTACCTGCAGGATACGTGTCGTCAAAGTTCTGATTTTCCATTGGGTAGGGCTTCCTGAAAGACTAGAAATTTCCCTGATTCCAACCACCAATTTCGTTTGGTAGTGCAAATATGTTTACTCTTAATAATAAATCACTTCAAATAAATTTGCTCTTCAATATGAAACCTTCTTGAAAACCTAATTATTATATAATTGATAAATTGGGAATGAAGGATTTAGTTCTATGTGCTCATCAAAAACTAGATTATTGACTTCTCTACTTGTGCGTTCTGAGGGTGATTTCATAAAATTAGCATTATATGAAAGTCACCGTCACAAAATAGGTACATACAGAAAGCAAAGTTTCAACGAATTCACTCTACTGGTCCAGGGACCTTGAGATACGCAAAATTGCGCGGTCTTAAACAAAACTTTGATTCAAAAAAAAATCAAAGAAGCCAATAAGGTGAGTTGATAATACATGAATGAAAGATTAAAAATACATATTCCTTCAAAATAACTATTTTCATTTTGCCAGATACCGATATTTCGGGGACCATTGTGCCAATATTTCGGCACTGATAAAGAAGACAATTAGTCCCTAAAATATCGGTATTTGGCAGAAGAAAAATAAAAATTGTGCTTTTTAAGGAGTATTTTTAACTTTTAATTTATTTTAGACACTATTAACCCGAAAACGGTTACTGTAATACATGAAGTCACATGATTGAACTTGAGTGAGATACAAAGCTTACCTTCCGCGTAAGTGATCAGCATCAAAAGATTGTCAATTACCTAGGCTTACCAAAAAATATTCTCCATACAAACAAACATGTAATAAAAACCGCTAAATATGAAAGCAAATTTTATTATTTACAAATTAAATAATATTCGAAATTAAAACAATCTTTGAACATGCTTAATTAAATCCTTTATTCTAAGAAGAGCTTTTCTGCCCTTGGTCACGCAAAAACGCAACTCTCATATTGCTGATTCCAAACTGTACCAGGTAGACAATCCTCTTCCGAGCGCTGTCCTTTTGAGCAGAGGTAGAACTTTTTTGGATCCGTCGAACCAGCATACTTGACATCATCTTCTGTAGTCGATTCAGTAAAATCGTGGATTTCGCATGTACATGATGCAGGTGGATTAATCACGCATTGACCATTACTGAAGTATTTTCCTCCGGCGCAGAAAGCTTGACGTGGCTTACTTTGTGCATTACAATAAATGTATGCCTTGCACACACGTGGATCAGGGATAAATTTACTAACGACACCACTGCAAATATTTTCCCAGTCGATTCCCGGAGATGGTGCTGGTTCAGAGGTGCCTGGTACGGTACAATTTAAATTTGATTTGTACGTGCACGTTTGCTTGATAGGATTGAAGTAGTACAGGTTTGCGTCGCAGCTACCCTTGACCCTCACATTGCCACTGCAGAAGTAGTAGCCCGAGCAGTTCGTCTTATCAACGACGTATTTCTTATCATAAATGGAACCAACTGTACATTTTGGCATTAAATCTCCACATACGTAAGTTCCTTCGGGAACACATTCACCAATCAATGGATTGTACACTTCTGGGGCGGAACATTGAGTTTCATCACATTCTGGGATTTCGGGCTCGGGTTCAGTTGCATTACCACAAGTTTCAATATCATTTTGCCATGTGCAGCTTTTAGTGACTGGGTCATAGCCTAAGAAGTAAGGGCATTCCATCACGTTGCCAACTCCACCAACACCACATTCACAGTAATTATTACATCCATTTGTTTCTCCCGCTTCGCTATCATCAATGCATGCTGCACGATCAAAAGGCTCTAGTCCTTCACAAAGACCCTCGCATGAGCATACTGCTAGAGTGTCCTGAATGCAGATGCTGCAAGCAATGAGGAGTGTAAAGGCGATGTATCCTTTCAGGAAAAAAAATAATAAAAAGTGAAACATGACAATAAATACTTCAATTTGACTTTTTTGGATGGTTACAAATGATGAATGAACTTAAGGTTTCTTGTGGGGCTGGCAATGTCAATTAAAACAGCAAACATATAATAGAATAAATTCGTCATCGTCAACCAGGAAATAAAGACTTTTTGAATAAATCCTCCAGTAGGCTCAGTACAATGATTGGAGCATCTGCCATTTGTGCAGATATTCACTTGGTCAAATTTCATTTTACCGATGAAGCTAGAAACATAAGATTTTGTCAGTAGTTGCAAAGGGACACCCTCTTCAAAATATCACCCCGAAAAGAAATTTATAAGGTCTTTAAAGGGGGTCTCCCCATATATTTGCTCTGAGGGGGGCAGGGTGAGGGAAAATGTACGAAAATTTGGTGTCCCCCCTCTGACCCGAAAAATCTAAAAAAAATCATAGAAATGTGACTTTAGGAGTACAAGGGCAACAAATACCTCAGAAGCCGAAATTCGAGCAACTTTGCAAATAATAGTACGTTTTATAAATTTTACATTTTTGCCTATAAAATCAAGATGGGACCTTAAATTTCCGAAAACCTACAATTTAAGTTTTTTAAAAGCAATTTTATTTGTCCCGAAAATTTTACAATAATCGAACAATAAACCGCTAAGTTACAGCCGATTGAATATTTAACAATTACAACAACATTAACACGTGATACTAGGGAGATATACGTTTGCAACGGACCTAGACCCTACAAATATGTAGGAATTTTGATAAAAATTTTAGAAATGGTTGGTTATATTGATGTGTTATCATGACTAACTAAGCGGGGGGGTCAAAACACTTCAAACAAAATGGTGGCGAGTTGATTTTAAACTCGCCACCCTTTTTTTTCAAGTGTAATAACCATAATAATTTTTCGAACTTAATTTATCGACTCTGCATGTTAGTCAAGTTTTGATATGCAGAATATATTGTTTGATTTACTAATTGTTTTACAATAACCTTCTGGCAGGAGCACTCTCCTGCTATTTCAACTTGTTTAAAATGAATTTTGCAGAAAACTTTGCATACTGTTTCCCTTAGTTTTAGCTTAGTATTAATCTACTCTGTTCATGATTTTTCCAGAACAATAGAGCCATTACTTTTGAGCTGTTGAGTGATTTTTTTGTACATTTCAGTTTGTCCAAAGTAGAGCATTTATTAGTAAACATTTGGTTTTAAGGAATTTGAAGAAAAAAAAATGGACTAAAATTTAAACCAAAATATCTAAGGCCTTTTTGTCGGATGAGCGAGGCTTTGATCTTTTAATAAAATTTATCTATGATAAATAAGAGACCAATTTGAGTGTACGTCAAAGTTGGATTCAATTTTTAGTCCGAGTTATAAGCTTTTGGAAAGGATACTGCTATTAATGTTATCCAGAACTCTATAGATTATTTCTCCATAGCGTACTCTATCAAATCAATAGAATTTAACTACATATGTCAAGGGTTCTCATCTGTCATTTCGATAAGCGATGCAATTATTTTGATGCAAATAGATGAATATTTGTGTTGATACATCGATCGAAATTCACAATAAGTCACTTTACCTCTCACGATCTTCAGGCCTACCAGATTCTGAACCTAGCTCGCTGGAATTTATTTGATTTAGGTTTAGAAATTTCTTCTTATTATCTTGCACGATTTAATGATCTTGACCTCATTTCTCAGTTGAATTTTCTCTTTTGCTAAATATAGCAATTGGTTGTCTCAACAGATAAATTAATAAAATTCCTAATTTTAGAAAATCTTGGAATACATATCAAAGGATATCACATTTTGGGGAAAACACTTATCTATAAGAAGTAAAGAGAGAAACAACTACCCTAACAGAAAATCAAATTTCCCATATGGTTTTTAAAGGAGACTCATTTGCCCGTAAGATCGATACACAGTTCAGCAGTCGCAACCCTGTCACTTTTCAACTCATTAGATTCGGGTTAAGCTCAGCAAGTAGAGTTTAGTTCTTACCCGTTGCTACGGAGTATCCCCTACTAATATGCTAGATTTAACTCCTGTCTAAAATGCCAACAATTACATATTGCAAGAATTTTTCATATGATGGTCTCTACATGAGTAGTATGAAAATTAGCTTCAAAATTTCCAAAATCATGCCCATAAGACAGTTGTATCACAATGAATTGTTGGGGTATGAATAAAAAGTGGCACTCATACATGCCTATGTACCATCATACCATTACACAAGCAAATATTTTGCTGAATAGCTGATCATTTTTCTACCATTTTTTGAAGCTATTCATACGAATAAAATTAGTATATAGTACATCAAAACTTCCTTGTAAATTTCATTTTGGAAAAACTCGGTGACTGAGGTTCACGATTGCTTAAAAATAAAAGTGAACATTTTATTTTACTTTGCCTGATGAAAGGTGATTCTGATTTGCTGGAAATCTCATTGAATCAGAACTTAAAATCACAAAAAACATTGCTACATAAGATAAGCTGCATCTCACCAAAACTCAACCTCGTGACTTGCGGTACTATCAAGTTCTTACTTTCCTTAGCTCATTTTCCTTTAAAATAGTTTTCATATAGGACCATGTTCTCTCGCGTAGCTCAAGTTCATCAAGCTATTAGAGTTAATTTGATTATATTTGTAGAAAAAAAAATGCAAGTCAAAACGCCACAGCTTAAGAAAATAGGCAAATATCTCGTAGATACTATTGTTAAAAGCAAATATTAGTTTTATTGGGCGCCTCTTTGAAAGTCAACTACTGTTAAAGGAAAATGATCCAATTTAACCCATTTCAAATGTTTTAATGAAAAATATTCAACCGCAGGCAAAATCAAGGATGTACCTCGAAGAGACATTCTCTTAGAGGTACATCCTTTAGCGGCAGTAACTTCTCTGGTTCCTCATTAACTATTTAACATGACATGCAGCAATAACCAGCATTCGGACTGCAGTCAGATTGCTAAAATTCTGAAAAAAGCGTTGAACTTGGTGCATCAATGGTTACTAGGAATAAGGAGTTGTTGAAGTTGCTATCTATTAACCAACAATCAGCAGTTTTGGAATCTAATAATTTAAATGGGCTTGGTACCTCACCACATATTCACCAAGCCATGCAGCAACAGCCAGCGTTTGCACTGCAATCCGATTGCTGCAATTATGCACTAAAAGCTGAATCTGGTCAATCAGTGGACCCTAGGAGTAACTTGCTATTGAAGCCGCTTTCTATTAAACAACAACTAGTGGTCTCGGAATCTAATTTACTAATCAGCCCGCTTTGTGCTTCGACTAACGGTCGGGGAGCGATTACAAAGAAAATATCTCCCCCAATCCAATGTCAGGGACTTAGCGACAATGAGGCATGTCTTCATCTCAAGAGCAGTGTATGTTGCTTTTATGGAAGACTTAAAGCGTTATATCACCAAAAAGTTTGGATGGGCGACTTAAAGCGTTATATCACCAAAAAGTTAAAGCTTTTAGTCATCATAATTTGACCATGGTAATGGGCAAAAAGTTGCCTCATTTGAACTGGCGATTTCTCTAAATATTGATATTGCCTTGAATTCAGATTACTGACCTACTGACGTAGTTATTAAGTATATTCCAATGAAATGATGAAATTTTTGCTGGATAATAAACGAGATCCCAAAGGTCTAGTCATATGTATCTTCATAATCACAGTGTTTATTGCACTGTATCATCTTTAAATCTATATGAATCTTCTTCCCACCTTAATATTGTTCAACATGACTTCCCTACTCCTCATAAAAAGTGTATTTTTCACCAAAATGTACGAAGGTTAAGGAACAAGTTTGAGTGAGGAACTCTTTCCCTCTTACCAGTTTAGTGAAGATTCTACTATTTGCTTCTCCAAGACTTGGCTGAAAGGAAATATTCTCTGACCATATAGTTTATAGATGTGACCGTGAACTAATTGCTACTAGGAAGGCTGATCATGGTAAACTTTTGTTAGCAATTATTTTTCTCATATTGTAGCACTACAGCCCTTTTCGGGCCTTCGCTTCCTGCAACAAGTGCCTTCAACAGTCTTGATTCATTGACCGCGTCCTCCAATTTTGAAATCCGAGCAGCGATCAGCCGTCTGTGTCGACCGAGTCAGACCAGCGTTTCTTTGGTTTCCTTACAGGTCTCCGCCCTTCATTTCTCACAACGAATACCTTTTTAGATATCCGTTGTTCATCCATACAATTCATGTGGCCAGCCCAATGAAGCCCATGGTTGTATCGAATTTGTCTTTTGTCCCCGAGTAGCTTCGCTCCGGTTATTTGCTGTCGAGTTTCAGGTAGAGCGCTTCTGTCACGGATGCGGAAGCGAACGGGAGTTCTTCTTTACAGTTAGCAAGAGACACATCAACTGGATATTTATTTCAGGCCGTTCATGTTAGCCTCAACTTCAGTACAATCGAGTCTATTACACCACCTGCTACGCCTTCTTGTCTGTCTCCAGTTGCATCAAAATCTACAGCAACACATCGTCAAGAGATAATAATGTCAAAAAAAAACAAAAAACGAAATAAAAACCAAAAAAAAAAAGATTGCGTTCCCATTGCCATTATATAATTCATATGGCCCAAATTCTGCACCGAGTTATGGTGGTTTTAATGGAACAGTCATGAATATCAGCACGAAGTTCACTGAATTTACAAATATTAAGTGGAAATGCAGCTTCATGAAAATATCGTGGCACCACTAATCTCCCAGAGGATGTAAGGCATTTGAAAACCCCATATGAATGCTTCAATTTTTTTTCACTGATGCATTTTTTGAACAGCTTGTGGAATTCAGCAACCTAATTGCCAGAGCAGAAAACATCAAAATGCAGTTTATCATTACAGCTATTGACCTAAAGAGATTCTTTGATATTATGCTGCATATGTCGTTGCATCGTTACCCAACGGCATAACACTACTGAGGCAAGCTAGCAGTGGCACCCATTGCATCCGCAATGACAGTAAAGATTTTTTCCTCACTCGGAGATATTTATGTTTCAATGACTTCTCTAAAATAAAGAAAAAGGGTGAACCCGGATATGACACTCTTTTCAAAATGCGCCCAGTCATTGACCACCTCAATATTTGCTTCGATCTAGTTCCGAAGCAACCTAGGCTATGTGAGGATGAGCAAATGTGTGCCACCAAAATGCTGTCGAAATTGCGACAGTATATGCCAGACAAACCACATAAATGGGGCATCAAATTTTTGATATTATACGATTCCTTTGGATATTCCTACAACGTTATCATTGATAGGTACCCTAACATAGGTGTGAGTGCAAATGTCGTTGTTCGTTTGACTTCCACGGTACCACACATGGTGAACCACATTGTCTATTTTGACAATTTTTATACATCATACCACTGATGGTGCTTCTGAGGTAGCTTGGAATATATTCCCTCGGTGCATCCCAAATTGCAAACTTCCAAATGACAAAGACACCAAAATGAATCGTCGTGAATCTTTGGAGTTTGTTAGCAGAGCATTTAGAATCGACATAACTAGTGTGGAATGGAAAGACACGAAGAACGTGTACTTGCTATCAACGTATGTTGGAGTTTCACCGTTTTTCGCCATTTCATCGAAAAGTCTTTCACCGCCGAAGGCCATTCGATATGACCGGAAAAAAAGCAATTCTCGGAATTGTATTTACCGAATATAATCAAAGGTTGCTATACTAGTCATTTTTGATATGTAAACCTTATTTCGTTCCTTTTATTTTTAACAGAATAAAATCATCATACGGGTGGAGTCGACCTCATGAATGGGTTACTTGGGCGGTATCATATTCGAAGGCGAACGAAAAATTACTCGCATCGCATTTTTTATCATTTAATTGATATGACTTAAAAATGGTTACCTTTTGCATTGTCGTATCCATGATCAGACAATGAAGTTAACTGATTTCCGAGAGGGTGTTGCTGCCGTTTTATGAAATTTTCAAACCACCGAAAGGCGGTCTGTGGGACGGCCTTCAAAAATTGTTGAAACAGCGTCTAAAGGTGGCCCTAAAACATATATTCCTCCAGATGATATTTACTTCGATCAAATAAGCCATTGGCCTACTACAAAACTTGCAAGTTGCCTGATTGTAAATCCGAAACTCAAGTAATTAGCCTAAAGTGCAATGTGAATTTGTGTCAATCTGCTACAAATAAATTCCACAATGTAAATAAATAAAGTTTCCTTTTCTGAAACTCATTATTCTTTTAGAAATGCTCTAGTCTCTTATTCCTTTTCTTATATTATATTTCTTTCGCACTATCTTTTTTCGCCATTAATCGGCAAGACCACCTCCAGGCGGGTTTCAATCAAACTAATCCTGACAGGTGAAAATTTACCTTAAACCAAAAAAATATACTTTTTTCGGTGTTCTTGGCCCAAAATTAATCAGACATAAAATTTCAGGCAAAAAAAATTGCCCTACTCGAGGGTTAAGGTCAATGAAAATTTGGCGTACATCTATGTTGAACTCCCAGCATTTTTCAAGTACCTGCTTGACTGGGAACAATTGGTCACTCTTCGATCTACCTGCTCTAAAAATTACTTTGATACTCCCCAATAATACTGTTGCCGCATGATCTGATTTTATTTTCTATGATCTATGAAAATATTTTGCACGCGATACACGCTTGTCACCTTGTTTGTGGATAGGGAATATAATTGATTGACTCCACTTGTTCACCATATGTTCTTGTTGCCAAATGTGCTGGATGATTTTAAGAATAGCTTTCTGAACACCGCTGCCACCATATTTAATGGGTTCCAATGGAATTTCAACGATGCCCGGCGCTTTATTATTCTTTTGAGCTTTGATGGTGCAATAAACTTCATCCAGGGTTGGTGGGGTCAATGGAAGCTCTCGGGGAATGTTCATAAGCTCCGGTGTTCTGGGGCTGTGCGGAGGATTAAGTAGGTTCTTGAAATATGATGCCCATCTTTCTTTAATCCTACTTTCATCCGCGATGTCATCATGGCAGAGCGCGGTTTTGAGCTGATAACTATGTTTCAGTTTTTTTACTTCTTTGTATGCTTGTGTTCTTGCTCGCTACGGTAGTATCAGTACTTCTCAATTGGTTGTCATAGAATTTGCTTTTCTTAACTTTAGTTATCATATTCGCTACTCTTCTGAGATTTTCACAAAGTTCTCTCTTTGTCCTGGTTTTCTTACTTACATATTCTTTCTTCGCCTGAATCTTTTTGTCCAACGTATTCTGGCACTTATCTTCAAAAAATCATTTCTCTTGTGCCGGGCTTAATGTCCAATCATCTGTTTTGCCACGGTCTTAATACCGGCTTTCAATGGCACCCATAGCTCGTTGCTTGTTTTTAGCGATGTATCCGACAGGATAGGAGCTAGCTGGTTATCGAGGGTCTCCGTGAAAGATGCCGTTTGGAGCCTTTCGATGTCAATTATCTATCCTCTTAACTAGTTTTGGTCTTCACTGAATATGCCTTTGTCATACGACATCAATAGGTTAATTTGATTAAGGAATAATCTGAGTTACAATTGGCTCCTCGATTTGTACGGACGTCAAGTATGCTCATGGCCCAACGTAGTTGGATCGGAACATGGTCGATCTAGTTTTGTGTGTTGCCATGTGGTGATACCCATTTCATTTTATGTATGCGTCGATTAGGGAAGCATGTCGACCGTATGACTAGATTTCTGCTAAATGCAAAGTCAATCAGGTGCTGGGCGTTGTCATTTGTTTCATCGTGGAAGCTTTATCCTCCAGTCATTCCCCAATGAGATATTTCATTGCCAACCTTAGCGTTGAGATCATCCAGAATTATTTTTGTGTCATTTGTAGGCAATGAACCGATTAGCCTTTCCAGGTGATTGTCGAACGTTTCCTTTATTTCTTCATCCTTTCCTTCAGTCCGAGTCGTGAACATTTATCGGCCAGATTTTGAAGAGTTTTACTTTTATACGGATCACACAGCCGCTGATTGATTGCCTTAAAATAAATAACGTGGAATTTGAACTCCCTATCCACAATGAATGCCACTCTGAATTCTCGCTTTCCACCAGGCTTCCCACTCTTGAATATTGTGTGCAATCTCATAGGTGAATATCACTTCCAGTCCAATTCATTTCCTGGATTGCCAGTATGTTTAATTTATACTGACTTACCTGTTTTTAAAGGTCTTTAACAGCGCCAGGGTAGTTGAGTGATCGAACATTCCATAATCCAATGCCAAAGTCCTTTGTTCAGTTGTGAGGTCGTTGCTGTAGATCCAATCCATTCCAAGACTCTGTTGCAGGTTTCGAAATAATTAATTGTTTTCTAGAGACGAGGAGTTAGTCCATCGCCCAGCCTCCATTCCGGTGGCATGGTTATTACTTTCAATTCCATCATCAGGGGGTGGAAGACTTGCCTACACCCTGTTACGTCACCACAAAGGACGTGTAAATAGGATTTAGTAGCAAAACTGCAGGTGAATTTGCAGTAATTGACCAGTAAGCCCAATGTGCGGCTCCAAGACCATTTTCTACCATTTGGTCGTGGGATTTAGGATGAGAAATCATAGAAGCTGGAAGTGGGGGTAACAAGGAGATCCCGCATCATTTCTCAACCGGGCTTGGGACCGTCAACGGTGGAGTTTTTGTTTGCAATCAGCAAAACTCTGTTAAGTTCTCTCTTTTCTTATTCCAGTTTTTCCCATACTTTAGAATGTGACATTGTCAAACTTTCTATCTGTCATAGTACAGAGCTCTTGATTTCATCTATTTATATACACTGTAATTCACTGATAACTTTTTATGAGGCGTTTTTTGATTATCTATCCTCGTAACTAGTTTTGCGACATCCTCACGCTAAAATATTGGTTGCAGAGATTTCAACTTACTATTACAAACATCGAATAGAAGAATTATCTATCATTCCAATCTCATTGCCCATTTTCCCAATTTAAATATACTTGCAATCCAAATGGTCATCTCCTTAAACTTGTCGTATCAAACGTTGCAGTTGGCTTCTTATCTGTTTTTCAAGCCTTACATCCGTATCTTCTAGTTGATCGTCATGATCCTTCTTTATAGATAGATCTTAGTGTTGACGAAATTAAATATAACAAACCTCATGCTGCTCCGAAATTTGACTTTTTTAAAGCTAGCTATGAAGTTATTAATATGGAACGTCTTTGAAGGACTAAATTGGGAGGCTTCTTGAGATAAGTTTTACGTGTATGTTTATAACTTTATTTACTACTTTATACCTTTTCAGAGTCCCACAAAGCAAATCAAAAGCTTTGGCTTAGTAGGCGAGTACTTATCCCTACAAGCAAAAGTTAAGGCACATTGTGTCTTCAAATCACTTGGAATCATTGAAGCGAGGTCTAATCTTAGCAGGCTGCATTGTATTGCCAAGAAAAAGATACAATATGCTCTGGAGACTTACTTCAGTTATCTAGATAGTTCTCAAGTGGCTAATACACAGCTTTTTTGGTCTTATATTAGGTCGCTTTAATCTTCTGCTTCTAGTCTTAGAAAGGTCCATTAGAATAGTGTAGAGATTTTTTCTCTTCAGTAAATTATTGATTCATTCGGTCGCTTTTTTCCTCGACTTTTCTCCTCCCGTTGTAGCTGTGCATCCTGCTGTCTTACCTAATCATCTTTCTATCCCAACTCCCTATATTTGTGCAGATATATCTGAAGTCGAATCTGTGATCAGTGCTCTCGATTCCAATATCAGCCTTGGACTGGCTGAATCGCCAATTATATTTGTGAAGTCGTTTGCCTCATTGCTAAGCCTTCTTTTGTCTCTCCTCTCAAATCTCAGTTTATGTATTGGTATTTTCCCTACCTGTTGGAAAATGCTAATAATTTCCTCCTCTCAAAAATTACTTGCACGATGGTTTCATAGCCGACTCTCAAACTCTTTAACCCCTACTGTTTCCCCAAAGGATACTCCCCTCCCACTAATTTAATGGAGTTTACAAACGGTACTTCAAGAGCTTGGGATAATCAACTGCAAGTTGGCCTTTGACACTGTGATTCATGTTCTTCTTTGATGAAGCTCTTGGGATACCGGGTGACCTTCTATCTTGAATGTCATTTTATTTATCGTATCGTCACTATCGAGTAAGTCTCTCTGGTAATATGTTACGTCTAGTCCTATTTATTTTTCATCTTGTGCTACACAACATTCAATCCTTGGGCCTCTTTCCTTTCTTACCCTGCGAGCCGCACTATATATTATGGGCTAACGTAAAGTTTTCTCTTCTTCCTCAAATTTGCGGCTTTAACGTGACGAACTTTTCGGACCATCGTTAATTAACTGCCTTTAAATCAATATCATGCGATTTGAGCTTCCTATCCAGAATGAAGGCCACTCCAAATTCTCGCTTTCTATCCGGCTTCCCACTTTTGAATATACCACTTCCAGTCCACTTCGTTTCCTGGGTTGCCAGTATGTTTCATTTATATTGACTAGCCTGTTGTAAAATGCCATAGTCCTGTTTTCGGTTGCAATGCTTTGTTGCAGGTTTCGAAATAATTAAGGGTTTTCCAGGAACAAAGAGCTAGCCTAACGCCCAACCTCCATTCCAGTGGCATGGTTATCACTTGCGATTCCATTCTCAGGCGCGAAAGACTTGCCTTCACTTTCTTATGTCCCCACAAAAGAGGTGTAAGTAGGATGTGGTAGCAGAGCTGGAGGTGTTTTTGCAGTTATTGGCATATCTCGACATTCAATGTCCTAGCATTGGGGAACCAGTAAACCCACTGTGCGATCCCGAGACCATTAGCTACCATTTTTAGCCTTAGAATCTAAGATGAAGAATCATGGAAGCTGTGGGTTGGGGAAGCAAGGGGATCTCTCTTTTTTTTTCTCAAACGGCCTTGGGACCATCTGCAGTGGAGTAACACATGTTAGGCCTCTTTATATAAATTCTACCTCTTTGGACAAGGTATGTTTAAGTTGCATGAACACCGTCATCTAAAGGAAAGATCATGTGAAATTACCCAAGATTATTTCAATTCCAATCTGCACAGGGTCGAATGACTTAAAAATTAAAAAGTACTGAAACAAATTGGTAGATGATTAATTTATGGGAGCTACGAGAACTGACTCAGTTATTTTGCTTTACCCTGACAGCAGAAAGATTACTAAATATTTAATAGATTTTTCCAGCGGTAACTAGTTAAAACTTGAGTAAATTTGACAACTATTCAGTTATGAATCTTATAATCACACAGGACACAATTCACGTTAAAAATCAACGTTGTGACAAAATTTTAACCATGTGTTTAGAACGCTTTAAACATGTTAAGAGGTAAGAGCTGTCTGAGGAAATTTTAAGGTATTTTGGATGACTAGGCAGTAAATATTCGAAAGCAGATTATCAGAAGTTTCTTTTCAAAATAAAAAAAAATCGAGCAAGGATGAAGGTAATTCAATCAAAATAACAAGAACCGAAATCTCTTGGTTTTGACAACCTAATTATCAAAGATGTTAATAAAAACTCAAGAAATTACAATTAACAAAGAAACTAAAAGTCGATCACAACAAATAGTCTCAGTAATACTGACCGAACTAACTTTCACAAAAAGTTTATAAGAACTAAAGGGAAAATTTAAAAGTGCGGTGGAACACTTGAAGACTGTTTTAATGCGTTCAAGTTCGAAAAGGAAAGGAGTGCCCAAAGATTTTTTTGAAACTTATACTAAAACTCGCTATTACCAAGGACTAAGTCATTGCAGCTAAAAAGTTGACAGACAAAGCCAATATAGAAACCAGATAGTCAAAGAATTTAGGTTTTACAAGCCAGGGCTTATTTTGTTAGCGTTGAATATATCACCGTGCAAAAACATACACTATTTGTATTTTAAAGCCAGCTAACTGGATTTTTTTACTGGCTAGGATTGTGTACAAATTAATCATGAAGATCATTTTATCAAATAATTACATTATAAGAGCTAATTATACACTTTTTAAACTAATGCACTATTCTCAGTATTATATCAAGTCGTCCTGTTTATGATTTACAAAACTTATTCTACTTGATATTATTTCACAATTTTTAATGCACTAAATTTATCCACATTCTTTTGATTACTTCTTTCAAAAAACATTCAAATGAGTTTCAAAGGATTTTATGATGATTCAATGAAACACTGTAAAAACTATCCAAGATTACCTTTCACCATTGTGAGTTCTTTTAATTTAACTTTATTCTTTTTGAAATTATTCAATAACTTAATTTGTTCAACAGTAACTATTCTAACTTCAAAGCCAGCCACAGGTGCTCGCCAGCTTTTATATAAATCTTGGCAGCATTTAATCAAACTTTGTTTTTTATTACTCGTATATGTCATAAAAGATTAAATACTACCAAATCGATCATAAATTCTATTGAGGAAGTAGTGTAATCAAAAACGTAGTTATTTAGAGATCCTATGGTAAGTGAAGGATTTTAACGTCAAAAAACGTGAATAATTTTTAAAAATAACAGCATTCCAATACAAACAGTAGTTTGGAATTATTTCAAATTTGATTAGAATTGCGCAATTCTTGATTGATATAACTTATATTAAAAATAAATGTAAAAAAATTCTACACGCTTAATCCCTTGTAATTTTTGTGAAGGTAATATATATTTTTTTAAGGAAAAATGTATTAAATGTAATGTTTATCTGATTTTACTATTTTGGACGGGATTTATTTAAATACTATGAAATTCCTTGAGATTAATTGATAAGATCAAAAAATGATGATGCGGTGAATAAAGTAAACTATTGTATTTTAAAGAAATGTGTTTTTAGTTTCATTGTAAGAATTACGAGCATATCAAAATAAATCAGCATTTTTTCATTATCGATTTCTCCGACAGTTTACTTTGGACTAATCAGAAATTGGATAGTGAGATAAACATGAAATCTTATTTCCGTGATTCTTGGTTAAACAACTTCAAGTTAATGGGCACATTTTGTATGTTTATGCAAGTATAACCGTATAGTTTGAGTGAAATGCCGAATGATGCAGTATGATCATTGGGCTTTTTCAGACGCAGCGTTAAAAGTGAGCGCTAAACAGGTTATATGGGCAAGAAGAGTGAGAGGCATTGAGCGGACCTGATGGTAAGAACAAGCCAACAGTTTGTACGGTGAACGAGCGTAACGCACATACACAAACGCATTTTGTTGATCATTTGGTGGGGGAAATTTATGCAAACGCCGGTAATCATTCCGAATTGAACATTCGGTGAAGAATGAAGTCGTCATGAAACGATTGCCTTTCTTTAATTTGCGTGCAAAAATGGATGCGTGGACGCGAGAAGCTACGCGTTATTCAATAAATTTATAAAAGCGGAGGCCATGTTCAATTTCAGGAAACAACACGACGAATATCTCGATTTCAATAAAGTTAAATTGCCTATTGTAAATCCATAGAAAATTAACAGTACGCATAATCTTTATAGAATCGCATTATAATATGCCAGTTGACAACACAAGAAGAAAAATATGCGACTTAAAAGGATATTCAAATTTGCAATATATTTGTCAGAAAGCGGAAAAACACGGGGGTTCTAATCAATCCAATAGAAGTTTGAATCGACAAACTTTAATAATTATAAAATATATTTTTCATTCCAGTTTTTGTTACCTCGTGCACAATTCAAGGCTAAAACATCAATTCTCAATCGCTTATCTCTCTGTCTTCGCTTTCATGTTGTCCGCACGACGTTTAACGATCAAATGATCCTTTTGACACATACACTCGCAAGACGTCTATCGTATACAAAAATAGGTTGGCTGAACTATGCAACGTGTAAACATAAGGGCGTAAGCGTGAAACCTGTTTGGATATGGGTTTTTACCATTCCCGTGTGAAAGAGCCCATTTTGATTGCAAACTTTTTACCTGAAGTGACAAGCCACTGAAAATTGGATAAGACAGTTGGTGATATTCATGAAGCAATTAAATATGAATTAGTTGGAAATATGAAAGTTAATCCAAGTTGAGACATATCTCCGGGGAATAATTAAAAATCGTTGTCAATTAGTTTTAGGTGACAACCATACGTAATCTATAAGCATTGCCTTTTTCTTTGTAGCACTACAGGCTCTCCTGGGCATTCGCTTCATGCAAATACCGCCTCCAACTATCTCAGTTCATGGACCGCACCCTCTAGCATTGCATTAGACATTATAAATTAAAAAAATTTCAAATCAATTATGGTTATTCTCCAATTCTTATTGACGCAATATTAAAGAACAAACAATATAAACAAGCACTTAAGAAGGCCTATCCTGCACGTGATAAAACGAAAATTGCTGGATCGACGACCTACTTATATTAAACATGTGATGGAAAGAATTTGTAAACGCTCTAAGAGAAAGAAATAAAGATTACATATAGGACCAATAATTCACTAGGACGTCTTATTAAAAGTATTAAGAGTAAAACGACAACCTCCAAGAATCTGGAGTTTATAAATTAGGTTGTGGTATGTGTGATAAAAAGTACATTAAACAAACCGGCAGGTTCTTTGATTTAAGTTACAAATATTTTACAGAGAAATCTAATAACGCGCTCAACCTCATTCAAGCCAAACGTGAATTTAATGATAAAGTTAAGGTATTGCATAGCGCAAATAAAAGATTGAAATTAAATTATTTGGAATCTTTGGAAATTAATAAATTTAAAAATTTGGATTGTAATAACTCTCCACTATTGAATTTATTTTAATTTGATCGATTAGTTTCTCGTCTCCAATTAATGATTTATTATAACTTGTCGCAGTATCGTTTTAACCTTAATCTTATCCTCATCAAATAGTGATGTACGAGCATATCAGGTAATTTGAAGGAATTTGAGAGAGGGAAGCTGAACAACGATAAAAGAGCAAAGCCAAATTATTGTGTTCTGTTAAACAAAAGTTTGATTCTTGTATTTAGAAGTAATATAAGCAACCTACCAACTTCAACCGGGGGTAATGGGTGTCAGGTCGCTCCGGGTTTTTTTTTTTGTGGTAGGGAGGTGAAGGCATTTACGCCCGCCGAGTCTGGTAGTGTGGGGCTCCCATGGAGGATATCCTTGGACTACCCACTAAACACAATCTGAGAACCTAGCCTGGAACCGTTTGACACATTACTTCGGGCCAGGTCTCGTTTTGTTACGCCGTGGGGCGCCTTCAAGCTGGGGAGTCCCTTTCCTAGCGGGAGGGGAGAGGGGAAGAGGAAATGCCAGAAGAGCGATCCCCCAGCCCCAGCACCTCCGGCTGCTGCGAGTCCCTTTTATCTTTTAGGACTGCCCGAGCATAATGTGCCACCTGTTCCATTTGTCAACCGATTCGAGCATCACCGCGACTATATTATCCGGGGTGAGCTCTCCCGTCTCCCTGTAGAGTTCCCTTCGCAGCCTGGCCCATTTGGTACACGCAAAAAATGTGTGACAGGCATTGTCCTCCTCTCCTGGGCAAAACTGACAATCGGGAGACCGTGACTTACCGATCTTGTGCAGGTAAGACTGAAAACACCCTTGCCCGCTCAAAAGCTGGGTCAGACAGAAGTCAACCTCACTATGCCTTCGATTTAGCCACGGTCTCACATCCGGGATGAGGCACGCAGTCCACCTTCCCTTCGTGCAATTCCTCCAAGACTGCTGCCAATCGTTGAGCGAGCGTTGTCTCTCCTCGCGGACAACCATCTCCCTCGCATCCTCGCTTCGGCGCAGGTAAATAGCGCGGCGCTCTCTAGCAAGGAGGGCAACAGGTATCACGCCTGCAATCACTCTCAGCGCCGAGTCGGAGACTGTTGGATATGAAGATGCAGTTCTCAGTGCTCCTCTTCTCTGTACCTGTGCCAATCGTTTTCGGTATACCTCCTTGCTGAGAGCGTCGCCCCATACCTCTGCTCCGTACAGCAGCACTGACCCTACAGCACTCATCAAGAGGCGTCTTCTTGATGGGCTGGGTCCCCCTACGTTGGCCATAAGTCGACTCAGGGCCGATATTCCCGAAGCAGCCTTCTCAGCCGTTGCCCTGATTTGCTCAGAGAAACTCATCTTCGAGTCGATCAGTAGCCCCAGGTACTTCACCGCTGGCTTCGATTCGATTTGTATGTCTCCAATACTGATCATCCTTACTCTAGGGATTCTCTTTTTTGTCAAGATGACCTCTCGGTTTTCCCTCACTCGGCGCATTAGCATACCTAGCCTAAGTTGCGCTTGTTCAACGGTGCGTCCGGTGACCAGAGCCGCAACATCATCCGCATAGCCGACCAAGCGCGACTTATCTGGCATCTCAAGTCTCAGTAGCCCGTCGTAAGACACGTTCCACAGGTCCGGACCAAGGATAGATCCCTGGGCAACACCCGATGTAACCGCCATCCTTCGTTGGCCCTGTGTCGTGTCGTAGAGCAGGCTTCGGTCCTTTAGGTAGTTCCTCAAAAGCCGCATTAGATATTCTGGAACTTGAAAAGAGTTTTCCAGCGTATCCAGAATATCCACCCATCTAGCGGAGTTGAAGGCATTCCTGACGTCGAGTGTCACCAACAGGACGATCCGTCGCTTGGTGCGACTATATGCGTCTGCCTTTTGGACCGCGTTCACCACCTCTGCAATCGCATCAATGGTAGAACGTCCTGCTCTAAAGCCGTACTGCCGAGGAGATAGGTCCCCAGCAGCACGAATCGCGTCAGTGAGTCTTCCCTTGATGAGTTTCTCTAGCACTTTCCCAGCCGTGTCTAGCATGCATAACGGGCGGTATGCAGACGGCGATTCGGGATTTCCCTTCCCCTTGCTGACCAGCACGAGCCTCGCCACCTTCCATCGTACCGGGAAAACCCCGTCCCGTAGGCAAGCGTTGAATGTGCTGAGCAGCAAGTCAGGACAATGGTGATAGACGAGCTGCAAAACCTCAGCTGGTACACCATCTGGACCTGGAGCCTTCCTTGCCTTCAGGGAGAGGACTGCCTCCTCCAGTTCCAGCTGTGTGAAGAGTGGGCACTCGACTGCTGTTTCACCATGGACAGCGTCAACACGGACGGGATGTGCGGGGAAGAGTCCCCGCACTATCGCGTCCATCTTTTCCGCGTCATGTATACAAGGCTTCCGTAGGGCACCAAGTTTCCCCATGACCAGCTTGTAACCTAGGCCCCACGGATCCCTATTTACATCGTCCACGAGGTCTTGCCAGCATCGGGCCTTGCTCTTGTTAATAAGCCTGCGAAAATATTTCCTGCCGGACCTGTATGCTGCTAGCCTAGTGTCTGCCTCCTCCCGTGTTCGCGCCCGCTGGGCCTCTCGCCGAAGTTTGTGACACTCGCTTCTTTGTTCGGCGATCTCGTTTGACCACCAGTATACTGGAGGCTTACCATGTCGGGGTCTTCGGCGGGGCATGGAAGACTCGCAAGCAGCTATGATGGTACTCATAGTTGAGTTCACCAAGTCCTTGGCTGTAGGCCCTCCACTCCCTGGCGGAGCTCCCAGCAACGGTACGCCTGCCGTAAGCACGTCAGCGAACCTCTCAACGTCCATCCTCCCAGTCCTCCATCCGAGGATTGAAGTTTGGGCATATGCACGCAGAGTGGCACCGTCGTGAATCTCAACAGCTATATACTGGTGATCACTAGCCGAGTAGTTCTCTAGTACTCGCCAGTTGTGTACTCTAGGTACCAGGGACTCCGAAGCGAGTGTCACATCGGGTATGGTTCCTACGCAACCCCAGCGGCGGAAAGTAGGGATGTTACCAGTATTTAGGACAAAAAGCGCTGTTCTGGCCGCCATGTCCAAGATTTGCTTTCTCCTTGGGTCGGATTGTGGCATACCCCATTCAATGGCTCTAGCGTTGAAGTCTCCCCCGACCAGCATGTGGCCCTCTGTGTTCGAGACAGCGTCCTCCAGGGCATCGAGTTTGGTTCGAAAAGATTGCATTGCCTCGTTTGGCGTCAGATAAACACTGAAATATGTTGTCCCTGAACACCGCACCCACACAAAACCATCCCCGCGTCCATGGCCCTGCACCTGAAGGCGGGCGCTGTCTCGAACCCAGATGGCCGAGGTACCAGATTTGTCAGGGTACCACGCTTGCGAGTCCTTGTTATGATGTTGCTCGCTCAGCAACAGGAGGTCAGCTTTCTTATCCCTCGCAAACTGCTCAAGTAGGTCCTGGGCGTTTGTGCTTCGGTGCAAATTGACCTGCAGGATACGGATAGGGCCTCCTTGAAAACCCAGCATCTCCCTGTCCCTGGCTCGTGTTTGAGGTCGCCGGGTGCTAGCTTAGCATCCTTGCAAAGAATGCATTTTGCCTCGTTCGCGCACTCCTTCCTTTTGTGCCCCGTTTCACCACATTTGTAGCACAGAGATCTCCTGTCGGGTCCCCTACAGCCATACGCGGTGTGTCCGTATTCGAAGCATCTGAAGCAGCGGATAGGGATCGCCCTTCTCCGTATCCTGCAGATCACCCAACCTATCTTAATTTTGCCCTTCGCCAGCACGTCTTTATCAGCCCCCTTGTGTTTTCACGTGTCAATCTTGCCTTGACTTCACTTAAGCTGGGAAACTCCCTCCTAATGGCATCCTCTACTTCAGCACTGTCCGTGACGCAGTCGTGGTCCCTGATTTCCAGGGTGGCCATTGGTTCGAGCGAGGCAACCGTCGCCGCATCTCCAAGAACCTTTTGAACCGCGTCACGGAATGCATCTTTGTTTGTGGCCTCTGGCCCGAATTCCACCAGCAGGCCACCGGTCCGGGTTGGTCGAACTGCTTTGATGGCAGTTTTGGTGTCGTCTGGCTTGACCGCTCCTTTAATTTCACGGAGGACATCTGCGTAGGTTCGGCCCTTAGTGGATTTAATAAGCAGTGCCTCTCGCAAGGGTTTGCGCCGCGGTTCGCTTTTTGTTTTCTGCGGTATATCGGGGGATTCTTTGTTCTTTTCGTGGTTGAGCTCTTTGTCTGTTTTTTCTAGGAGTAGCTTTTTGGCTGCTTTTTTCGCTGCCTTGTTTCGCACCACATAAAACTCCTCGCCTGGAGTGTCAACTTCGTTTATGGTCTCGTCCTTCCTCCTTTTCTCACGGTCGCCTTCAATTGGGCTACCGGCCATTCTTTTGCTGCTGCTAGGACCCACTGATGCCTCGAGGGAGAGCGTGTCTTTTTGGTGCTTGTCGGTTGCAAGCCACCGCCGCCTATAGTGCGTTATGCGGCCAATAAGCTCCTCCAGTTCAAGAATGCCATTCTTGACACTCTTGCCTATGTTTTTCTGCACTTCGCAGGCAGCCCTCAGTTGTTTGACGATATTCCCCGCTTTCCGAGTAAGCCGCTCCTCTTCGGCGCGGTCAAGGGCGATTGTGTTATTTGGCGCCACCTCTTGGGAGAGGCCCCCGTTTCCTAGCCCTTTTGCTTCTATCGCTTGGGTCGCGTTTGAAGTGGCGTCGGCCAACGGCAAAACTTCTCCCTCCCCAGTCTTATACTGGCCTCTGTTGGTGTCGCAGCTTGATCCGGATTGTGTACGTCTTGCACTGGGCGCTCCGGGGTGTGCATAGTCCTTCTACTGCGCCCAAAGGCCGCGATGATGCCAGGTTGCACAACGCACTCTGCCTTCTTTCGTTCGTTAGTCCGTCTGTCGTCTGTCTCCGATGATTTAACCTGTGATGTTGACTTTGACAGTGTTTCTGGGGTTTGCTGCCTGCCCCCGCAATCGGTGACTTGTTTTATCGGTGTTCTTGCCAACAGCGGTTTTTGCCTGAAAGGTTTCTCCGTGCTAGCGTCCTGTTTGCTTGTAGTTATATCTGTTATAGAAGCCAAGTTCACCACTTCTATAACGTTGCAGTCACTGGATGACGACGGCCGGGAGCCTGCTCACCCACTACCCTCTGCCGCCCGTACTGGGGATCCGACCCCCTGCACCGTAATTTGGTTCCCCTTGTGGACCTGCATAGTTTGGTTTTCTGTCTGGGTTTCCGTTCCCATAGCATTTTACCTACTGCCAGGATATATGGATAATTGATGACGCCATATATTTCGTCATGTCACAGTGAAGATCATTGACACTCAGGTATTTGTCCTGAGACTCTCCCTTCACTGCCGACCATTGTCCACGGCTGCTTATTGGTTTTTCGCAGCGAACCTTTCGAGAAAGGTCTTCCCCTATCCGCAACCCTGGGGACGCGTTTGGTTCCCCGGTCTGAGGGCACTATCGATAAATCGATAACCAAACAGGTCGCTCCGTTGGAGACGGGTGTGAGCACCGTTCTTCTACCCGTAAATTTTTCTTCCGAGCCTCCAGATGACCTTGATTTGCATTGGAGTCTTTACTTCGCTTCACAATTATACTGATCACTGGAGTATGGCAAGCTACTCTTATCTGAGATCTATCTGATTTGCTGCTGTCCAACCAAGCGAGTGGACGTTTTTATTAATTGCTCCGTGTTAATTTCACTGTTCAGTCCATTAAATAACTAAACTGTTAATTTTAAAGTGAAATTTCTTTTCACCTGTGACCCCTAATATTACTGTTTCTTGAATTAGATAATATAATAAAATAATATAAGTGTTATTTGCTACACATATCTTTTACATTCGTGACAATTCTTGAAATTCTTTTGTGCATTTGTGACCTAATTATACATTCAACTTATGGACGTAATTAACTTTCCAGTGTCTGTATGCATTTCGATTATCGAACCAAATTTGAATTCTGCAATTTTTCTTTAGCTGTGCGATTATTTTCTTTTGCTTGTTCTGACATAGCTAATGTGAATGTGAATATATGTCCGTGCGTATAAATAAATTACTGACCTTCCCCATTAAATATTAAAGTGAGATACACAAGCAAACCAGCAATATGTGTGTTAAGTGCAACCTATTAAATTGCATCGCGTTCGACAATACCTTCAAATATGTGATTTGCAAGGGCTTTTGCAACCGCAAACTGCACGGGACCTGCATGGATGCACCGAGGGGCTGGTATCATCCTCATCTAGAGGAACATTTCATTTGCTCTGATTGTCAGAATTTTGAGCATAAAATGAAATACATGTATGACCGAATTATTGATCACATCGATAATCTAATGGAAAGGAAGGATCAATTAATCGCGCGGCAGCAATCGAAATTTCGAGCGAATGATGAGAGCTTTGTTGAAATGGCTAGTTCGTCGAAGCTACTAGCCATTTCAACATTGGCTAGTAGCTTCGACGAACTAGCCACTAACCTATCAAAGAGCGATAAGAAAATATTTAAAGCTCTTGAGATGTTCGATAATCGGTTGATCTCTATGAAGGAGCAAATTGCAACCATCCAACCATCGTGCAACGAAGACTGCTGTAAAGAAGATTGCCATAGAGAAATGTTGAGTGATATATTAACAAACATCACCAAAACACTATCCCAGCAGAAAGATTCATTGCAACAATCGGAAATGTTAACAAAACTGGTAAATATTGAGAAAAATTATGATTCACTAGAAAATACTTCACACATTTCCAGTGGAGAGTGATGCGAACGGTCTAAATTCGAGATGTTCAGAACTGAAAGCATCAATTCAGGCTCCAGAAGTCGTAAAACGCATCTTCAAGCTAGGCACGTTTTGGTCAGTGGATGAATGGAATGTAAGGCTCCAAAAGTTAAAAGCAGTTAACGCCAAAATAGCTACTAGAGCAAATTATGAATCATTCTTCCTACAAAAAGCACCAAAAAATATTAGCACCGCTGGAGTTCGAAAGTTTTCGGAGAATACTCTCATATTCAAAGGTTGCAGAGTTGAAGACGTTTCAAAGGAGAACAAGCGTTCGATCAGGGCTTAGATTCCACATAAATATGCCTGGCTTTTCTCCAACCATCAATCTGAAAACGGTACTGTCAACTGGAATGGAATGATCTTCAAAAAGTGGAAATCACATATTAAGCCTGTTTACAACATAGATCAACCAAGTTAATCTATGAATAGTATAATAATAGCTCCCACTAATAATAAAAATACCAATACAAACATGACTTACAAAATTTGCTCAAAGATTACTAATAAAACTGTAAATCCTTCAGACCCTTTGGTTAGTAGTCAAGTGGCAAACAGTTCTTTTTGCCATAGTAAACAACTGAGAGGTAGTGTTGGTTCTACACATGAGCATTCTATGTCCACTCTTGAACTGAACACTATGAAACCGCACCCCAAATATCCCAATTTTGTAAGTGATGGTCTTCAAATTTCATCCACACAAGGATCAATTTAGTTACCTAGCACATCAAATAACTCGTTAGCCGAAAAGGAATCATTTTTAGACCCTCTCTTACCTGCAGCTGTAAAAGCAACAATTAACTCTAGTAACGATCTTAAAAGTAGGTATCTCTTATCAAGACTGCGAGTAAAACGAAGACCGATCTTAAAGTATTGATACAAGGAGAAGGTCTTCCTTTAGAATTAGATGCTCTTCACAAATTATATTTTAAATATCACGAGTAACTAGGTATCAATCCAGGACAAGCACAAAAAGATCTTGAGACCTACGCTTCACATGGAAGCTCAAATCATATATCTCCGCCTCAAAGGACACAAGAACACCATCACAGATTTTTTCGTCCGCAATAAAAATACTTCCTCCAAATGCATCAAAATGTTCTACCATAGCTGTGGTGGTATGAGAAGTAAACTCAGCAAACTTTTTCTTGACACTAAATCATGCCCTTTTACTGTCCTTGCTCTAACGGAAACTTGGTTGAATAACTCCTTTCGAAATGAAGAGATTCTCGAAAGTAGTTGGACTACGTTTATAAATCGGAACGATCGAGCCTATCAAAGTACTGGGTTGTCACGAAGTGGTGGAGTCCTAATCACTGTACACAACTCGATATCGAGTGACCTCGTCGATACGACCACATATAAACTTTTCGAGAATACAATAGTTCGAATCATACTTAAAAAATTTTACTTGTACACTGGTGCAATTTATATTCCTCCAAAGTCCAATGAAGTCATTTGCAATGATGCATGTGGAGTTATTACTTCACTTGCTGGCCTTTCTAATGAAGGAGTTAAAATTATTATGCTTGGAGACTTTAATAGTAGTAGTATAATTTAACGTTTATAATCGACGAACTTGATAATCTTCTTCTTCCAGTCAATCTTCTGGACGACAGTGATTACAACCTTGTTTGTACATTTTATGGTAATGATTTACAGCAAGTAGCTCCGACACCCAATTGCAATGGTAATTGGCTAGATCTTATCTTGACCAACGCCTATGAGGATGTGGTGGTTAATCCAGCCAGTGAGGTGGAAAATCTTTTCTCAAACACCCTCCACCATTCCGCACTTTCGGTTGAATTTCCCACTGCTGAAGTTACAAACACTCTTTTGTACAATAACTTGATGCTGATTACGAGAGCATTCGAAAGCATATTTTCAATATAGCCTGGACTGCCATGATTTCAACGATAGATATGAATTATGCTGTAAATTTATTCTATCAGCACATCCTTGACGCCGTTGAAAGACATGTTCCTAAAATCAAGAAAAAGGACAAATCATCAGAGCCCTGGCTAGATAGTGATCTTCAATCTTTAAGGAACCGAAGAAATAAACTATATAAAATTAGGCAAAGTAGATTTGATGCGAATGACGAAATTAAAAGAGAGCATGATAAACTGTCAAAAGAATTTCAATTGAAGTCGCGCGAGGCCTATGAAGTATATTTTAATGTTATAGGCGAAAAAATTATCAAAGACTCCAAGAAATTTTTTGAATTTGTAAACATCAAGCGCAAAGCTCATGACTATCCTAAACAAATGACCTTTAAAGACTGCAGTTCTACTCTCCCTGAAGAAATCAGTAATTATTTTGCAGACCATTTTCAATCAGTTTCCTGCTCAGCAAACAATTTCCATAATTTTTCATCGCTAGACACAGAATGTGGGCCTGTAATGCGAGAAATTTCAGTCTCAGAGGGTGACATATTCGACGCAATTGAAACTCTTGATTCTAATTATGGACCTGGCTCTGATTTACTTCCTCCATATTTTTTATTTCAATGCAGAGAACAATTAGTTTTACCTCTTTGCATCATTTTGAATAAATTGCTATCAAGCGGCGTGTTCTCAGCATACTGGAAATCCTCCTACTTAACTTCAATCCATAAAAACAAAAGCGAAGGAGCCGTTGAAAATTATAAAGGATTGCCATACTATCCACTACCCCAAAGTTATGTGAGAAAATAGTATGTTCCAAAATATCATCATTTATTGAACAGCGTCTCAAAGACCAACAGCATGGTTTCAGAAAGAATCGATCGACAACCACCAACTTAACAGTTTTGGTCTCTAACATCTTTTGTGCAATGGCAAATGGCCACCAGGTTGACGCAATTTATACAGACTTTAGTAAGGCTTTTGATCGTGTCAATCATACGATTTTGTCTCATAAATTGGATAAATTTGGAATCACTGGCTCCCTATTTCATTGGCTGGATTCGTGTCTCAAAAATCGGACTTAAACTGTTAAATTTCAGGGATATGTGTCAAACGGAATTCATGTTCACTCCGGTGTTCCTCAAGGCAGTCACCTCGGAGCTCTACTCTTCAACATTCATATAGTGGGCCTTTCTGCGAGTTAATCGATAAACTACACTTATTTTATGCGGATGATCTCAAATAATATCATGTGATAGCATCCCAAAGTGATTCTTTGTTACTGCAGGACAAAATAAATACTCTGTTAAAGTAGTCTAACAAAAATCTTCTATATTTGCATTTTGAGAAATGCCAGATGATAAGTTTTTTTCGGAAAAGTACAATTTTATTATCTGATTATCAACTCAATGATACAAAGCTTTCCAGAGTTGATAGTGTAGTAGATCTTGGTGTTCGCTTGGATGAGAAACTCCGCTTTAATTTGCACTACGATGAGGTTCTCTGCAAAGCGAATAACTTGATAATCGTCTCCTTCCAGTCAATCTTCTGGACGACAGTGATTACAACCTTGTTTCTACATTTTATGGCAATGATTTACAGCAAGTAGCTCCGACACCCAATTGCAATGGTAATTGGCTAGATCTTATCTTTACCAATGCTTATGACGATGTGGTGGCTAATCCAACCAATGAGGTGGAAAATCTTTTCTCATACACCCTCCACCATTCCGCACTTTCGGTTGAACTTCCCACTGCTGAAGCTACAAACACTCTTTCGTACAATAACTTGATTGTATTTGATTCTCACAATGCTGATTACGAGAGCATTCGAAAGCATATCCTTAATACAAGCTGGACTGCCATGCTTTCATTCCAACTACAAAGATTTTTATAAGGTATTTAAGGGGGGGCTCCCCATAAAGGGGAGTAGCTCGCGACAAAAAAAATTTCATCGAAGGTAGCCGATACGGGTATCAAATGAAAGGTCTTGATTAGAACTTTTCAAAACGGATCTTAGTTTGGCAAAGTTTGCATCAAGGGGCGCACAGGGAGGGGAAATACAAGAAAATTTGTGTACCCATCCCCCCCCCCCCCCCCCCCTTGCGATTGGACACCTGTGATCCGAAAAATCTGAAAAAAAATCAAGAATGTAGGCCTTGATGAGTACAACATAAAGATTGTATCATGTTATAGCGGTTTGAATTTTTCTGTATTACTATGGAACAATATGCGCTGCATGTATTAATATGGAAACATGGCTATAGAACAAAATGCGCTTTTTACCGACTCAGACACTATCGTTTTGCTAGGATTTGCATCAAAATTTCAGGAATGATACGTATCATGAATATCTCTGATAATCGGTTCAGCTAGTGGTATCAGTAATCGTAAAACAAAATAGTGGCTGTTTTAAATGCGGAGATTCCCAACTTCAACGTTTAAGGTGCCTGCTTTGAACACTTGATTCAATTTAATGAATGACTGAAGATGAGTATCTACAATTAATACTCATAAGGGAAACAAGTTGGGGAGGCGGGAGAGAGCTCATAGCAAAAGGGCTTTGTAACCATTCTAGGATTCGAAAAAATTGGCCATGGTACAGGAGAGTGGCCCCTGAAAAAAAATTCATCAAACGTAGCCGATATGAGTATGAAATGAAAGTTTTCATGGGAGCTTTTCCAAATAGTTCTTAAACTGTCAGTTTTTGCTTCAGTGGGGGAAACACATGAAAAATGTGTTTCCTCCCTCGCAAATGGACACCTGTGATCTAAAATATCTGAAATAATTATCAAGGGAGATATTTATGAGTATAGCAATAACAAAAACCTCAGAAGTCGAAATTCGTTCAACTTTGTTAATAATAGTATGATCTTCGAATTTCATATTTTCTCCAATAAAATCGTCTTTGACATGTTTTTTGATTTTACTCAATCTGGTAACTGCATTTTGTAAATTGAATACGAAACCCTTCTGACATGAGCGTAGGTCTGTCTACCCAACTTGTTTCATCCAATTATTGTCATAGTATCGTTTTGGCCTACGCTTTCACAACCACAACCTTATCCTCGTAAAATGATAATGCATTTATATCCAGTCATTTAATGGAATTCGAGAAATGAAAGCTGAGCAATAACGATAGAGTAAGGTAAAACTATTGTGTTCTGTTAAACAAACATTTAATTATTGTATTTAGAACAAATGTAAGAAGTAATTGGCATTTAAGTAGCGTTAACGTTAGAAATCGCCAGCAGTCTTCCACCATACAACGGGAACAGTAAAGCTAAATCTGCCTTACTTTCGACACCACATGTTGCATAGTGCGATCAACGCGGAAGAACACCAAGCGTACTAATCCCAAGTGCGAGATGATTAGATTTATTTCCATTAATGTGTGACTCCCGACATTGGGCAAGCAATTGCATGAACTTTCCTACTAAAGGAAAAAATTAGGGTGCGGCTGTATTTGCACCAATCAAGGAATTGTAGAATTATGAACCGGTAAAAGAAGTTCAACAAAGCAACTCATTAGAGAAGTAAATTTAAAACTAATCTACAACGTAATTCCGGCATCCATGATCGATGAAGACAAAAATCTGTCTCCAAATATCACGAAGCTTCCTGGCAACCGAGATACTACAAACTATTTCGCGCGAACTGCACTAAGTGAATAATTTTCGAAGTTATTATCACTTAATCTCTGGAATCCATGATCAACTAAGGCAAGAGTCTGTCTCCAGACATCCCGAAGCTTCCACGAAAACATCAACAAACTGCAGAGGGACAGAGGGAAGATTGTCAAGAAAGAATGTCATTTTCCGCGTATAGCGCATTGACCGGTGTGGTACTGGCATCACGCTATCAGGGCTGGAGCTATGTAAATGGTTTGACATGACACTCAAGAGGGATGAATTTTTCCCGGTTCAGGTAGGGGTTCCTCGAAAACTTATAAAAGGTTCAGTTTTAGCGCAGTTGGAGGTCTTTTGTCTGGGAAGGTCGATGAAACGGTAGACGAATATCGACATTTTGGATTGATTTCTGCGACCATTGGTTGGACGAAAAGCAATTCGATTGTGCGAGCAGTTGGCATCAATACCAGTGGATTCAGTGGAACGTGGAAGATTTGGGCGATTATTGTTTTGTAGGAAAGCGATTGAATTGTGTTAAAAGTTATCAATGCTTGTAAATTCAGCAGAGCGTTGAAAAGGCCTCCAACAATAAGCAGATTTATTTTCCATAAGCCTGTTAACTTGCTCGAATTTAATCCTTAAGTAAATTACTGCAGCTCATCTAAACTAATTCGCAATGGTTGCTTTTTTTGTCTTAAATATTTACCAACTGTGACGCTATTGTTGCGAGACTCGAACATGGAGCTCGGGTTGCGACAATCGTTTAGTTCAGTATAAGGTACGGAAAATTTGGGGATAGATAGAAAGATTGATTGTGGTTGAATTAAGTGCAAAATGTGTAATTTGATTCTTTCCTCCTCTTTCGTTCGATAAATTGGCCGTGAAAAGAAACTTAGTGTCGCGGATAAGAGTTGGTTACTAATATCTGCAGTGATCGGTATAATTTTGTGGAAAATGAAGACTTCAGCACAAACCAAGTTCGTTTAGAGGCTCGGGGGAAAAATTTGCGGGTAGATAAGTAGCTCTCCTCCGGTCAGAGTCGTTATTTATATTCGTGATATTCCGTAGAAATTTATATTCGTAATATTCCGTCTGATATACTTCATTTCGGTAATGAGATTATTCAATTATTACGGTGCTCAGTTTTCATTGTAATTTCAGTTACCTACATATTTATTCATTTATGATGAATGCTGATTCTTCTTCTTCTTCGTAGCCCTACAGCCTCTTTCGGGCTTAGAGATAGTTAGAGTATCTCATTGTCATGATCTAATGTATCGGCACTCCACAAGGTGTCATGATCATTATCACGTTTTGGCCATATGTACGTCCACCCAGCTACGATACGTTCTGATTTTAAACCAGTACGTATCATAACTGAACAGGCTTATAGTCGGTCCGAAGAACCACTCGAATTGAATCTCGCTGACGCCAACGAAACTTTAACCAGAGACCTTCGGCTTACGGGCTTAGTGCTCTAACCACTAAGCCACGCGGACTATTGCTGATTTATTATATGTGATTTTACCTTCAAAGTACATGTAACGGTACTGCTTTAATCACTATGAATAATGTAATAAAATCCACCATAGTTTGTTGATCACACATGCGATGGATAAAAGAAAAATATTAAATAAATCAATATATTTTTTGTTACTTGTTGATACATTCTGAATGGAGAATAGTTAGAAACATATTTTGAAGTTACGTAACATTCAATTCAACCGTCATCATTGAAAGAGACAGATAGAATAGAGAGGAGTGCACAGATTTCAAAGCTTTCAACAGTATAGAAAGCTTAGTTGATCTGGTACAGAAATTAAACAACCAAAACATACCAACTAACTGCTGCTTAGACCCCTTAGATGTCTTAAATATGTTCTAACATCCGTTATCAAGACTTCTTAAAAATTACCCAAAAGGTCCTAACCACAGCAAACATCAATCCGTTCATTTCAAACCAAAATTATGATTGTATTAGAATTCTGTTTAAAAGAAAGTTATTTTCATTTCGAAGACATTTTTATGCACAGAAAGATGGACTTGCAATGGGCTCCCTCTCAGCCCGTTGATGGCAGACCTATTGATATATGACTTAGGAACATCCATCCTAACTTTGAACTATGCGAATCAAATCCTCTCCTGGCAAAAGTATGTTGGTGATATCTTTATTGCGTTTAGTGGAGTCAATAACGGTTACAACCAGTAAATTGCTGCAGCACCAATCATCCATGCGTTAAATCTACTTAGAAATATAAAATAATAGAAAACTAAACTTTCTTGACCTCACCATAACCAGAAACTTTTTGACAAATTAGATTCCAACAATTACATAAAACCCTCGTACTTAGACGCCACAATACCTGCCGATTCGTGTCATTTTTGGCCCCATAAACTAGCTGCATATACAATGTGCGTCAGAAAAATTCAGAGAGACTTCAAATTAATTTGTCCCTGTAGTGGATCTCAACGACAGCAGTAATTTGTTGTCATTTCAGCCGAGTAGACGTGTGTGCATTTGTGCGTGAATTCTAAATGGTGGAGTTGGTGCAATTGAGTGCGAAATACAATCGAAGAGTGGCGTTTATTGAAAGTCTTCGGCCCGGCCGATCGCCAACAAATATTATTAGGTATTTCGGGCATCCAAAATCCACAGTTTACGATATTGCTCAGAAGTATGTGGCCGTAGAAAATTGTGAGGAAAGTTCTCTTAGTCCAGCAAGGAAAACTCATGAGAAAGAAAAGGCGGCAAGGACCCCGAAAGTTGTTTGAAGGGTCCAATACCTCATTTCGGAGGATCCTGGCAGCTCGCTCAGAAAAATGGTGGCCATCTTGGGTGTAAGTGAGGCTTCCATGCGTCGAATCACCGAAGAGGACCTGAGGTATACGTCTTACATAATAAACGTGCGACAGATGCTATCCGAGGCTGCTAAAACAAACAGAATCGCCCTCTGTCACTTACTTCTGTGTTCACTGAAAGACGAAGCTGCGGGTCGCATCTGGTTCTGGCCTTCCAAGAGCCTGGATTTAAGCCCCCTGTGGAACGTTATTGAGCGGATTACTAACAAGTTCAGACATCCTAATGTGCCATCCCTACAGGCCGCTGTTGAAACAGCATTCATCAATTTACGACGAGTGCAGTTAAAGAAGGCGTGCGCGCGATTCAGGCGGAGGATTGAAGCGGTAATTGCAGCAAGCGGGGGTTACATTGAGCTGTAAATTTAAGGAAAATACCTATCTTTTGCGGTAAATTTTAGTTTATAAGTAAAAAAAATCATTATTATAAACTGCATGTTCTTTCCGGGTTTTGCTGATGCACCCTGTACATCTATGATCAATAGAGCACTCCCTATTCCACTTTCAAAATAAGAGTTGATTTAGAAGTTGATGTAATTAAAGATACTGCTTGCAACAATAGATTTTCACCACTAATAATGTATCAATTACTCATTAAGAAAGAGAGAGAGAGAAGACACAATTTACAAAATCTACCCAAAAGTTACGGATTAGATTTTATCTAATGAAAAGGTACAAATTGCTTTTAAACCGATGCAAAAGCTATCTGGTCTTTTCTGTAGTGCAAAACAAGAAACTCAGAAACACAACCATTCGGGTGTCTATAAAACTGCATGTGAAGAATGCAAAAGTGGATGTATAGGCAAAACAGGCCGCTTCTTTTTAATCAGATTCACGTCTGTTCCGTTTGATGCAGGTAAAATAATTAGGAAGCGTATAAAAAGTAATTAGTTGGCTTATTCATAAGATTATAAAAAATGTAGGTTTAAATTAGGATTGTTGAGAACAGATGATAACAGATGAAAATAATGAAAAATGGTACAAAAATTGCAAAGTATATTTTTAATTATTACAAAAAGCTACAAAGTCAAAGTTTCGACTGCAGAAAATTCGTTGCCTGAGAAAAACTTTAGAAAGATCAGCTCAAATTATAAAAAAATTTAGTTTGAGTAGACTGATCGTTTTCCTGAAACACTTCAAATATAAAATGTATCCGGTGCCCACATTTCAAAGTGGAGATCATAGCAATTACAGATTTTAAACCCTTTCACATTGTTTTAAGTGTATTTAATTGTGTCTAAAATAAACAAAGATTTCTTCAACATTATCGACCTATGATCACAAATTAAAATAAGAACAGTTTATCTCCTATGTTTGATACGATAAATTATTTCAGTATGTTTAAATTCAAGTGCTTTATTTTTGGAAATATGTTTGTTATCATAATTTACGAGCATTTCATTTTGATTTTGGGAAGTAGAAGTCTATTTGCAATCTAAGAATATTTTCTAGAAGTAATGATATACACCTGATAGTGAAATATCAAAAGGGGAAGGTGCTGTTATCGATACCAAGTGATTATACACATAAATTTATTCAGCAATGTTAATTCTTCTGTTAAAACTTCCTTATCAAAAGCATGTGTCTCATAGCTGATTCACAACTCGCTGAATAAGCTATTAATTTAGAGCATTCAACTAAAAAGCTCCATAGACTTTCCTAAAAGAAGCTCATGCTTTTATCTAAAAAATTTTCAGGTTTTGATTTCTGTATAAATCAGAGGAAAATTTGTGAGATTTTTGGGATTGATTACCATTAGGCGACATTAACTACCTTGAAAACATGATGGGTAGACAAACGTACGCTCCGCTCAATAGGTTTTTTACTCAACTGACGAGAAATGAGTAAATTCAAAAACATGTCAAAGAGATGTACATGACAATCACTTGCTGCTCTATTTGCAAAATTGGCCCTTTTGTTGCAATGCAACAAAAATTACTCACAGCGTGAATTCCCAAAAATATTATTGTTATTCATCTTATCTGAGAATCTTAAGAAATTCAAATCAAAACTGCAATGTCTTGAGTCCATGGAAAATCCATATAATACCAAAAACGTGTAGTGTTGTTGTTGCTATTAGAGAAATTTTAAATAGCTATAGCTTCTGTGAATATGAATCGATTTCCTTCAAACTTATAGAAAACTAGAACGTTTTATAAGACTACACAAATATTTTTTCTTCCTGTGCACTCCACCAAGCTGTTAATACAGTTATGAGACCTGTTTTGAAAAAGTCATAACCCTTCATTTGGCACCCACAAAATAATGTCTGCGGCTCCCATCCCGATATGGGGGGACTACCCCTCAAAAACCGTTGTAAAATTTATTGATACCTAAAATTTTCAAAGGATCATTATTTCTTATCTACCTACAAAGTTTGATGTCTTTTCCTGCTATAGATTTGGAGAAAAACGCTGTTACATACAGACGAAAGGACTGATAAAACCAATTTCAAAGGGTGTTTCATATTTTTGGTCAAAGCACCAAAAAGCAGCTATCTAGACCATTTTATTTGTGATTTCTGGCTTTTTAAAGGATCTCATACGCAAAGGTGGAACTATAAATATTTCGTCATTTTAGAACTTGTCAATATTCAACTGCTTTTTTCACATCCCTCTACAATGGGACATGGTTCTTCAACATCTAGCAACGGGGCTGAAATTTGTTGTTTTCGAGTTATTTTCATTCTACTTTTCTTCAGCCTGACTCTAATATCAACGCTGGTTTAAGTGATCATTCAGATCCATTTCCCTTTGACGTTGACATTTCCATAATTGAAGTGAATGTTGACTTGGTTCAAGAACAATAACGTAAACTTGACCTTAACAAATCAGCAGGCCCAGACGGCATTTCCCCAATATTTTTATATAAGTGTATAGACACCTTGTCAATCCCCTTGACAATCCTTTTTCATAAATCTATAGCTGAAGGTATTGTACCAAATGTGTGGAAATCAGCTTTTATATCCCCTGTACACAAAAACGGTCCCAAAACAGACGTATGTAACTATCGTCCCATTTCTAAATTGTGTATTATTGCTAAAATATTTGAAAAATTAGTCTATTGAGCTGTATTCTTTAATAAAAAACAAAATTGCTAACTCTCAGCATGGCTTCTTGAAAGAACGTTCAACTGTGACCAACCTAATACTTCTAAACGAACACCTGACAGACAACATGGAGCTTGGAGTTGAAACTGATGTCATCTATACAGATTACAGCAAAGCATTTGATCGCATTGACAGTAATATTTTAATAAAGAAGCTTCATAGTGCGGGTATCAGGGGCAATTTGTTTCTCTGGTTCGACTCCTATATTCGTAATAGGTCTCAGGCCGTGGTTTGCAGCAATTTCATGTCTGGTTGGGTGAACGTACCTAGTGGTGTTCCACAAGGTTCGCTGCTTGGTCCATTGTTATTTATCATTTTTATCTCAGATATTGACATGTGCTTTCAAAACTCAACTGTTTTATCATTTGCCGATGATATGAAAATATTTCGATCTATTTCTTCCCTTAATGACGCCGAACTCCTACAAGAAGACTTAAATAGACTTAATGCTTATTGTGTTCGTAACAAATTGGACCTCAATCCCATGAAATGCACTTGTCTATCGTTCACACGCAACCGAGATGCAATAAAATTTACGTATTTAATTAAGAATCAACCTGTTACAAGATCCTCGTCAGTGAAAGATCTTGGAGTTCAACATGACTCTAAACTTTTGTTCGATGAACATATAAATAAAATTAACAAAGCAAGCAGATCACTCGGTTTTGTTATAAGAGCAGCATCAGACTTTAACAATATTGCTACACTGAAAATCTTATACAATACGTTTGTTAGGAGTAACTTAGAGTATGCATCGCAGGTCTGGAATCCAAGGTATGGCGTATATATTGATCGAATTGAACAAATTCAAAAAAAATTTATTCGTTATTTTAATTTCCGCTTTAGGGCAGGTAATCGTAGTTACATTGATTTCTGCAAAGTTTTTTATATACTACCTCTAAAACAAAGACGTGACATGGCTGATTTAATATTCCTCTTCAAAATTGTTAATGGTTTTCTAAATAGTCCTCATTTGTTATCTAAGATCTTATTTGCAATTCCTAGACTATCATCTAGAGCACCAACTGTCTTCAACCTACCTCTTGTATCCTCAAACTATAAGCAAAATGCATATATTTACAGAGTCACTAGTGTCTATAATGTCTTGGCGCGTAAATATTTGGAACTTGACATATTTTCCACAAGCATATATTCAATCAGAGTACTTTTGAATGATGAATTCTTTTCATCCAGTTAGTATAATGTCTTATCATCTTAATTGCAAGTACATTTCATAATCATTATCTTATTACTTTATCATAATATCTTTATATTTAATATTTCACAATTTTTTTGTTACTATTATTAACTGTATTTCTTTCTTCTTGTTTTCTACCTCTTTCCAGATTTGTATTTATATGATTCATACCATTTCTAATTGTAGAAACTTTTTAATGACTTTCTGTTTTTATTATATAACTTGTTATTATATTGTAATGTCGATAGTGTCTCTAAAATAAATAAATAAAATAAATAAATAAGTATGTTATTTAACATATACGAGTATAACTGAAAATTTCTGGTTGAATAAAGTCTCACTAAATTCTTTGTAAAACAAGTTGGGTAGACAGAACTACGCTCATGTCATGTTTAGTACTTAACCTACAATATGTGGATAAATAGAATGATTTAATTCAAGAAAAACTTTTATGAAATGCACAACAAATATATTCTTGCTTTAAAATAACTCCATTTTAACCAGCCAACATTTTCTTCCAATATTACTAAAATCATTGTCTGGTCAGAATCTTAAATGTACGAGTATATTTGTTATTCAAATGTACGAGTATTTTTGTTATTCATCTTATTTCAATCAAAAGGGTGGTGCCTGGTTCGATGGAAACCCCATGCAGTAGAAAAATCGTATATGATTGTTATAATCGAAAGAAATTCAAATGGCTTTAACGTCGTCGGTATATTTTATTAAATAATAATTTGAAAAACTACTTAAATGGCTGATTTTATCTAATTTAATGATACTGATACAGTTTTACTGACGAAAATGTTTAATCCTACTACTATTAGCAAAGTTCAACAAATTTCAGCCTCTAAGTTGTTTGTTCTTGGATCTAGCTCCATGATTTTTAGCGCTTTCTGAAAGAAATTTTGCGAATACCTACTAGTTTTCCCTCCTATCTGTCCGTTCGTCTGTCAGTCTTTCAGTGTTCTTTTGCATAGCCGGTTTTGTTTCATTCTTACTGCATGGACTGACCATTGCAATTTGCGTAACTTTACACAAGCGGATATACAAGGTGCGTTCCAGAATAAAAGAGACTTTTGTCATAACATTTTTTTTGTGGCACCATCTGTGAATGAAATAGTGCGTTACATCCCTCCCGGACTTCTAGTGAACGTTTGGTGACATTCGGTTCAGTGGAAGCGAAGTTATTGCGTCTAAAGTGACAGTATGTTTGTGTCATCGGTACAAAAATGAGTTTCGAACAAAGAGCTAATATCAAATTTTGTTTTAAAATCGGTAAAACGTTTACCGAAACATTTGAATTGATGAAAAAAGTTTATGGCGATGATTCTTGGGCCAGAATTCGTGAGTGGTTCACGACGGCTAGCTCATGAGTGGAGGGGCCAGCCAACGTGGCGGTTCCTATACCCGTTCAAGGTTCCATGCACATGGAAAAACTGAAAGTTTTATCCAATTTATCTATTCATCTTGACTCAAAAATTATCATATAATATATTAGTATCAACAATAATTACTACAATGAAATCCTAATAAATTTTGATGCGTACTTATGAATCTAATAAATTTTCTTTCATAGAAGTTAGGCACATTAGTACACATTTTATTTGAAATTGTCTACGTAAGTACTCTGTCCTCGCTTTTTCTTTTAAGATAAACCATGAGAATTTCAGTCGCAGCATCTATTTGGGAATACATTGTTCGACTCGAATAATAAAATATATCAATTATAAATTTAATAAAAATATCAATGTAAAGATTTTTGATTTTTTAATTTTAAAAATTCTAATAACTATAACGGGTACTTACCCAGTCCTCCTCCGACGAGCGCTCGTGTTTGGGGCGGGTAATGCCTGTAATTCTCGTTATTGTTATATATGACACAATTTAAATCAATTTAATTTAATACAAAGTACTAGCTACTATATAAAATTTACTATTTTTTTTTCAAAAACTGTACTTTAATTATTAATTTCATCCAATTTGACAACTCTTATAACAAATCCACCAACTGCACCAATCAATATTAAATCGAATGGGTCACTTTTAATTGAATCCCCATAATATCCACTGAACAAACAAAAGCCGCAAAGTTTCCGAACTTTCACTGAATTGCCAAACATTAAAAGTGGAAATGCATTTCAATTCACCTCATCAACAATGCAAAATCTGATTTATTTACTCACATACGGAAACTCCTTTTTCCTTACCACTTTGTCAGGCCTTTTCAAGGTAATTAAGAGTTTATTTTTTCTTTAGATTTCGAGCAAACAAACTAGCACTGAGTTTAAACATTATGTGTGGATAAATACATCCTCTTTTAAGCACGTAACGTTTTTCTTTTTCTTTTAAACTTGCGTTAGCACTTTAATATGCCCACGGCTTTATTGTGGTATCAACATAATTCCAAATTCTTCCATATGTGTACCATCACTTATTAAACTATACACTCTTTAATATCATATAGACTCGTATACCGTTCTCATTAGTAGCTATAGAATGTACGTTCTGGCTCAAATTTTCCATACAAACTTCAAACGTTGTCGAAAGTGTGTGTCTCGGGTGTATAGGTGCGTGTATTAGGGTGGTACAGGTAGGTGTCTGTGATAAGAAGATGTGTGTCTGGGATATATGTGGATGGCATGGATGGTTGCGGCGAGGGTGTGTGTCTAGGGTATGTGGATATGTGTACCAGATTAGTGTAGATGAGTAGAACAGTAGGTGCACATCCTTAGCCTTTACAGCCTGTGATTGGTTCCCAGTCTCCCATACAAAGTAAAAAGCTGATTCCTGTCTAGAATAGTCCCATATTTTCAATTCTCACCGTGTGTTTATATAGGGTCAATATAAATGTTTAAAATTAATAGCCTTTGACGCTTTTAGCGATAGATGATTATACTATCCATGTTTTTTATACATCCATAGTGGAAGGATTTCCTATGTATTCATTGCTTCTAGTCTTGTCTTAGTTGTACAATAATAATCTTTCGAGACTACATATAAATTTTATTTATTCATACATTCATTTAATTATTTGAATTTTTCTCATTACAAAGAGAATACGAATATCAATTCCTAAATATTCCCATGATATTTTTTTATCAGTTTCCCAAGTCCATGTGGTAAAAAGGTCAAGATATTTGAACCCATAAATCATTTACTTGGCTATCTATATTCTACAAACGATCCTCTACAATCTCAAGTACCTTCCGCAGCGTTTTTTCTTATCGCATACACTTGCATTCATCCATATGTGACATATGTATATTCTTGAGGATGTTTTTTTCACACGTGATATGGAGTGAGTTGATCTTTTCCATGTTAGGGAAAGGCTATTAGTACTTATGGTGAAATTGTATTAGGTGATAATTGGGCATCTTATTTATGAGAATAGAAGCTAGCCAAGTGAGATAAGCGCATGGTGATTATGGGCGCATGATTTATGATTTATGATCAAAATAACACCTGTTATTGGAAAACCCTATATATATATATATATATATATATATATATATATATATATATATATATATATATATATATAAACATATATATATCTATATAAACATATATATATATATATATATATATATATATATATATATATATATATATATATATATATATATATATATATATATATATATGTTTATATCAGAAAAATACTTTGCTAGTCACTAATTGATAGTTAAACTATAAAGAAAAACAAATCAGTGTTCAATTCGCAAGCACAAGCGATAGTTATCATTCATCGTTGTTTGTGAGATTATTGCATTGTTTGTATCTTTGATATATTTATAGCATAAAATGGAAGATATTGATTCCTTTTAAGCTTAATCGATCCGTAATCAATAATTTATAAGCTTCGTAAACATTTTATTATCTGAGAAGTTACTAAAATTCATACCAGATTTTACTAAATTTAACTTAGAGAGTGGAATGTTGGCAGATTTCTCTCATATCCAATCCAGTATATCGACATATCATTAATACAAAAATAATAGAGATTTTACGGACAACTCGTGGTTTTAAATAAAACGAATTATATGAACTGATAATTTCGTAAATGATGACAACATCAACTGCCTTTGTCGGTCTGATATTATCTCATAATTGTCGGTCTGGTATTATCTCATAATTAAAAGATATTGTATAATTCGTAAGTTTTTATCAAAGTATAAAAAATAATTAATGTTTCAAATGCTCTCCGTTTCTTGGTTAGTTGCAAAAATGTTTGATAGACTTATAAAAGGATTTGCAGCGAGACGTGTTTTATGTATCTGAAATAAATTATAGCGTATTAAAATGCTGAAAGGTAATAATAAACAAGTTGAGTAAGTAGGAGAGTGCTCCTACCAGAAGGTCTTTGTAAACATCCAAGGGTTAGAAGCAAGTTTTCTAATGGCGTGAATCGATAACTTGAATTATTCATCCAATACTTAGATATGAAATTGTTCAAATTTATACAAAAGATGCACAGTTCCTTTCATAAGCCCAGTGCAGCCGCCATTTTAATCTAGCTTAAATGATTTTTCTGAATGCTCAGCCGATTGAACATGTTCAAGTTAACCACTATTCCTTAAATTTTCATGAAAATTGAAAGAAAATAAAAGTACCTAAGTCAATTTTAAATATATATAGGGTTTTCCAATAAGAGGTGTTATTTTGAATAGATCTTCTGATTTAACACCTTGCGACTTCTTCCTTTGGGGCCACGTGATAGAGAAGGCCTATGCCAATAGCCCAGCATCAATTCAAGATCTCAAAGATGATATTCGTGAGGCTATCGAGGACATAGGGCAGCCACTTTGCGATTTGGTAATGGAAAATTTCATGAAGAGGATATGGTCCTGTAAGCGTGTCGTGGTGATTATTTGCCCAATGTTAATTATTGCTATTAACGGCATATCTTCTTCTTTATAATGAACTAAACATCCGTCATTTATTTTAAAAAATGGCATTTTTCTTTTAATATTAAAATAACACCTCTTATTGGAAAACCCTATATGAACCATGAACACGTGTTATCGTTGTTGTAATTCCATATAATTGAAATGGATATAACTCACTTGATTATGATTCGATCTCAATTAAATTTTGTGAACATATATATCTTATGTCAGTCTATATAATTGCAAAATTTCAAGAAGTTTAAAGTTACCGTTTTGATTTTATGGGCAAAAATGTAAAATCTATAAATCATACTATTATTAACAAAGTTGAGCGAATTTCGATTTCTAAGGTATTTGTTGCCCTTGTACTCATAAAGGTCCACATTCGTGATAATTTTCAGATTTTTCGGCTGAAAGGTGTCCAATCGCGAGGGGGGGGGACACAAATTTTGGGTACATTTTGCCTTCCCGTGGACCCCTTAATTCATGAAATGATTTTTTTATTTCAGATTCTAAAAGTTCTAATCAAGACCTTTCATTTGATACCCCACTCGACTACCTTTGATTAAAAAAAATTTTTAAGGGCCAATTCGTTATTAGGGGGGACCCCCCTTAAACATTTTTAGGTCTTTGTAAAAAATTTTTTTACAAAGACCTACTAGTTTCGCGACCTGTCTGTCCGTCTGTCCGTCCGTCTGTCCGTCCGTCCGTCTGTCCGTCTGTCCGTCTGTCCGTCTGTCCGTCTGTCCGTCTGTCCGTCTGTCCGTGCGTCACAGCTGATTTCCTCAGAAACTATAGAAGCTAGAATGCTCAAACTTTGTGAAAAGGTCAGAAGTGATGATCTCTCAAAAGTTAAGGCCTTGACAAAAATTTAAAAAATGTTTAAGGGGGGTCCCCCCTAATAACGAATTGGCCCTTAAAAATTTTTTTTAATCAAAGGTAGTCGAGTGGGGTATCAAATGAAAGGTCTTGATTAGAACTTTTAGAATCTGAAATAAAAAAATCATTTCATGAATTAAGGGGTCCACGGGAAGGCAAAATGTACCCAAAATTTGTGTCCCCCCCCCTCGCGATTGGACACCTTTCAGCCGAAAAATCTGAAAATTATCACGAATGTGGACCTTTATGAGTACAAGGGCAACAAATACCTTAGAAATCGAAATTCGCTCAACTTTGTTAATAATAGTATGATTTATAGATTTTACATTTTTGCCCATAAAATCAAAACGGTAACTTTAAACTTCTTGAAATTTTGCAATTATATAGACTGACATAAGATATATATGTTCACAAAATTTAATTGAGATCGAATCATAATCAAGTGAGTTATATCCATTTCAATTATATGGAATTACAACAACGATAACACGTGTTCATGGTTCATATAGGGTTTTCCAATAAGAGGTGTTATTTTAATATTAAAAGAAAAATGCCATTTTTTAAAATAAATGACGGATGTTTAGTTCATTATAAAGAAGAAGATATGCCGTTAATAGCAATAATTAACATTGGGCAAATAATCACCACGACACGCTTACAGGACCATATCCTCTTCATGAAATTTTCCATTACCAAATCGCAAAGTGGCTGCCCTATGTCCTCGATAGCCTCACGAATATCATCTTTGAGATCTTGAATTGATGCTGGGCTATTGGCATAGGCCTTCTCTATCACGTGGCCCCAAAGGAAGAAGTCGCAAGGTGTTAAATCAGAAGATCTATTCAAAATAACACCTCTTATTGGAAAACCCTATATATATTTAAAATTGACTTAGGTACTTTTATTTTCTTTCAATTTTCATGAAAATTTAAGGAATAGTGGTTAACTTGAACATGTTCAATCGGCTGAGCATTCAGAAAAATCATTTAAGCTAGATTAAAATGGCGGCTGCACTGGGCTTATGAAAGGAACTGTGCATCTTTTGTATAAATTTGAACAATTTCATATCTAAGTATTGGATGAATAATTCAAGTTATCGATTCACGCCATTAGAAAACTTGCTTCTAACCCTTGGATGTTTACAAAGACCTTCTGGTAGGAGCACTCTCCTACTTACTCAACTTGTTTAAATTTTTGTCAAGGCCTTAACTTTTGAGAGATCATCACTTCTGACCTTTTCACAAAGTTTGAGCATTCTAGCTTCTATAGTTTCTGAGGAAATCAGCTGTGACGCACGGACAGACGGACAGACGGACAGACGGACAGACGGACAGACGGACGGACGGACAGACGGACGGACAGACGGACAGACAGGTCGCGAAACTAGTAGGTCTTTGTAAAAAATTTTTTTACAAAGACCTAAAAAGATATAAAATTTAGTCTGGAGTGGAGGAAGAAAAAATTCATATTAGTACAGGATCCGTATATAAAACGACCTTCACCGATCGAGTAATCGGACGAAATGTGTTTTTTATGAATTAAAATATGTTAACGAATGTAACGGTGATGGGTTGCCTGATAACATCCTGTCAAGGATATTTTTAATGAATTATATAAAAGGTTATTTTCTTCAATACCTTCACCGATCGAGTAACCAGAAAAATTTAACACCAATTGAAAGAACGAAGTTTATAGAATATGCAAACGTAGGGTTGCCTACCATTTTCTTGTCAAGGCTATAGGGTTGCCTAATTTAAACAGGTGATTAAAAAATGGTACCTTCACCGATCGAGTAACCAGATAAATTATATATCATAATATAGATAATTTTTTTACGAATACGATGGTATACGGTTGCCTATGAAAAACTTGTCAGAAATTAGGGTTGTCAAGCGTTGAAGTTTGAAAATTAGACGGTTGGAAGTGAGCGAGTAAGAGAGCCTTTATTTCATCCAGCGCGATAGATGAAGATACAGCATAGCCCCACATCAGCCGCTTGAAATAGTGCAGGAGCGGGAAAGGGATAGCATATATGCAATATTAAATGCGGTGGAGTAAGATGCGCCATAGCAACGAGTCCCGCATCTTCGTGCCTATGAAACAGAGTGCGCATGCTCTGTCGACTATTGAAAAGTCAGTGTATGAGTTTAAGTTTTAACAGTCGTTTTGGAGCAACTGAAAAGATACTCTCCAATTATATGCACTTCCAAGTGAATAAAAAGTTATTGAAAAATTTCCATCGTTTAATTATGGTGTTATACATTAAATGTCTAAGAGTGTAATTTCGAAACACTTTGATTTATATTTTTGTCAAAATATAACAAATTATTCAAAATAATTATTAAAAAATATATGAGTAATATACTTATCTTGTGAATTTCGTTTATTTTATGAAGGCTGAATATGAATAATATAACTTGCAAGAAAATCTGAAAAATTTTGCACACACCAACACACAGAACCACACACACAGGCATGTAAAGGAATTATAAATGAAAAGAAAACGTGTATGACAAAAAATTTAATGTGTGGTGCATTAAATAATTATTTATTTAAAAACTAAAGAAAATACTGACATTAATATAATATAATCAAAAAAAAAAAACAAATATTTATTCACAATGAACGAGTGCAACTACAAATCTGATTCTTCATCTGACTCTGCATCAATGAAGCTTCATCTGACTCTGCATCAATGAAGCTGCTCTCAAGCTCGGCGGATTCTTTATCAGCATGTTCTCTATCAATCATCTCCATTATGCCATTGATTTTGAAAGGTGTTTGATCGCCAATATATCCTATTGGTTTTAAATAGTTCTCGAAAAACCAACCGCAATTTGTAGGCTCTAATTTCACGCAATCTGGCTCTGTCGCGTGGAGCCACATGGAATTTACATATATTTTGTGCAATATTTTTTGCGTTAATGACATCCAGTATGGTGGTATACAATTAGTCAAAACTTTTAACGTTTTTCTTTAAATGCCGCGTCTTACTCCACCGCATTTAATTTACGTATATGCTATACCTTTCCCGCTCTTGCACTATTTCAAGCGGCTGATGTGGGGCTAACGGTTGCTATGCTACATCTTTGTCTATCGCGCTGGATGGAATAAAAGCTGTCTTTCTCGCTCACTTCCGACCGTCTAAAATTTTCAAACTTCAACGCTTGACAACCCTGATTTCTGACAAGTTGTTCATAGGCAACCGTATACCATCGTATTCGTAAAAAAATTATCTATATTATGATATATAATTTATCTGGTTACTCGATCGGTGAAGGTACCATTTTTTAATCACCTGTTTAAATTAAGCAACCGTATAGCCTTGACAGGCAAACCTAAGTTTGTATATTCTGTAAACTTTGTACTTTCAATTGGTGTTAAATTTTTCTGGTTACTCGACCGGTGAAGGTATTGAAAAATAAACCTTTTATATAATTCATTAAAAATATCCTTGACAGGATGTTATCAGGCAACCCATCACCGTTACATTCGTTAACATATTTTAATTCATAAAAAACACATTCCGTCCGGTTCCTCGATCGGTGAACGTAGTTTTATATACCCATCTTAGACTATATATGAACGTTCATATTTTGCCAATGTGAATACCACTTACCACATTTAGTGTTTACCCCGCTGAGAATGAGGTTTTAGATTCCTGCAAAATAGAAACAAAAAGTATTTTTGACTAAAATTGTGAATATATGATTTATTTGATAAGTATATATATATATATATATATATATATATATATATATATATATATATATATATATATATATATATATATACACAATATATATATATATGTATATATATATATATATATATATATATATATATATATATATATATATATATATATATATATATATATACTCGTATATATATATATATATATATATATATATATATATATATATATCTGTATATATATATGTATATATATATATATGTATATATATATATATATATATATATATATATATATATATATATATATATATATATATATATACATATATATGATTATATATATGTATACACACACACACACACACACACACACACACACACACACACACACACACACACATATATATATATATATATATATATATATATATATATATATATATATATATATATATATATATATATATATATATATATATATATACATATATAATCCCGGCAACAATGCATATTAAAATGAATGTAAAGTAAATCCCAATCGAATGAAAAGGCTTAAAATTGTGGGTGGGCGGGATATTTTGAAGTTAGTGGAATCCACATAAATTTAGAGACATGCTGAAAATCCCTTCTTCTGCAAGGGAATTTAGTTGAATGTTATTGAATTACTGACGCAACTTTAAATTGACTGTCAATGAAAAGGCAAGTTCAATAGAAGACTGCATTAGATAACTGAATTTTGTTCAAAAGAACAAGAAAAACAAAAAAAAACTCAAGCGTAAAATCAACTGCAATTGTTTATAATTGAACATCAAGTATAATAAAACAAGTTGGGTAGACAGACCTATGCTCATGTCAGAAGGGTTTTGTACTCTACTTACAAAATGCAGTAACCAGCAACAAATAAAATGAAGAAACATGTCAAAGACGATTTTATTGGAGAAAATGTGAATTCGAGGATCATAATAGTATGATAATAGTATCAACAAAGTTGAACGAATTTTGACTTCTGAGGTATTGGTTATAGTTATACCCATAAATATCACCTTTGATAATTTTTTCAGATTTTTTAGATCACGGCTGTCCATTCGCGAGGGGGGAAACACATTTTTCATGTATTTCCTTCCCTGTGCCCCTACTGAAGCAAAAACTGTCAGTTTAAGAACTGTTTTGAAAACCTCTCATAGAGAACTTTCAGCGACCACTCCTCTGTACTGTAATCATCGATTCATGCCCTATTTTTTCGAATTCTAGAATGGTTACAAAACCCTTTTGCTAGGAGCTCTCTCCTGCCTCTTCGACTTGTTTCAATTGTATGTACTCATCTTCATGATACCTATCACTCCTGAAGTTTTCATGCAAATTCTAGCAAAGCTGTAGTGTCTAAGTCGGTAAAAAGCGCATATGGCTCCATAGCCATATGTTCCCATAATAATATAGGGCATATTGCTCCATAGTAATACAGGAAAATTCAAATCGCTATAACTTCGGTAAATACTATTCGATCTTGATGAAACTTTCAGAAAAGATTAATCTTATAAATAGTCATCTGTTTGCTAAATTTTATTGAGTTTAAAGGTACCGTTTGGATTTTATTAAAGAAAACACAAAATCGATAAATCATACTATTACTAACAAAGTTGAGTGAATTTCGATTTCTCATGTATTTGTTGTTGTTTACCTATGAAGGCCTATATTCATGATTTTTTCAGATTTTTCGGATGGAAGGTGTCCAATCGCGAGGGGGGGGGGTATGCGAAAAGTTCGTATATTTCCCCTTCCCCTGCCCCCCTCGGTACTTATAAGGCAATTTTCAGACTTGTTTTGAAAGGATCACATTGAGACCTTTCCAATGACACCCTACTCGACTACCAATGGTGAAAATTTTTTTTTGAGGGGTCACCTCCCTATATGGGGAGACCCCCCTTAAACGCCTTTGAAAAATTTTTCCAGCCTTGAACTTTAAAGATGTCACCATTTCTGACCTTTCTACAAAGTTTCATGGCTGTAGCCTCTATAGTTTCGGAGAAAAAGTGCTGTGACATACAGACGGACGGACGGACGGACGGACGGACAGACGGACACAGGTCGTGATTTCAATAGGGTTTTGCATTTTCGTACAAAACCCTAAAAAGTGGTAATGAAAATATGTGAATTAGTGAGCTTAACATTAAGTACTCCTCAATATTGGATGGTACAAAAGTAAGTAAAGTATTAATAAAAGTTGCGGGTTTAAATAGCATCCACGACTGAAGTTATCTTCGGTGTTTTCCATGAAATTTTTAAAGCTCATCAATAATCAACGCAAGAAAGTACTACTGATTTCTAAATGTGCTTGTCAGTGAAAGTGATCACTATTAAACAGAAATCATAGAATGATAAAAATAAGGCTTCTCCTCCCATGAGGCTTTCAGGTGATCAAAAATGGCTGCACTCATCCACCATTACTTGATACATGGCTTTATTTGTCAATCCATATTAACATCTTTTTCTTCTTCTAAGCACTACAGCTCTTTTCGGTCTTTCACTTCCTCCAACAAGCGCCTCCAACTGTTTATCTATTGACCAGGTCCTCCAGTTACGAAATCCAAACAGGGATGAACTGTCTTCGTCGACAGAGCCAAACAAGCGTTTCCTTGGTTTCCCCACTGGTCTCCGCCCTTCAGTTTCCGCAACAAATTCTTTTTGGGTACTTGTTGTTCGTGCATATGATTTACGTGGCCGGCCCATTACAATAGTTGAAACCTCCGGCTCATCAAAAATTTTATACAGCTTGTAGTTGTATCGAATTTCGCCAGTGGTGCCCGTCTAGTTTCACTCACTGCCTTTCAAAGGCGTTCAATATATTTGCAAATGCTTGGGTTAGGGTTCATATTTAACGCCCATAGAATACCACAGGGCTTATCACAGATTTTTAAGGTCTTTGTAAAAAATTGTTTTACATAGACATACTAGTTTTGCAATCTACCTACCCATCCGTCTGTCTGTGCGTTACAGCAAGTTTCGGCCGAATATTTAGGAAAATTATTAAAGCTGGATCAAAATTGCACTGCAATGTGCTGTTAGAAAACTTATTTCGAACCCTAGGGTGGTTACAAAGACCTTCTGGTAGGAGAACTCTGACACTGACTCAACTTGTTATATTTGAAGCTTTGTTTTCCTATGAATATAGTTGGTCTTCAAGATCATCAAAAAATGAATAAAATATTTGATTTGCGAACTATATTTTTCGGTGTATTTTGTCTTTTTCACTACCGGTTCTCGTTATTTTGGCGCTTAAATACACAATTTTACTAATATTTTTAATAATAATATATGCAAAGTGTGATTTTTGGGTATTTAAGGTGGCTCTTCTCAACTACGTCGTAAAATTTATTTTATTCTCATTGACATGTCAACATCTATCTGTTGATATTATCTGGAGGGACCTATGTTTTTTCCTCAAGAATAAATTCACAAATGTATCAAAAGAAACCCATGAAATACCAATACAGCGTTTTTGTAAATTGGGAGGTGGCGGCCCTTGACGGCTTGAATGTGGAACTCCCAGATTACCTCTGAACTACCCTCTAAACACTTCCACTGCCAACGTAAGAATCTAGTCTAGAACTAATTGATGCATTATTACTAACTGGGACTCGCTTTTTTCTTGCTTTAATGCGACATGGAGTTGGAAGAACCCCTCTTCTAGGAGGTGGGAGTGTTAAAAAAAACTCTTCACCCTCAACGCCTCCAAGCACCCCTTTTTAGCTGTTAGAACTGTCTGCATGTAATACGCCACCTGGTTCTATTTGTTAACTGACCTGAGTATCTCTCCAATTAGATTATCTTGAGAAAGCTCTCCTCATTTCTAAACGAGGTCACTGTGCAGTCTTTCCCATTGTGCTGAACATATTGTGCAGGTAAGACTAAAAACATCCATGCCCGCTCAAGAGCTGGGTCAAACAGGGGTTAGTATCAACAGGACTACAATTGAGCCATGGCTTTAAGTCAAGAATGAGGTACGTAGTCCTTCTCCTCATGTCGTTGTCCCAAGACTGTTGGCGATTGCTGAGTGGGCATTGTCTCTCTTTGAGCGCAGCTACCTCCTTATAATCTTCGTATAGTTGCAAATGATTTTTACGGTGCTGTGCTCACTCAGAAGCTGTTCAATATGCAAATGATATCCAGAGCGTTCCTTGTTGTTGCATCTATGCAAAGTGAGCTCCTAACTAAGAACATTGCTTCATATTCCCGATCTATAGAATAGCACAGAGTAAACAGCACTCATCAAAAGTCACCTTCTTGATGAGGTCTCCCTATGTTGGCCATTAGTCAACTGATTGCTGACACTGCCGTTGCACACTTATTTACCATAGTCATGATTCGCTCGGAAAAACTCATCTTCGAGTTGATCAGAACGACTTCACAGCTAGTTTCAATTCAACTTTCACTTCCCCAATGCTAATGGCCCTAACTTTTTGATCTTTTTCATAGTCAAAATAATCATTTTAGCTTTTTCCAACATAAATCTTAAGCCACAAGCAATCATCTAGCCCCTAACTAAGTGCTTTAGAGTAACTAGTCTAAGTCGTGCATGTTCGTCATCCATATAGCCAATCAAGTGTGACTCATCTGGTAGCTCCAGTGTCAGCAGCTCGCCATACGGGATATCAACAAATTAGAGCCGAGGATGGAGCCTTGAGCGTTACACTTTTGTTATAAAGTAGGCTCCGGTCTTTCAGGTACTCCCTCGGGATCAGCATTTGACATTCTAGAAGTTGAAACAGAGTTCCAGTGCTTGCAGAAAGTTCGCTCATCTAGTGGAATTGAAGAGGTTTCTGACATTAAGTGTCACCAGCAGCAGAATCCATCTGTTAAAGAGGTCGCAAACCTCCACTTTTAGGACTTACCACTTTCGAGATAATGTCAACAGTGGAGCCCCCTAAGCTAAAGCTATACTGTCGTGCGGATAGGTCTCCAGCAGAACGAAATACGTCGGTGAACCTTCCCTCAATGAGCTTCTTGACCATTTCCCCGAACATTTCTAGCACAAATAACAGACGCAGACTCCAGATTCCCTTTTTCCTAGCTTATTAGTACGAGGGTAAAGAAGAACGTAGACCAGCTGCAATAATTCAGCTGAAATGCCAACTTATCCTGGTGCATTTCTGGTACTCATGAATGGAACTGCCTCCTCTTGTCCCATCCTCATAAAACTTCACTGGTGTTTTGCAGCGAACTGCATCAAGATGGACAGCATGTACAAGAAAAACTGTCGGTACAATTTCTCCATCTGGGCCCATAAGGAGTTACTAACTTATACCCCAATACAGCGTTGGAAATAATAAGAACATCGTGATCTATTTGTCCATATGTCCGTCCGTCCATCCGTTCACCCGTGTGTCACATTAAGTTTTCTCGCAACCCACATTAGCTAGAAACATGAAATTTCGTGAGTAGGTCGGAAGTGATGCCTTATTGAAAGTCGCAGTATAAAATAATTTTTATAAGGTTTTAAGGGAGATCTTCCCATACAAGGGGGTGACCCTTGAAAGAAAATGCCTTTACCAAAGATATCGATATGGGTATCAAATCAAAGGTCTTGATAAGAACTTTTCAAAGCATGTCTGAAACTGACAATTTACACTTGAAGAGGTGCAGGGGGAGTGTAAATGTACGAACGATTTGTGTCCCCCCCCCCCCACCCGAATGGACATCTTTGGACAGAAAAATCTGAAAAAATCATGTAAGTTGGAGTTTATGAGTACAAGGGCAACACATACCCCAGAAATCAAAACTACCGCAAATTTGTTAATAACAGAGATTTTACGAGTTCTATATTTTCATCTATAAAATCGAGCAGTAAACCTTAAATTTGCCAAAAAAGCCTAGAAACATTTGTTTCAACCTGGGACTAGTTTCTGTCATGCTATATATAGCTATATTTTTGAGATAAAATGCATGTTTTCTGTTAAAAACAGTCAAATTATAGACAATCGAAAATTTATTGATTGAAATAACAATTACGCGGCATACCGTTTAAATATACATTCGGGAAAGACCCAAACTCTACAGATGTGTAAGGATTTTGACAAACATTTTAGGAAAAATTTCTAACATTGGTATGTTATCATGAGGTCAGCACCCTCAAAATAAAATGGTGCCCAATTAAATACACAAAAACCATGTGTTAATCTTTCGAGCTCAATTTATGGAATTTATACATGTCAAGTTTTGATCTTTAGAAGTTTGATTTTCTAATGATTTTACAATACCCTACTAGCAGGAGCAGTCCCCTGCTAGTTTGACCTGTTTTTACTCAAGTCAATACCATTTTAAAACTGAATAAGCCAGAGTTTGGTGCTTCTACTTTGCAATTCATTCGCCCAGACTTGCTGCCATTCGCTGAATGTGGCCTATTTTCCATAGTGAGCGAAGAATCATCATGACCTGCCTATTAGTACAAGTAAATACTCGTATACCTATGTCCCTTAGCAATGAGGGTAACATAAATCAATTCTATAATCACCAAAACTGCTGACTCAAAAACTGTTCAACATTAAAATGCATACGCGTCTTGTTTTTTTTTGGTTAGGTTTAGTTTTCATCTCAGATGTGTGTAGCAGAGAAGACTTAACGGTATTCTCATCAAGTCGCCTTATTAATGAAACTAATTAGAATCCATTGGTTTTAAGCTCACTAGGAACGAAAAAAAAACCACAAACGACACAAAAATCATTCTGAGTGATTTCAACGCTAAGGTTGGCAATGAGATATCTCATCGGGGACCGAGTGGAGGATATATGTTAGCTTCCACGATGAAACAAATTACAACGGCCATCGCATCATAGACTTTGCGTGTAGCAGAAATCTAGTCATACGTTCGACTTGCTTCCCATATAGATGCATCCATAAAATTACCTGGGTATCACCAGATGGCCACACAAAAAACTAGATTGATCTTGTTCTGATCCAACAAGGATGGGCCTCGAGTATACTTGACGTCCGTACATACCGATGAACCAATTCTAATTCAGATAATTACTTGAAAAAATTAACTTCTCCACGACGTATGTCAAAGGTATCTTCGGCGGAGACCAGACCGCTACAAAAATTTGACATTAAAAGGCTCCAAACGGCGTGTCTGGAAGTGAAAGCGCTATTAAGACTGTGGCAGAAACGACGATTGGACATCAAGCCCGCCGCAAGAGAAATGATTGGTCCGATAATGAGTGCCAGAATGCATTAGACAAAAAGAATCAGGCGTATATAGATTACATAGGTAGTACAACCAGGACGAAGAGAGAACGCTATGGAAACCTCAGAAGAGTAGCAGATAAGATAATTAGAATTAAGAAAAGAAAATAGTATGACGAGCAATTGAGAAGAATAGATGTAAGTTTAGCGAGCCACAACACAAGACAGGCATACAAAGTAGTGAAAAGCCTGAAACGTGGTTATCAGCCCAAAACCACACTCTATCGTGATGACATCGGCAATATAATCGCTGATGAAATCAAGATTAAGGAAAGATGGGCATCATATTGCAAGAACCTCCTTAATCTTCCGCACAGCTCCAGAACATCGGAGTCTATAAATGCTTGTGGAGAGCTTCCATTGGCCCTACTAACTCTGGATGAAGTTTGTTCATCATCAAAGCCAAAAAGAATAATAAAACACCGGGCATCAATGAGATTCCTGTGAAGCTCATTAAATATGGTGGCAGCAGTCTTCATCAACCTATTCACAAAGTCATCCAGCATATTTGACAACAAGAACATATGCCAGAAGAGTGGAATCAATCTTTTATATTCCCTATCCACACAAAAGCTACAGTGCGAAAACTGTACAGCGTGCAAAATATTTTCAAAGATCTTAGAAAATAAAATTGAATCATATGCCGACAGTATTATTGGGGAGCACCAAGGTGTTTTTAGAGCTACAGTGCGAAAACTGTACAGCGTGCAAAATATTTTCAAAGATCTTAGAAAATAAAATTGAATCATATGCCGACAGTATTATTGGGGAGCACCAAGGTGTTTTTAGAGCAGGTAGATCGACAATAGACCAACTAGCTACAGTGCGAAAACTGTACAGCGTGCAAAATATTTTCAAAGATCTTAGAAAATAAAATTGAATCATATGCCGACAGTATTATTGGGGAGCACCAAGGTGTTTTTAGAGCAGGTAGATCGACAATAGACCAACTATTCACAGTCAAGCAGGTACTTGAAAAATGCTTAGAGTTCACCATGGACGTGTACCAAATTTTCGTTGACTTTAAGCAAGTATACGACAATATACCAAATAATGCTTTGCGTTGGCATGCCAGCCAAATTAGTTCGTCTTACCAAAATGACAATGACGTCGACGACCTGCCAAGTCCGCATCAATAACCAACTCACCGATTCCTTTGATTCAAATATCGGACTGAAGCAGGGAGATTGGCTGGCCCTATCGCTATTCAATTTGGCTCTGGAGTACGTCATAAGGAAGCTACCTATCAACACACGAGGTAAACTACTATGCAAGTCGAGCCAAGTAGTAGCCTATGCAGACGACATCAACATTTTGTCACACCCATTGACAACTGCCAAATAACTCTTCTTGAAACTCAACAGCGAAGCAAAACTAGTAGGGCTATAAATCAATGTAAATAAAACAAAGCTCATGACGCAGTCAAGGGAATTGTTACGATTTTAGCTATAAACAAAATCCTCAAGAAATAAAAATGCAAATTTTGAAATAAAATTTTCCCTGAAATAAAAAAATTTACCAGCTAAAAAATATTTTCATGCTAACTGGCAACACTGAATGTTGGCCATGGCGACACACTTCAATGCTGATTGAGGTTTTCTCAAAACATTCCCGAATAAAGATAAAAGGGAAACAGAAGAATGGCTTGGGAAGTTTTCTCTCTCGTCCAGATCGGCTTGGGAAGTTTGGAGAGAGAGAGAATTTTCCATTGCGAATTGGAGAGTCGTTTGCTGTCCGTCCGAGCAAGAGGATTCTCGTTGGCACGTTTCGTTTACGTTATTTGTTTGTGAATTCAGTCTACGGTTTTGTTTACTCTGTGAGAAAAGCCGGAAAGTCGCAAAACGTCTCTGTGCTGTGCCCATCTTGTTTTCGGTGATTTGATTGCATCCGTCGCCCCCATTGTTGAAACTGCGCTGCGGGATCCGAGATTGAAACAAGCAAGAGTGAAAGTGTTATTTTTGTTCTTGCAACCGTTGTGAAATATTGCGCGCTAATCGCCTCACAAAGCATTCCCAATTGCTCCATCCACCGTTTTGTTGTGAGTGCCATCGAAACCCATCGTCCATCAGTGGATTAGCGGCCAGAGCAAAGTGTGCCCGTGTAGTGAAAAAGTGAGAGAAAAAAGTTCTAGAGTTCAGGGAATGAACCATGTGTTCTTCAAGTTGCTCGGTTGCGTGCGGTTGGTTCTTCTTTTAAGTTCTTTCTTGGCTGAGTCGCGGAAATTATTTTCCCATCGCTTGATGATGGGAAATTAGTGCTTGCGATAGGTGCAAAATGGGAAAATTTCTAACGTTCAGCAAGTTTCGTTTGTAAGGAATTAAATTGTCTTGCGCGATCCGAGTTTGCACTTGGTGCAGAGTGAACGTTGCTCCCCGCGATCGTGCTGTCAGTGCAAATCCGAAAAAAATCTGTTCCTGGAACTCGCGAGGATATTTCATGCAGCGATTCCATTCGCGTTGGCCGATTTATTGAAGTGCTAAGCTGAACTCGCCGCGACTTTTGCGCCCGCCAAAAGATTTTTCGGATCGTGACAGTTTTCGCTGGGCACCCTATTGAAGGGATCTTTCGCACCGCCCTGCTCCCCGCCCCGAGAAATGCAGTGTCAGTGATTTGCCCGACCGTTTCCTAGCGTCCACCGCGTTGAGCGAAATTTTTTGGACCCTGCCGAATCTGCCATCTCTCAGTGGTTTCTTCTTATCAAACAACACCAAAGCCTTTCAGCGCCACGGTCTGGAAGGGAAATTTAGGAAACCTTTGCTTTTATCAGTAGAGTGCAGTGCACAATACACGACACACAGTTAGTTGGCTCGCGTGTGTGGAATTCTCCGTTGCAGTGTGTAGGAGAGAGCGCAAGATCGGCCAAGTCGCGAGAGCGTTGTTGATCGCGATAATTCTTATCAAATTGTAACTCGTTGTTTGGTGGTTTTTAAGATCTCGAAATTTTGCATTGCTCAAGTGTTTGAAATTTCTTCAGTTGCAAATCAGAAAGAGGAAGAATTATTCCAATTTGCCAAAAAGTGCATTGGCAATGACTCTCCTCTGGTGAGTTTCAACTCGTGGGTGCAAGAACGGAAGAATTGATGAGTGTGGTGAAGATCGAGAGTGGTGAATAGAATCGACTAACAGAGTGTTGACAGAGATCTTTCTCTCTTTGACATCGGCGATTGCATTAGATTTTGAGTAAAGTGGAATTGCGTTAAAAAAATTTTTTTGTTTGATTACCAAAAAAGTTGAGAACATGCAAATTGATGAATTGATTGTTAGTGTGTGGCAAGGAGACTGATTTGTGATTCTTGTTGGATTTCAAATTTTCATTGCAAAAGATTTTCGTCCGGACGTTTTTTTCGGTGCGTCTTAATGACGGCAGAATGCAAAGCTGAGGTTTGCATACCATAAACCACCGACAAAAAAAAAAAAAAAAAAAGAAACACAAAACCCTAAAATTTCCAACAAATGTAACATAAAATCACAAACATCACACATCCATGTTTGGATTGAATGCAAAATTAAAATAAAACCGAGAAGAAACAGTAAATTAAATGAAAGTATTCAAATAAAAATAGAATTCATTCAATGCTTCTTTTTCGACTTGAATCTATAGTAAAACTATAAAAAAAAAAAAACCCCAACTGATAAAAAGCGACAATTTCTCAAAACATCTTTAATGTGTGTTCGAATTGACTTTAAAAAGAACTATGATACAATCGAAAACATTCTTATCCGATCATCTCGATATTCTACTTCCTGAGTAGAAATTCTTTTAGTCTATTTTTTCCCGGTGCGCGATCTCCCCCAATTTTACGCGGTCACGATATAAATAAATAAAAAGAAAATTAGCAAAAAAATTTATAGTGGTCTCTTTTCGGTTTTTATAATTAATTTTTGTGTATGTTGTGTATCATTTTAGTGTATCATCATAGTATTTTTAATTTGATTTAATATTTTCATATATATATAACCACATTATATAGTAAATAAAATTAAATTATGTACAGTATTAAAAATTAACATGTTTCATTGAGGCAAGATTGGTGGAGTGCGGGCATCCTCATGGTGACTGCACGAAGGTCGTCTCTTTCTCCGTCTTTCCTTTCTTACGGTATTTAATGTGGTAATAAACCCCGACCGTCGCAGGTGAGCCTAGCCGGCAACCTTCTACTATTTCAGCTGCCATCATGCAGCTTATAGGCTAGACGTTTCTTTTCTTTCCTTTTTCGCTGCGAAGGTGACCCATCGGGTCTTTCACAACAAAAAAAATGTAGCTTTAAATTTTTTTTTAGCATCCGATCTTCATACTACGCATGAAGCCACTTCTGGAAGCAGTAACTGGAAACGGAAGAAGCCAGAAGTGGAAGTAGTAATGCAGTATTACCTTTATTTTATTACCAATAGCCCGAATTTTCTTGTGAATTTTGGTTACTTTTAGTTTAGCTAACATGGCGCCCAGCTTTTGTTGAGCACTATCGTTGGCTAACTCCTCCATATTCCTAATTTTCAAATCATTTTGTCCGTCTAGCTAACATGGCGCCCAAACGGTGTTTCTTTTGTGGCACGATAATTCCTTTATCGGTGATGATGCGAGGAGGCAGCGGAGGATTTTGTTTTTTGTATAAAATATTATCAATTAAATCCTTGCTTCTCCGCTGGCTCATTGCTATATCGCTCGGTATTGTTTTCACTATTGCGCTGATTGCTTGCCTTCGCAGCTGGCGCCCCGATCTTCATATCTATATTCATCTATCCTCTATTACATTTTTCCTTTCTGTGTGTGGTTGGTCAGTAACTTCATATTTCGACTGTGTTACGACTAAGTTTATGAAGCGAAGTTCAAACGTTTGAGCTGATATCTTAATTATTCGCCTTTCAGAGGCTGGAGCAGAATACCTGTGCTCAAACCGGCCAACCGAACTCAACTACATTTCTGTGTCGAATGCATTCGCTGGGTTTTTGATAAATACGCCTTTTTAGGTTAGAGCCAATTCCAGGCAGTGTGTTCGATACATGAAATTTCACTTTAAATTTTACATTTCTATTCTCTTCAACTATTTACCTTACTGGGTCATTTCGTTCGCGGAGTTTTGAATTAGTCGCCTCAATAAGGTTTGATCATGGACCGAGCGGACGTAAATGACTTTGGTAATTTCGTTAAACTTATCATCTTTCAAATTTTGCTTTCCATCACTTTCTCCTTCATCTTCGGAGACACCTTTGTGTGATTTATTGTTCTATGCTCGCACTCACCATAATCATAAAATTATCTGAACCTCAATATAAAATTTATTATATAAATACTTTTTTTGAATTCTTATATAAATATAATTGACGTATAAAAATAATAAGTAAAGTATACATTTAAGCAAATAAATAGCTATAATATTAATTATAAATATAAACACGCCAAAATGTCGTCACCTTTGCCAAAATCGAGTGACAAATTTGTACCGTCAGGACATTCTACACCACAGGGTGGTTTCATAAATGCAAATGTGATGAGCTCCAAAAATAAATCTATAGATTCTGGTTTGCCCACGAGTATCCCCACAAAACATGAGCAACAACCTTCGAGGTTAAACACTACTAATCCGTTCCGTCTCTCTATCTCTAACCCACCGTTAATGCCGGTGGCCGATTCGCCAGTTGATCAGTCGTATAGTGATACGGTGGATTTGACCCACATAAGATCTTCTGATGGACCCCAAACTATTCCGGGACAAAATCCTAAATTAGAATATTTACATCTGGAGCTGCAACGCCTCACACAGGATTTAGAAATGAATTTACTACGCCCATTACGGGCCTCTTTAGAAAACCCTCAGCAGGACAGACCAAGTGATGTTTCGGCCTCAACTCAACTTGATAATGAGCACATAACCCAGCGTGGTCGGCCCAATCTAACGCGTACACATTTTACGTCGCAAAATTCCATACCAATTACCAAATGGGGTATAGTGTATGATGGAGGACGATCCAGCCTTAGAGCGGACTCCTTTCTATATAGATTAAAAGCTATGGGAGAGACACAAGGTGTCCCCCTGAATCAGTTGGCTCAAGGGTTCCATGTATTCTTGAAAAATCCCGCGCTTGAATGGTATTGGAAATACCATGAGATGCATTCAAATTCGCTTGACTGGGATTCTCTTACCCAAGCCTTTCTAAACCGGTTTTCAAATGAACGTGCTGATATTGATATACGTAGACAGATGGACGCTCGTTCCCAAGGAACGAATGAGCCTTTCATCGAATTTTTCGATGCTTTAGAGACAATGTCTTTGTAGCTTCAGCAAGGGATCTCAGATTTAGATATGCAACATCTGCTATTTCGAAATATGACTCGCCGCTTGAGAGATCATCTCGCTGGTAGACAGTTTGTTACAGCTCAGGAATTGGTCAGATGTTGTAACTCCCTCGAGTCAGTGTGGAATTTAAGTCGCCCTGAGCGCTCCGCAACTAATGTCCGTAATGTACACGAGATAACAAATAATCCTTTTCAAAACATTGCAACAGACGCGTCGGGAGAATTATTCCGATCGTCTGACCCCACAAATAAGCCAGAATACAGAGTGTGCTGGAATTGTAAAGAGATGGGACACTCTTTTGGTAAATGTCCAGCCTCAATTCAGGGTGTCTTTTGTTTTGGTTGCGGTGCTCCAGGAGTCCGTAAAAATCAATGTAATAATTGTAAACTTCCGGTAAACTATACCAGGAGCGGGCCAACTATGAGGGATCGGCACGCTCCCAACCATCAAAAATCAAATCCTCGTGGATCACAACAAAAGGTTGCGACAGCAGATGCGGCCACCAATGTGGATCCCGAACTGCGTCGGAACCATTAAAGCAAGATCCTCCTTGTGACAACCCATCCAACTTATCAAATAGTCAGTTCAATACACGGTCTAGTGCGCGGATTAAGAAAAGACAATTACGTAGCATGAAGTATTTCCAGGCTAAACGTTTTGGTCGAAAACTACGAAAATTGGCGCAAATTTTAGTCATAACATATCCCGAACCCAATGATCCTCGTCCATATTGTGATGTTTATATCCATAACAAAAAAATGACAGGACTAATGGACAGTGGTGCCAGCGTAAGTGTCCTGGGCCATGGTTCGCTCGAATTAATCCAATCGCTAGGTATAAAGCTGCATAGACTCAAGTCCCAAGTCCAAACCGCATCCGGTCAACAAGTTCCTATAGCAGGATTTATTAACGTGCCTGTGAAGTGTAAAGATATAGTACACGAGATGCGGATTTTAATTGTACCGTCACTGGCAGGGAAGTTATATTTGGGTATAGATTTCTGGAAAATATTTAGTATAGTTCCCATAAGCATGTCTAATATTGCTTCTATAGTAGAAAAACCCACAATAAGTAAATCTAGTACCGATAGCAAGTTATTTCACAATTTAAACAATCAACAAAAGCAGCAGTTACAATCAGTAGTTGATTTATTTCCTTCGTCCAATGAATTAGGTTTGGGAAAGACCACTTTAATTTCACATCAAATAGATACAGGTTCGGCTAAGCCCGTTAAACAACGTCATTACTCAGTGTCTCCAGTAATTCAAAATTTAATGTACCAAGAACTAGATAGGATGCTTGCCCTTGGAGTCATTTGCGAGAGCCACAGCTCGTGGAGTTCCCCAGTTACATTAGTACGCAAACCAGGAAAGGTGCGTCTTTGTTTAGATGCCAGACAAGTTAACGAAGTTACCGTCAAAGATGCATATCCTTCGCCTTTAATTGAAGGACTCCTATCACGACTACAAGCCACCAAATTTATTACCAGCTTGGATCTCAAAGACGCATTCTGGCAAATACCTCTAGATTCAACCTCTCAAGAAAAGACAGCTTTCACTGTTCCAGGAAGACCACTCTACCAATTCACAGTCATGCCATTCGGGTTGTGCAATGCACCACAGACCATGTGCCGACTCATGCACAAAGTCATTCCGTATGAGCTGCATGACAAAATCTTTGTGTATTTGGATGATCTGCTCATCACTAGTGCGACCTTCTCGGAGCATTTGGAACTACTATCCAAGGTAGCCAAGCTATTGAAATCTGCTGGCCTTACCATGAATGTGGATAAAAGCAAGTTCCTGCAAAGAGAAATTAAGTACTTGGGATATATCGTGAGTGATGGAATCTTGAAGACCGATCCATCCAAAATCAACAGCATAATAGAGTATCCTATTCCAAAATCGTCAAAGGAAGTTCGGCGCTTCATGGGTATGGCAGGGTGGTATCGTCGCTTCATACATAGATTTGCTGCAATAGCTGGCCCTTTGACGGACCTATTAAAATCTAAATCATCCTTTAAATGGAATGATGCCGCACAAAATGCTTTCGAACAGCTAAAAAAATCTTTAGTTTCTGCTCCTGTCCTCGTTAATCCAGATTTTAGCAAGCATTTTTATATTCAATGCGACGCAAGTATGGTGGGAATTGGTGGTGTTCTATTCCAAAAAGACGACCAAGAGAACGATCACCCAATAGCATTCATGTCCTCTAAATTATCTTCTGCACAGCGCAATTATACTATCACGGAATTAGAATGCTTAGCCGCGGTGCAGAGTGTTAAGAAATTTCGTGCCTATGTCGAGGGCCTGCCTTTTACGATCATCACGGACCATGCTAGTCTAAAGTGGCTCATGAGTCAACAAGACCTTACTGGTAGATTAGCTCGCTGGAGTTTGAAGCTACAGGGTTTCAATTTTAACATAGAACACGTTAAAGGATCCGCTAATATTGTCCCTGACGCCCTTTCTAGAGTCCATGAGAGTCGTTATGAGCTCTCTTGTCTATACCTTCCATTACTTCCTGAGCATCTCCACCTTGATTCATTAATATTGGATACAGCGTTTATAGAACCAGAATATGTCAGTCGGATCCTTACTATATCGAAAGAACCCGAAAGGTTTCCCAACCTCTGGATAAGAGATGGTAGAATCTATATCAATGTCGGAAGAAGTAATGATCCCGATCTGGACATTCCACGTACCAAGTTATGGATACCTGAGAGTCAGCAATCAAGGCTAATTTCTCAAGCCCACGATAGACCCGAAGCCTCTCGTTGTGGCATACGTAAAACTACCGAAGTATTGCAGAGATATTATTATTGGCCAACTCTTCGTAAAGACGTTACTGCATACATTTCTAAATGCACTACCTGTAAGCAAACCAAGCCTTACAATAAAGCCCTTAGACCCCTTATGGGCCAAGAGCGCATTTCAGACAGACCGATGCAACGCTTGTTCATCGATTTCCTAGGACCGTACCCACGTTCTAAGAGTGGAAACACCCAATTATTTATCGTACTTGACCATTATACAAAATTTGTATGGATGAAGGCTATGCCTAAGGCCACTACCGAAAAAGTAATTCAAACTCTTCTAGATATCTTCTACACTTTTGGTGTGCCAGAATTTATTCATTCCGATAATGGAGTACAATTCACTTCCAAGCAGTTCACCCAATTTATTCAGGATTATGACATTAAACATATTTTTTCTCCTAAATATTCACCTCAGTCTAACGCTTCCGAGCGCGTAAATCAGTCAATTCTTGCTGCTATTCGTTCTTATGTCGGTGATGATCATTGTGCTTGGGATAAATATCTGAGAGAAGCTGGCGCGGCTTTCCGAAACACAGTGCATGAGGCCACTGGCTGCTCACCACATTATCTCATGTTTGGTTTTCAGGCTGTCAGTCATGGTTCAGACTATGAACTTCTTAGGAAGCTATCCGCTTTTGAGGACGGCGAAGTGGCACTCATGACTCCACACGAGCGGTTAAGAAAAATTCATGACCAAGTCAAGAAAAAATTAACCGAAGCCTATACCAAGGGTCAACGTCATTATAATTTGCGAGCTAGAGCTAGGACGTTTGCCATTGGACAAGATGTTTTTGTCAGAAATCATGTCTTGAGTAGCGCCACTGACAAATTTGCAGCTAAGTTTGCTCCTAAATTCATACCGGCTAAAATCAAGCGTCATATAGGTCAAGTTGCATATGAGTTGGAGACTCCGAATGGTAAATCACTGGGTAACTTTCATGCTCAGGATATTCGCACATGAGTGTCGAATTTCTTTCTTTGTATCAAGTCTATCTTTTCCTCTCCTTATTTTATCTACGCATGAAGCCACTTCTGGAAGCAGTAACCGGAAACGGAAGAAGCCAGAAGTGGAAGTAGTATTGCACCACTATTAGCATTCCAATTTTCATCTATCTCTGTTAAGGATCGTTCTTACACCTCAGGTATATTAGGAACCGATGTAAATATTATCGACTAATTTGTAATTTAGTTTTTTTAAGATATCATTATCGCATTATAGTAATCGTATTATCATCTTAATTTAGGTATCTTGTAGTATTTTTATAGTATTATCTTATCGCTATCGTCATATCGAATTTATAGTATTATCGTATCGCTATCGTCATATCGAATTTATAGTATTATCGTATCGCTATCGTCGTATCGAACTTATCTTATTATAGTATCGCATTTAGTTTCATATATATCGTATCGTATCGCTATTGTTCTTATCGCATTTATATATATATATCATATCGTTAGCGTAGTATCAATTATAGTATCGTATCCTTTAATATTTTCATATCATCGCGTATTTTTTTTTTTCATATATATAAATATTTGATATTCATGATAGGGCCCGGCTTTAGGAATGAGACCCTTCTCAAGGGGTAGGTCGTCCCCACGTGTTACGATTTTAGCTATAAACAAAATCCTCAAGAAATAAAAATGCAAATTTTGAAATAAAATTTTCCCTGAAATAAAAAAATTTACTAGCTAAAAAATATTTTCATGCTAACTGGCAACACTGAATGTTGGCCATGGCAACACACTTCAATGCTGATTGAGGTTTTCTCAAAACATTCCCGAATAAAGATAAAAGGGAAACAGAAGAATGGCTTGGGAAGTTTTCTCTCTCGTCCAGATCGGCTTGGGAAGTTTGGAGAGAGAGAGAATTTTCCATTGCGAATTGGAGAGTCGTTTGCTGTCCGTCCGAGCAAGAGGATTCTCGTTGGCACGTTTCGTTTACGTTATTTGTTTGTGAATTCAGTCTACGGTTTTGTTTACTCTGTGAGAAAAGCCGGAAAGTCGCAAAACGTCTCTGTGCTGTGCCCATCTTGTTTTCGGTGATTTGATTGCATCCGTCGCCCCCATTGTTGAAACTGCGCTGCGGGATCCGAGATTGAAACAAGCAAGAGTGAAAGTGTTATTTTTGTTCTTGCAACCGTTGTGAAATATTGCGCGCTAATCGCCTCACAAAGCATTCCCAATTGCTCCATCCACCGTTTTGTTGTGAGTGCCATCGAAACCCATCGTCCATCAGTGGATTAGCGGCCAGAGCAAAGTGTGCCCGTGTAGTGAAAAAGTGAGAGAAAAAAGTTCTAGAGTTCAGGGAATGAACCATGTGTTCTTCAAGTTGCTCGGTTGCGTGCGGTTGGTTCTTCTTTTAAGTTCTTTCTTGGCTGAGTCGCGGAAATTATTTTCCCATCGCTTGATGATGGGAAATTAGTGCTTGCGATAGGTGCAAAATGGGAAAATTTCTAACGTTCAGCAAGTTTCGTTTGTAAGGAATTAAATTGTCTTGCGCGATCCGAGTTTGCACTTGGTGCAGAGTGAACGTTGCTCCCCGCGATCGTGCTGTCAGTGCAAATCCGAAAAAAATCTGTTCCTGGAACTCGCGAGGATATTTCATGCAGCGATTCCATTCGCGTTGGCCGATTTATTGAAGTGCTAAGCTGAACTCGCCGCGACTTTTGCGCCCGCCAAAAGATTTTTCGGATCGTGACAGTTTTCGCTGGGCACCCTATTGAAGGGATCTTTCGCACCGCCCTGCTCCCCGCCCCGAGAAATGCAGTGTCAGTGATTTTCCCGACCGTTTCCTAGTGTCCACCGCGTTGAGCGAAATTTTTTGGACCCTGCCGAATCTGCCATCTCTCAGTGGTTTCTTCTTATCAAACAACACCAAAGCCTTTCAGCGCCACGGTCTGGAAGGGAAATTTAGGAAACCTTTGCTTTTATCAGTAGAGTGCAGTGCACAATACACGACACACAGTTAGTTGGCTCGCGTGTGTGGAATTCTCCGTTGCAGTGTGTAGGAGAGAGCGCAAGATCGGCCAAGTCGCGAGAGCGTTGTTGATCGCGATAATTCTTATCAAATTGTAACTCGTTGTTTGGTGGTTTTTAAGATCTCGAAATTTTGCATTGCTCAAGTGTTTGAAATTTCTTCAGTTGCAAATCAGAAAGAGGAAGAATTATTCCAATTTGCCAAAAAGTGCATTGGCAATGACTCTCCTCTGGTGAGTTTCAACTCGTGGGTGCAAGAACGGAAGAATTGATGAGTGTGGTGAAGATCGAGAGTGGTGAATAGAATCGACTAACAGAGTGTTGACAGAGATCTTTCTCTCTTTGACATCGGCGATTGCATTAGATTTTGAGTAAAGTGGAATTGCGTTAAAAAAATTTTTTTGTTTGATTGGCAAAAAAGTTGAGAACATGCAAATTGATGAATTGATTGTTAGTGTGTGGCAAGGAGACTGATTTGTGATTCTTGTTGGATTTCAAATTTTCATTGCAAAAGATTTTCATCCGGACGTTTTTTTCGGTGCGTCTTAATGACGGCAGAATGCAAAGCTGAGGTTTGCATACCATAAACCACCGACAAAAAAAAAAAAAAAAAAAGAAACACAAAACCCTAAAATTTCCAACAAATGTAACATAAAATCACAAACATCACACATCCATGTTTGGATTGAATGCAAAATTAAAATAAAACCGAGAAGAAACAGTAAATTAAATGAAAGTATTCAAATAAAAATAGAATTCATTCAATGCTTCTTTTTCGACTTGAATCTATAGTAAAACTATAAAAAAAAAAAAACCCCAACTGATAAAAAGCGACAATTTCTCAAAACATCTTTAATGTGTGTTCGAATTGACTTTAAAAAGAACTATGATACAATCGAAAACATTCTTATCCGATCATCTCGATATTCTACTTCCTGAGTAGAAATTCTTTTAGTCTATTTTTTCCCGGTGCGCGATCTCCCCCAATTTTACGCGGTCACGATATAAATAAATAAAAAGAAAATTAGCAAAAAAATTTATAGTGGTCTCTTTTCGGTTTTTATAATTAATTTTTGTGTATGTTGTGTATCATTTTAGTGTATCATCATAGTATTTTTAATTTGATTTAATATTTTCATATATATATAACCACATTATATAGTAAATAAAATTAAATTATGTACAGTATTAAAAATTAACATGTTTCATTGAGGCAAGATTGGTGGAGTGCGGGCATCCTCATGGTGACTGCACGAAGGTCGTCTCTTTCTCCGTCTTTCCTTTCTTACGGTATTTAATGTGGTAATAAACCCCGACCGTCGCAGGTGAGCCTAGCCGGCAACCTTCTACTATTTCAGCTGCCATCATGCAGCTTATAGGCTAGACGTTTCTTTTCTTTCCTTTTTCGCTGCGAAGGTGACCCATCGGGTCTTTCACAACAAAAAAAATGTAGCTTTAAATTTTTTTTTAGCATCCGATCTTCATACTACGCATGAAGCCACTTCTGGAAGCAGTAACTGGAAACGGAAGAAGCCAGAAGTGGAAGTAGTAATGCAGTATTACCTTTATTTTATTACCAATAGCCCGAATTTTCTTGTGAATTTTGGTTACTTTTAGTTTAGCTAACATGGCGCCCAGCTTTTGTTGAGCACTATCGTTGGCTAACTCCTCCATATTCCTAATTTTCAAATCATTTTGTCCGTCTAGCTAACAGAATATACCTGAAATACACAAAATATCACACTTGGCGGTTAAAGTATCGAAAATGTTAGTGAACTTTTGTATTTAGGCGCCAAAATAACGAAATACGAAATAAAGTATTTTATTCAGTTTTGACGATCTTGAGGACCAGCGGCATACACAGAAAAACATAGCTCCAAGTATACGAATCTGTGATAAGACCTGTGTTATGCTATGGGTGTGAAACATGAACCCGAACGCAAGCATCCGTAAATATATTGAACGCCTTTGAGCCGCGGGTCCTGAGACAAATAATCGGAGCGAAGCTAGACGGGGACCAATGGCGAATTCGATACAACCATGAGCTCTATGAAATTTTTAACGAATCGGAGGTCTTAACGATTGCAAGACTGCGGAAGCTACAATGGGCTGGCCACATGAATTGTATGGACGAACAACGGATACCTAAAAAGGTATTGGTTGGGCGAAAAAAGGGCGGAGACCAGTGGGGAAACGGAGGAAACACGTGTCTGACTCAGTCGACGAAGACAGTTCATCGCTGCTCGGATTTCGAAATTGGAGGACGTGTTAAATGGACAGAGACAATTGGAGGCACTTTATGGAGGAAGCGAAGGCTCGAGAAGGGCTGTAGTGCCGTATTCATCCTTGCACTGCTTTGCTCGAAAAAAGCAAGCTTTGAGTACAGCAGTTAGTGTAAATAGTTTACTCCTGGTTTTAGGGTATTGTGAAATAATTTCTAAATACCTAACTAAAATTGTGTCTTGTCTGTCTGCTTGTTCATCCGTGTGTCACAGCAAGTTTTTTCGCGAACTACTTAAGCTAGAAGCGTGAAATTTGGTGAGCAGGTGTAAGGTAGTAATTTCTTAAAAGTATCAGTATAAAATAATTTTTATAAGGTTCTTAGGGGGGTGTCTCCCCATATAATGCAGTGGACTCTGAAAAAAGGGAATATCCCCATAGTTAGTCAACGCAGGTATCAAATGAAAGGTCTTTTCCAAACAGGTGTTAAACTGACACTTTTTGCTTCAAGGGATGGAAAATGTGCTTTAAATTTTTATTGCTCATCTTATCTGAAGATTTGGGCAGATCTTATCAAAAGTGGAGTGTTTGGTTTGATGGAAAGGCCGAATGGTAAAAACTGTAAATTGATTTTGTTGCAATAGGATAAATTTTAAAAGGCTATGATATTCGTAAGTACGATTTTATTTCATTGTATTTACTTTAAACGTTAAAAGTAGGGAAAAATTTAACAAACTTACGGAACATTCTCACTTAAAAGAGCCACCAATCTATTTTAGATTGCTCATGACACTCATTGAACAAATTTTCAACGATTTACATACAAATCCTAACAAACTACTGTTATCCTAGTCAATTGGAAGCGCATATTGTCCCATCGCCAGGTATTGTTGTTGTTGATATGCAGGAAAATTCAAGCCAATATAAATTCGTTAAATACCATTTGATGCTGCTGGAATTTTAATGGTTAATTAGTCTTATAAGTTGCCATTTCGATATAAAATTTTATTACATTTGAGGCTTCTCTCATGACTTGCTTCTTGAAAATGTGAAATTGATAAATCGTACTATCACCAACAAAGTCTAGGTAATTTAAAATTATAGCTGCGTGGGGTTGGATGCTTTTGGGACAAACCTCGTACGATTGGAAACCAATTTTCATTGCATGTTGTCCCATAGGTTATACTGTGCGTTGGCATTGCAGCCAACTGCGTCTGCTTCTCCAAATGTATTCTATCTGTCAAAGCATTTTATAGGTTGCTTCCTTTAGATGGTCAGAATTGTTTTGTCACTCTCTTTTTTGCCGCATTTTGTTTTTTTTTTTGGTTAGGAGCTGAAGGCTATTTACACCCTGAGTGTGTGGCTTTCAGATGCAAAATATATGTGGACTACGTATTAAATACCTCACCTGTCAATGCGAGAACCTAACCTGGAACCATTTGACATATTACTTCGGGCTAAACCTCATTTTACTACACCATGGGGCACCTTCAATTTGGGGATTCCTCCTCTAGCTGAAACGGAGAGAGGAAGAAAGACTGCTAGAATAATGATCTGCTAACACTGAAATCTCCGGCCTGTCTCCGTCTGTGCGCCTGCTAGTCCGTCTGTATGTCATATCAGTTTTTCTTCGAAACGACTGTCATGAAATTTTGAGAAAAGGTCAGAAGTGATCATTTTTTGAAAGTTTTGGGGGTGAACAAAATTTCCAGACTGTTTTAATAAAGGGGGTTGACCCTCGAAAACTTTTTTTTCGTCAAAGGTGGTCGAAAGGGGTATTATAGAAGAAGTCTCAGTGAGATCTTTTCAAAATTCAGGAGAAGGGAAAACGTATAGAACTTCAGAGTAACCTCCCAACTCTTCTCACGATTTGACACCTTGCATACGAAAAATCTGAGAAAAATATGTTTGTAGGCATCGAAAGTCGAAATTCGCTCAACTTTATTAGCAATGGTATGATTTATGAATTTTAAATTTTCTTGAATAAAATAGTAAATGTACTTTCAAATGCTTATCTGGTTGATCTATCGCGAAAATTTCAAAAAGATCGATTACTATTTGATGAAGCTATTGCAGTTTGAATTTTCCTGTATCATAGTGACCACAACACATGGCTATGGAACTATATGCTATGGAACAATATGTACTTTTCACCGGCTCAGATGCTTTTATATTATGCTTTCAGGAATGATATGTACCGGGAATAGCTTTTCGAACTTATTCAACGAGTGATATGAGTATTCGTAAAACGAATTTGCAATATTGAAATATTGAGTAAATTTGCGTTATTTCTTCAAAAATTCAGCATTTTAGGTACGTGCTGATGAAACTCGCTTTGATTAATTAATTAATGGCTGAAGATTTGCATTTACAATTTATAGGTGAAACAAGTTGAGCAGGCAGGAGGGTGCTCTTACCACATGAGCTTTTTAATATCCTAGGATTCAAAACAAATTAGATAGCATGAATCGATGACTTGAATTATTCATCGAATATTTGTATAAGAAATCTTTCAGATGTATCGAAAAGATGCAAAGTTCCTTTCTTAAGCATATAAAAGCCTCCATTTTTTCCAGCTTAAATAGTTTATAATTTATTTTCATAAAACTCTGAACAAAATAATATTGCCTAGGTTGATTTGAAATGTTTATCAACCATCAACGCGGGTTATTGTTACTATAATTCAGTACAATTGGAGTAGCTATCACTCGTTTGATTTCCATAAAGTTTTGTGAGCCTAAGGATCTTGTGTCAATCTACGTACCCGTAAAATTTTAAAAAGCTTTAAGAGTACCATTTTGATTTTATGGGGTTAAGCGTGAAATTTAAAAATCATAATATTATTACCCAACTCGGGCGAAATTTTCACCCCAAAACTTTCAGACAATCATCACTTTTGACCTTTCCACAGAATTTCATGAAGTAGGCCCCATAGTTTCGAAAGAAAATTGATGTGAACTACAGACGGACCGGCAGACGCACTGATGGACACAAGCTGGGGATGTCAGGTTGGGAGATCATTTTTCTAGCAGTCCCTCTTCATCTCACCCTTACTGCTAGAGGAGGGATCCCAACTTGAAGGTGCCCCATGGCGTAGCAAAATGACGCTTAGCTACACTTTTGATTGAATCATTACAAAATTTCAGGTAAGATGAAAAACGATTATGAATTACAAATTCTGTCAAGTTAATGATTTTATCAATATTGCAACAAAGTATAGGCTCGTTGAAATGGAGTAACAATGGTTTTTCATTTCTTTTAAAGCAAAAATATATTTGTAGTGCATGTCATTAAAGGTTTTCTTGAATTTAGCCATTCTTTGTTGTTCGTGTGGAGCAGTGGGTTAGGTCACACTCTGCTTGCGCAGCAAGTCCCAAGTTCAAATGTCACTGGTGGCATCGACTTTGAGCTTTTATTCGAATTTGAACTATTGTGCGATGATTACGTGTCAGCATAACAAATGTTAAATACAAAACCCTTCTGACACGAGCATAGTTCTGTCTACCCAACTTGCTACCTTTTAGTACTGCCCTAGCATTAATGTGCCACATGTTTTCATTTGTCAACTGATACTATTACCTCACCGATTAAACTATCCAGGGAGAGCTCTCCGGCTTCCCTATAGAGACGCCGGCGCAGCTTGTCCCATCTTTTGCATGCAAAGAATGTGTGGCAGGCATCACTTTCCTCTCCTGTGTAAAACCTGCAGTTGGGGGACCGCGACTTACCAATCTTGCTCAAGTGAAACTGAAAACACTCTTATCTGCTCAAGAGCTGGATCAGCTAGAAGTCAAACTCACCGTGCGTTTAATTGAGCTATGGTCCCAAATCGGGGATGAGGGGATGCAATTCTTTATTAGGATGGCCCTGCCTTCCTTCCTTCGAGCAGTCATCCAGTGTCTCACTCGGAGAATCAACATATCCTTCTGAGTTGCGTCTATTCAATGGTGCTATAATGATATAACAATCTTTAGCTTAAAATGCAATAATAGTCTCTTCTCGTATTTAATTTTGCTTCATTCGAGCACGGCCATCACTTTTTTTTCATGTTGGTGCAGTTTTTGGATGAGTTCTAGTTTGGTTTTTTGCTCTGCAAGATTTTTGCGCAGATTTTCTTCCTCATTCGTTTTCCCATTTGGTCACTTAAATGAACTCCAAATCAAGTCTCTCTCGCACTTGCCTCTGTGCTTCAACGAAAAAAATCTTTTGCCACCATCACTTTGGTGACATTATCTTAGTGGGACTTAAATTATTTAAGACAGGAAGTCTTTCACAAAAACAGGTTGATTGATGGCTTAATTTTAACTATTTAAACCTTTCGATGCATGTAAGTAATACAAGTTATAAAATATCGTAGGGTTGTGCTCACAAGGGAGGCAGCGCTCTCTCAGACAATCCTGCGAGAATGAAAGAAGGGAAGGGGTTGGTCACACGCCTAATACTCAACATTAGGGTGTGGCGCAAACAAAGGCATGGCGAGAATTACTTCTAACTGACCCATTCCTCCTCCTTTAACTGACCCTTTCCCCCTGCTTTTTCAGTGGGCATAGATGTTTTATTTTACTTGCGCAAGATTGACATGTTATATTTCAATTGTATGTTCTGCATAGAAAAAGTAGATGGTGCCTGCCACAAATTTATAGCTTATGAAAAATAGGACAAGCAGTGCAGAGACTTCAGACGCATTACTTCAGCCAGCCCTGGTTTTCTTACACCCACCTTGTGGCGACTTTGGGTTAGATGAGTCTCTTTTCCAGCTGGAAGTTAAATAGGGAAAGGAATCGCCAGAAAAGAGACCGCTTGCTTTCGATACCTCCCGGCACTTCAGTTGAGGACATAGCAAATATAATGTGCCTCTCGGTTTTATTTGTCAAAGTATTAAGGCATCTCTCTATACATAGCTATAATTTCCGAGGCAAGCTCTCTCAGATCAAAGGAGAGGTCACGCCGCAGCCTATCCAATCTCTTGCAGACAAAGATCATGTGATAGGTGTTTTTGTACAGAACATGCTATCGGAAAATTGTAACTTACAAAGTTTGTGCATCATCGTTAAGTAATGGCCCAAAAGTTGCTGTGTTGCTAAAGCAATAAAAGCAAAAAGAATTGAATTGTCTACATTTAATCATATTGCAGAGCTTTTTGGCAAGACAAAAATAATAATTTTGCTTATTTTCTCATTTCAGTGTCAGTTCACAAACTAAAGGTGAAAAAACCATGGATTGGAGAATTTTGAAACCCACATATGTACACGTTATACTTTTAGAAAAGTATTCCACCATATTACGAGCAAAAGTATTTGTACATTGATTGATTATTGACAAAATTTGGAAAGGGATACAAAAAGTCAGTCTTGCTGCTGTAATTTGGCAACTCATCAACAATGTTAGAACTATCTTTCAGAGTATGATCAAGGTAATTTTGGATGAGAACCTTACTAATGCGTGAGGACACCGTGGCATTTAGGGCAATGAACAGAACGAAACAAAGCTCATCTACTATTTTTATCAGTCCAGAAGTAGCCCGAGGTGCATATATAAAAATTCATGATCAATCATAGCATATACAAGTTGAGTAAGTAGGAGAGTGCTCCTACCAGAAGGTCTTTGTAAACATCCAAGGGTTAGAAGCAAGTTTTCTAATGGCGTGAATCGATAACTTGAATTATTCATCCAATACTTAGATATGAAATTGTTCAAATTTATACAAAAGATGCACAGTTCCTTTCATAAGCCCAGTGCAGCCGCCATTTTAATCTAGCTTAAATGATTTTTCTGAATGCTCAGCCGATTGAACATGTTCAAGTTAACCACTATTCCTTAAATTTTCATGAAAATTGAAAGAAAATAAAAGTACCTAAGTCAATTTTAAATATATATAGGGTTTTCCAATAAGAGGTGTTATTTTGAATAGATCTTCTGATTTAACACCTTGCGACTTCTTCCTTTGGGGCCACGTGATAGAGAAGGCCTATGCCAATAGCCCAGCATCAATTCAAGATCTCAAAGATGATATTCGTGAGGCTATCGAGGACATAGGGCAGCCACTTTGCGATTTGGTAATGGAAAATTTCATGAAGAGGATATGGTCCTGTAAGCGTGTCGTGGTGATTATTTGCCCAATGTTAATTATTGCTATTAACGGCATATCTTCTTCTTTATAATGAACTAAACATCCGTCATTTATTTTAAAAAATGGCATTTTTCTTTTAATATTAAAATAACACCTCTTATTGGAAAACCCTATATGAACCATGAACACGTGTTATCGTTGTTGTAATTCCATATAATTGAAATGGATATAACTCACTTGATTATGATTCGATCTCAATTAAATTTTGTGAACATATATATCTTATGTCAGTCTATATAATTGCAAAATTTCAAGAAGTTTAAAGTTACCGTTTTGATTTTATGGGCAAAAATGTAAAATCTATAAATCATACTATTATTAACAAAGTTGAGCGAATTTCGATTTCTAAGGTATTTGTTGCCCTTGTACTCATAAAGGTCCACATTCGTGATAATTTTCAGATTTTTCGGCTGAAAGGTGTCCAATCGCGAGGGGGGGGGACACAAATTTTGGGTACATTTTGCCTTCCCGTGGACCCCTTAATTCATGAAATGATTTTTTTATTTCAGATTCTAAAAGTTCTAATCAAGACCTTTCATTTGATACCCCACTCGACTACCTTTGATTAAAAAAAATTTTTAAGGGCCAATTCGTTATTAGGGGGGACCCCCCTTAAACATTTTTTAAATTTTTGTCAAGGCCTTAACTTTTGAGAGATCATCACTTCTGACCTTTTCACAAAGTTTGAGCATTCTAGCTTCTATAGTTTCTGAGGAAATCAGCTGTGACGCACGGACAGACGGACAGACGGACAGACGGACAGACGGACAGACGGACAGACGGACAGACGGACGGACGGACAGACGGACGGACAGACGGACAGACAGGTCGCGAAACTAGTAGGTCTTTGTAAAAAATTTTTTTACAAAGACCTAATAAACGAGCGTTTGAGTCAAGAAATTTTTGTTTTAAGGAAACCTTTTATTACAAAGACCGACAAAAAATACGAGTATGATCTCTTGATCACCAATAAAATTGGCCTCATATCGCGTTGTGCTAAGGAATATTTGTACTACTTGTCTTGATAATAATGACATCAAAAATTTATAAAGTGAACATCCAGCTTTTTTCGGGGTAAGAGACAAGTATGGCTCAAAGCACTTCATTAAAGTTTTTCACCTAACAAAACCAATTCTGTTAGGCTGGAGCAAATGAATAACATCGGCAAATTTATCTGACGGTTTAAAATTTTCTGACCATGTTTCATAAAAAATAACAAAAATATATAATTTAACTAAACGGAACTTAGAAGAGGATAAGTTCATTTGGCATATAAAAGGAAACTTATGGTTTTAATGGCATAAGTGAGCAAGAGGGAAAATCAAGGTATGAAAAGTACCAAGCGAAGATTTAATTGAAAGGAGTTTTTAGTTTTGTCAGCAACCAAAAACATAGAAAAAGTTATAATAAACTTTTTGCACTCAATGATACTACTTTAGCTCCATTTTCAATTTCAGAAGTCATTCTTAAAGGTTAAACCTTTATAATAAAAAACAAAAAAAAACTAGATCATGTTGCTGCTTATAAAATTTCTTCTTTCAAAACGTACGAAAGAAAGGACAACAATTTTCGTACTTTCTTTTTCAAAAACATTTTCTGAGCTTGTTCATGATATGTTTAAGTAGAATTTTAAGGAAACATTTTGAATCGAGCAATTTATTGTATTTTTGACAGTCTCAAGTTATCACTTGCTTCTGCTTAGATTCGCGTACTACTTAGCTTAGGTTGTACAATATAGAAATAGCACCGATTTCAATAATAACAGATTGCACTATTCAAGGTCAGCTTTATGGCAAAATACCGAATATTGCGCTATCAAATTAAAAGTTAACCAAATCCTTAAGATACATTTAATTGCCACGACTAATAAAAATAACATGAATCATTGTATATTTCCTTATCTGTCACACTACATTACAATGGACTTGAAGCTTAAAGCCAAAGATTTCCAAGAAATAACAAATTTACGAATCTTATCGACGATTAGAGAATATTATTATTAATTAAAGTATTCTCTGGTATTGTTAGAAAGTAGGGAAAAAGCGAAAAATTTATTTCCTAGGAAATGATAATCATTTGAGTCTTGTGAAAAGGTTTTGTTTGGTTTTTATCTGTTTGAAATGCATTAGATGAATGCTTTTTAAAATTGAAGAAGTATAAATACTGGTCAGAACGCTGAAGTTTACTGAAAGAAGTTTCAAAAAGCGTAGAGTGAAGTTTCAACTGTAAAATTATCACAACGAGTAACAATGTTAAAAGGTAAGCAAAAGGTTTCCCTACTTTACCAGGTAAATTTATGAATTCTTTAAATTCAAATATTAAAAAATAGAGTGATACAAAAAGAGCATTATCTTCGAAAATATAAGTTAATTTTATTTTTTAAACATCACTTGGTGTTCCAGTACTGGTATCTGTATCATATTTTCAGTATTGATGCAAATAGCGGTATTTTTCTAACCAGTACTGGTATCGGTCTTTTGGGTACTGTTACAAAATTCGAGTTTTTCAGTAGTGACACTGATTTTTTCAGTACCATTACTGATTCCAGTTTTTCGATTACTAGTACTGCTACCGATTTCTTCAGTAGCAGGCAACCCTAAGCCGGTTTTGGGTATCGGATTTCGAGTACTGGCACTCCTAGGTACCGGTAGAGACTGTAAAAAACGATAACAACCTGCCGAGTCAGTTTGGAGCGCAATTTTAATAATGACTGCCCAAATTTCATTGATTTTAAAGGTAACGGTTTGACCTGAGTCAAGAAAATGTGAAATGAACAGGTCATATCAATTATAAGAAAATTAAGAGCTTTATTTTATTTTTTCTTGAAAATTCGTTGGTCCTTGCTTTATTGTATGAGCAGTTGCGTTTTGCCTCCTTTGAGTCATCTTCAGTAACTAAAGTGTATGTTAAGGTCTGCTCACACAACAAAGCAAGGCACAACGGCTTTTCAAGAATAAAACAAAAAAAAGTTTCTGATATAATATAGTATGACCTGTTCATTTTGCATTTTCTCGACTAAGATCAAACTGTTACACGTAACAAAGCAAGGCTTGTCAGCTGTTCAAGAAAACAGAGAATTGACCTGATTGACTATAAAATTTGAAACATTTCGATATTTGAAGTTTTTTTTGTTATAATACTTATCAGATTTCCGATTTTTTCGATTAGAGACTCCAATCGTGATAGATCAGAATATCTATGACACGACGGCCCAAGCCAGGCCTCGGCCTCCAGGATTAATTTCCTCCAATAATTGTGGTTCCGCGACCTTACCCGCCAGTTGTTTACTCCCAACAAGGATCTGCTGTCAGCTTATATTGTGTCTTCCCATCGAGTCCTCGGTCTTCCCGCTGGACGTCTACCTTGTGCCCTACCCTTCAATGTTTTCTTTTGGGTAGCCGGTTTTCTACCATTCTTTCTACATGGCCCACCCATTGCAATCTACGCAACTTTACACAAGAGGAAACAGGTGATCGTCAAATAGTTCAAACAATTCATCGTTGCAACAAAGTCTCCACCTTGTTCCTTATTTCATTGCGTTCAAATACGTCCACTGCCTTTTTTGGAATTCGCTCATTAGGGTCCATGTTTCACTTCCATATAACAGCATAACTTTGACAAGTGTTTTATAAATGCGGAGTTTATTATGCATGTGCACAACTTTGGACCTTAGAATAGGATGCACTGAGTAGTATGCTTTATTTGTGGCCTATATGGTGCGTCCAATCTCGTCCTTTTTGGCGCCTCTTCTATTCAGGTTATCCACACTTTTAAGGGTGTAGTCGCCGAAGGTAAAGTTTTGTCGAACTGGAGTTTTCTTCCTCGTTTGAGTCATGAAGCTGAGACAGCGTTGCAAGAGCTGAAGTGTTGGTGAGAAAAAACGGTGTTGGTGGAGCTGTGACAGCATTTGCAGAGCTGGGACAGCATTTGAGGAGGAGGGACAGCGTTGGCAAAAAGTGCTGTGGAAAGTGTCTTGCGGCGGAAGATTACTTGTTCCTTCAGTATGTTTTTTTTCTGGGCTGACTCCTCTCGCTCATATAAACTTATATATAGCGCTCCGCGTTCGTGTTACTTCCATTTGGTTTTTCGTTCGGTACGTTACTATGCAGAGACTCCACTCCATCCCCATGACTCCGACTAACTACTAGAATGACTTACGAAAATTCATTGTGTGTAGCTTTACAATTGAATTGCTTTTTAATAATTTTTCTGAAAAATTATGAAAGAAGAAAAATGTTCTACTACAATGAAATAAAAACCTTCCCAGAATTGCTAGTAATTACGGATACAAACAACATGACATTGACAAACTTATTCCACAGTACAAATAAAAACAGGAACGCCAACTGACTGAAGCGCATAAGAACGACCAACAGTGGATTTCGTCAACATACCAACCTTAGGAAATACAAACTGCAAACTACATTCAAAACTAACAACAACATTGGAAACAAACTGAAACCAGAACTGGATGACACATCACATGTACACCATATTCTCCGACGGAAACGGAAATAAGACAATCCAAAATAAACGGACATCGAACAACCCAAAAAACAAAAACCTAATATCCTTCTATCTGACCAAATTTAGTACCTACCTGTTTAACCAACCCTCCCTCTTTATACAGAGTGCGTACGGTATTTGAGGACAACTTAAGAGTAAAGTTAATTAGCTTGTATTTTAAAAAAAAAAATTAATGAAACTTCAGGAATTTTTTATACAACGTTAAATTAATACATGGCTATAAAGTTATTCAATAAAATCGCCATTAGCAGCAATAACCTGTTCGATCCGGTTCCGGAAACGATTACATACCCGAATCAAATGCTCCTTGTTCATATGGACCATAACGGCATTAATAGCAGTCTTCGGCGAAAAAATGGTATTATGACGACGCTTATTAGTCTCACGCTCATCTACACTCCATACGTAATAATCCAAAGGATTAAGGTCTGGCGAGCTAGGCGGCCATAGGTTCGGTGCTATGTGGTCATGAACATTTTCAGCCATGCAATCTTGTGTCGCCATCGCTTTATGTGAAGGAGCAGAGTCTTGTTGAAAAATGTACGGTCTACCTCCGCTTACATTGTCTATCCAGGGTTTCACTACCGTCTCCAAAACTTCGATGTATGTAGCAGAGTTCACTCGAAGTCCTTGAGTAAAAAAGTGTAGTGGCATAACAACACTTAAAACCATAACAGTGGTTGGAAATTTTGTGTGCATAACAACAGGAACCTCGGTAGAGTTTGAACATAGCCATCTGTCATTCCTGCGATTGGTCTTTTGATCTTGGTCAAAATTTTTGTCGTCGGAAAAAAACCAGAACATTTTGGGCATCTAGGGGTGTTCGATTTGGTTTAAAAGACGTTTTGATCGGAGAACTCTCTGTTCCCGTGTTCGTTCCAACATGAACTGTCCTCTACGCATCATGTAAGACTTATGCCGAAGGTCTTCGGGGATAACTCTACGAATAAGGCGCTCAAAAACATGAAGCTCACTCGCAAGGACCCTCATTGATTTTGACGGGTCCTCGTCTATGATCACTTGCACTTGCTCTAAAAATTCCGCAGATCAGACAGTGCCAGAACGTTGCTCGTGCTTTCTGCAACCGATTCTGTATCGCCTCCTGATGCGTCCAATTCACGGCGAACCTTAGGCACGAATAAACGGGCGCAATTCAGAAAATTAGATATCTCTAAATCTGTATGGTTCGCACATATAGCGACGATGACAGCATGTCTGCATTTCTTGAGTGATATTGTAGTCCGCCATTTCTTATCTGAAAAGGAAAAAAAAATTAAAAAGAAAAGTTATAGTCACATTTATGCATGTTCTCAAATACCGTACGCACCCTGTAAAGTTATATCCTTCCACACATCCCTTAGACACTGAAGATGACTCAAAGGAGTCAAAACGCGTCTGCTCACGCAAGAAGCAGGGCCTGACCGCTTTTCAAGAAAAAAGAGAATTTGCTTACGGATGTGAAATTTTTTTTGAAAGGTTACCCCCTTATGTGAGGGGACCCTCCTTAAAAATTTTTGCAAAATGTTTTCACCCCAAAGCTTTCAAGAAGTCACCACTCCTGACCTTTTCACAAAGTTTCATTTCTGTACCTTCTACAGTTTCCGAGAAAAACTGCTGTAACATACAGACGGACATAGGTCATGATATCATTAGGATTTTGTATTTTGGTACAAAACTCTAAAAAGGATCTTTTCCAGTGTTCTATAGGGTTTCCCAATAAGAGATGTTATTTTGAGATTTAAAAAAAAATGTAATTTTTTAATACAAATGATCGGATGTTTATTTCATTATAAAGAAGAAGCTATGCCGTTAATAGTGAATAATAACATAAGGTAATGACCACCACGACCACGCTTACTGGACCATATCCTTTTCATGAAATTTTCCGTAACCAAATCGCAAAGTGGCTGCCCTATATCCTTGATAGCCTCACGAATTCTATCTTTGAGGTCTTAAGTCGACGCTACGCTGTTGGCGTAGACCTTCTCTTTCACGTGGCTCCAAAGAAAGTAGTCGCAAGGTGTTAAATCACAAGATCTATTCAAAATAACACCTCTTATTGGAAAACCCTATTGGTTGGTAAATTTCCAACCAGCCTTAGCTTCATTTTTTATGGCTCGATTTTCATGAAATTTTTAGAAAACATTAGATTTATATTGGTAAATTTATATAAAAGTTTCTGGCAGATTTACGAGTCAGCTTTTGATTTTATAGGTGCAAATGTGACGTCGACTGTTTGGCTCAAAAAGATCTACCTCCATATTTTTTCTCAGATGTTTCGGACCAAATGTGTCCAATCACAAGGTAGAGGAACACAAATTATTCGTACGTTTTCCCCCTAAACTCCTTGAAAAAAGTGTCAATTTAACACCTGTTTTAAAAAGTCCTCATCAGTGCCTTTCATTTGATACCGATATTAGCTATCTTTGAAAAACAAAATTGTTTAAGGGTCACCCCCTTATATGGGGAGAACCCCATAAAAAACTTATAAAATTTTCAATGTCCTGAAACTCTTGAGAAGGCGCCACTTTTGACGTACTCACAAAATTTAATGTTTCTACCGGGTGGAGTTCGCAAGAAAACTTGCTGTGATACACGGATGGACGTACGGACGGATGAACGAACGGACGGATGGCTCGCGATTTCGGTAGGGTGTTGAAAAATTATTTTACGATATCCCAAAAAATTAAGACTGTTTTACTAAAGGAGACTTGTTAAATATTATGATGCTCTAAAGTAATTTTTTTCTTCTTTTTAAGGCTTACTTCTGATGGTTTTCTTAAACTGGCATTCACAAATAGCTCTTACTGCCCAATCTGAATGTGAAAGCAAACAATTGTATTTGTCTTATCCGGATGAAGCCGACACGACATGTAAAAAGTATTCTGTTTGCTCCAGCAAAACTGGGAGCCCCACCCAAATGGAATGCTTCGATGGCCTGCTATACAATGATAACACCAAAAGTTGCACGTGGGCATCGCTAGTAAATTGTAATCAAGCGGAAACATGTCAAAGTGCAAATGACCAACTTCCTGATCCTACTGACACGAAGTGTGAAAAATATCGACCCTGTGATAGTTCACTCATTGCTGGGACAGCCATAGCGTGTGGAACTGGTAAAATCTACAGCCCAGTCGAAAGAAGATGTTTACCTGAAGATCAAGGTTATTGCGATAAAATAAAAGGCCCTAGCTGCCGTGATCCAGTCTATAAAACAGGAAAGTATCTTGCGATTCCAAATGACTGTTCAGCATACTATCAATGCAAAAATGAAGCTCGTATTAAAGGAAAATGTCCTAATGGCATGCATATAGACACTGATTCACAAAAATGCGTTTACGCTTCCTCAAGTAAATGCAAGGACTCATCAGTCTCACTTCCCAGCGTCCGTGACATCTGCAAAGGAAAAGCCACCCAATTTGTAGCAGATCAACTTTATTGTAAAGGATATTATTATTGTATGGACGAATCTACACCATATTGGCGACTTTGTGGTGACAAAAAATATTTCAACAATGGATATTGTTCACCAACTAAGCCTTCAACTTGTTCGTGTGAGGATCTTGTTATTGAACCCGATGAAGAAATCATTAAAGAGCATCCTGATAAATCGAAATATTATATTTGTGAAAAGGATAAAGCACCTTTAGTTATAGAATGTCCTAGTGGACATATTTTCGACATAGATGCTGAAAGTTGTGTTGCTAAGTAAGCTAATTTCGGTGTAATGTATAATTTTAGTATCCATTAAAATTTGTATAGAAGTATACAGGAGCATTTTGAATAGTTCCCTTTATAAATAGTTAACCTCTTTCCTAACGGTTATAGCTACATATAGACAAAATTAGTTCATATTAGCAGAAAGATTTGAAATGTACCCATACAGATACACAGTTACTATGGTTTATTAAAATACGCCTCTCCTATCCATCTCCATTTCTACATATCTGCATAAAATTTTGAAGCATATTTTCTATCTTACAGCTTCTACGGCAGACACCATAACCACCCATTTTAAGTAAGAGTTCCTGCTCTGAATTTGCTATCCTGACTCTGGTTCACAATTTTTCATATAAAGGGGATATCGGAAGAATCGCCTTTACCGGGCTACCTAAATATTAGCACAAGCACTCAAGGAAGAAAATAGATAAGCAAACTTCAATATGATTCATGAAAATTTTCATATGCTCATAGTTTATTATTATGCTTTTTAAGGGAAACTTTGTACAAACAAATTAATCTCGATATGCATTTAAAAATCGACTAATTAATTATTTTTCATAGCGAACAATGCAATTGCTGTTGAAGTTTCTTTATATCTTCTTGCAATTCCCATTGTCAGTAGTATATCCTTTTACGCCATCTTCATCTCCATGAGGCATGAACTTCGTGTAACATAAACGAGTACTTGCAACACATGCATCTTTGAATCACGATCAACCATCAGAGGCTTCTACAGTAATTCTTTAAGCAGAATAATGGCAGCAGCCAATGAACAAAGTTATCCAACAATAAAAAGCTTAGATGTGAATACCCACACTGAGATTTCAGGGAGGATCATTAAGTTATTTGACTTTTAATTTTACCTAAGGCTTTTCAAAGATTTTGTTTGCAAGGTGACGATTACCGCATCAAAATCTTTATATGCTCGAAGGTATAAACGAACCCTGGCGCTCCAAAAGATTATCAGCATATGGCCAACAATTTCAGTCTCTAAGAACAGTCTGTTAAGTAAGAGCGTGTTTTTTTTTAATTTTTAAGGCCGTGCTTTCGCTTTACCCCCTTCTTAATCGTAATTCACGTCTCAACACCAGAAACAAAGTCCTCATCGTCAAAATGGCAATCCAACCGATCGTCCTATACGGCTCACCTACCTGGATCCAATGTGCTAAATATCTAGTAACAAAGCTTCAGATCACCCAAAGTAGATACCTGAAAATGGTACTTAATAAACCGTTTTACTTCTCTTCTGAAAAGCTACACAGCCTTGCTGGCGTTAGTCCAATTCGTAAGCTCGCTGCATCGCGCCGTGACAAATTAATCGCGAAAGCAAAAGACTCGCCCAATCCGCTAATACATGCCCTGGCGAATTGAAAATCAGCAGTTGCTACCACCTATCTTTTGGCCGTAACCTAGCCTCATAGATTTTAGCTAGTTATAAGTAGAAAGTTAAGTTATGTTAAGCTAGTATAAGTTCAGTAGAGGTTTTTGCCTAAATTTTCCTCTAGCTAATTGTAATAATCACATAGAAATGCGATAATCACCACCAGCATCAATTATTGCTTGGCATCTCCGAGGCATACATTCCACTAAAGTTTTTTCGGCGTATTCGAGGGGAAGCGCCTTCCAAATGATTCGAATTTGTCGGGAGCTGCTTCAAAGTGTAAGCACGTTTTCCGCGGAGCTTCCGCTTGGTGTAGGCCCAAACATTTTCGATAGGATTACGTTACCCCAATCGCGATCTATGTTTTCCTGAGCCCAAGCAAGCCGTTTGGTTCAGACAAGAGTGGTTTTTCAACGGTACTCCGCCATTTTACATTGTTTGCGCACAAATGTTCCCAAATGGCGACGTGTGATAACTCGAGACCTTTTTGCTTCAATTTCGCTTATCCTTGACGTAAGGACAAGCTTGGATTGCGCAAAAACAAAGCCACGATTTGCTTTTCGTCCATTTAGGTCACGTTTATTACACAACCACAATTTGGAAGGTCATCGATGGTTTTTGACTCTTTAAATCGTTGAACTCACTTTTTGACAAACGATACAGACTTTTTAATGTTTTTAGCCGCCACTAAATGGTTCATTTTTGGTCCTTTAGGGTGTGTGCAAAGGCCAACGGCCTGGAAGCGCTTTGCGCATATGGTACTCATCGCGATTTTAGTGTTTTCCCGACGGAAGATTGACTTCGACTGAAATTTTTTTTTCAAAGCGCCAAAGACAGAGGTTCTCTCTACCGATCAGAAAAAATTTGCAGTCGATATCACTTCCCGATCGCAAACTATACTGAGAACGCTCTTACTTAACTGATTGTACATGGAAACTGTACTTCAAATAATACTTAGGACAGGAGCCACATATAAATGCTGCAAGTATGTTAGTCATTTTACGCAAACATGGTAGATTATTGTTTTAGTTACAAACACTACAGAGTAGAGTATCTTGGCCGGAAGGTGTCGTAAGCGCCTCTCTTAGGCTTGCGAGCATTCTTACTTGATAGCGGGAGACTCGAGACGTTTTTGTTTCACATGATAGAAAGGGATCACATGCATTATTAAATCGAATCTGTTAAAGCTCCTTCCAACTGGAGATATCAGAGACTATTGTTAAATACTGTATGACCAATGCCTTAGAAATACAAGTTGAAGCAGCAGAAAAGGGCTCCTGCCAGAAGTATTTTGCTAACCGATAAGTAACTCAAACAATGTCTTGGCCATTTTATTTCAAGTGTTTTGACCCCGTTGCTTGATCAGTCATGATAATATATAAAGATTACAAAGCATTTCTAAAATTTTGATCAAAATTCCTACATATTTGTAGTGTCTCGGCCCGTTGCATATGTGTATCTCCCAAGTATCCCAACAACACTAGTCCACATGGTCAGGGTCACGATGCTAAACACAGAGTCCTAGGTAAAGGTAAACGGTGAACTAACGGAAAGCTTTATAACGAAATCAGACTTAAAATAAGGCCAAAATGCTCTTTAATATTGCGCTGGAACACGTTATCAGGAAGACAGCAGCTGAAACCTCGAGTACACTAATGTTCAAGCCCACACAATTGGTAGCATATGCCGATGACGTCTACATTATGGGACGTTCAATCTTAGATGTTAAAGGAGTGATTCTGAGCTTAGACCTAAAAGTTAATGAAGCTAAAACTACAATAAATTCATGACTCAAACGAGGAAGAAAACTCCAGTTCTATAGAACCTGACCACAGGTGACTACAACCTTGAGAGTGTGAATAATTTTGTGTATTTTGGAGACAATCTGAATGGAATAGGCACCGAGAAGAACGAGACTTGACACCGCATAAGCACCGCAAATAAAGCCTATAACTCCCTACTTCCCATTTAAGGTCCAGGGTGGTGTACAGACGAAATAAGCTCCACATTTACAAAACACTTGTCAAACCTGTGCTTTTATATGGAAGTTCATCAGGGACCCTAACCAGCGAGTCCGTAAACGAAGTGGACGTATTTGAACGCATAATGCTCCGAAAAATCTATGGCCCAATGAAACGAGGAACAAAGAGGAGACTACATTAGAACGATGAGTTTTATGAACTATTTAACGATCACCTGTTTCCTCTTGCGTAATGTTACGTCAATTGCAATGGGTGGGCCACGTAGAAAGAATGGAAGAAAACCGACTACTCAAAAGAACACTGACGGGCAGAGCACAAACTAACGTCCAGCGGGAAGACCGAGAACTTGATGGAAAGACACAATAGAAGCTGACAGCACATCTTTGTTGAGAGTAAACAACTGGCGGACAAAGTTACGGAACCATGATGATCGAAAGAAATTAATCCTGGAGGCTAAGGTCCAGCTTGAGCTTTCACGCCATAGATGAAGATGATATATTTGATCTTATAGGCAAAAACGTAACGTTTATGAAATTATTAACAAAGTTGATAGAATTTCAACTTCCGCGGTATTTGTTGCCCTTGCACTCTTATCGAATTACCGTTATGATTTTTTTCAAATTTTTCAGGTCAAAGGTGTCCAATTGCATGAAGACCTTTTATTCGATACCCATATTACCTAATTTCAGTGAACAATTTTTTTCAGGGGCCACTCGCCTATATGGAGAGAATCCTTAAATATTTTTTAAAACTTTTTTATAGCGAAATTTTCAATGGGGCACGACTTTTCGCCTATTTATAAAATTTTATGTTTTGAGCTTATGTACTTTTAGAGAAAAATTGTTGTGAGGAACGGATGGACAGATGGACAGGCTGGTCACGATTTTAGTAGGGCTTTGTAAAGTTATTTTACGAAATAATTTTATAAAACCCTAAAAAGGAGGGTATATTGCAAGGTTGCTTGCACACAAAATGTATACAGTTGCGATAGTCTGCAATATAGAAGGAGCAATATTGGCTTGTGCCTTTGTCCTGACTTGCTGTTTAGTATGCTCAGTGCTTGGCTGCGTGAGGGTGTATTCTTAGAGCACTGAAAGGACATAAGACTCGTTATTTTGCTGGAAATGGCTGGGAAGTTCTCTAAAAACTCATGAAGAGAAGACTCAATGACGCAATTCGTGCTATTGGGGACTTGTTCCACGGCAGTACAGCTTTAAAGCAGATCCCTCCACCATCGATGTGATTATGGAATTGGCGAGGGTGGTCCAACGGGTGGAAGCATACCACTGTGCCACCTGGTGGGTAGTATTGTTGGTGAGACTAGATGTTAGTAATGCCTTCAACGCCGCAAGATTCTGGAAGCATGCGAAAGTTCCTTAAGATTCAGAATATATGATGTAAATTTTGAGAGACAAGGTCTGACACCTACTCTTTGAGACATCGGATGTTTCTCAAGGCTTCGTCCTTAGCCCTATATTGATGACCAATCGTATGATTGGCCATTGAAGTTCGAACCGTCAGGTGAACCACACTTGATTGGCCATACGGATAAGATTGTGGCGCTATTTGTCGGATGCACAGTTGATCATTTGCAACTTACACTAGTTAAGCTTATGCGCTGAGTGAGGGACTGGATAATTGCTTGCAAGCTCAGCTTAATACTGGAAAAAAAACGAACAAGCAAAGAAGAGAACTCCTAGAGGAATGACGATCGGCATTAGAGAAGTGTAAGTTGGGTCGAAACTAGCTGTAAAGATTCGGGGGCTCCTATTTGCTCGAAGGTGGGTTTCTCTGAACAAATCAGGGCGATGGCGGATAAGGCTACAGCATGTGCCTCAACACTTAGTCGACTGAAAGCGAGCAAAAGAGAATCTAGCACATCAAGAAGATGACTTTTGATGAGTACCATGCAGTCTGTGCTATTGTATGGACCGGACATATGGCGCAACGCTCTCAACAAGGAACTGTACCAAAAGCACCATGCAAAGATACAGTTCCAAGGAGTCCTGAAGACTGCATGTGCATATTGTAAAATCTATGAGTAAGTTGTGCTCATTATCATAAGCGTGATACTCACTTTTTGCTAGTGAGCACTGGAATACTTACTTGCACAAAAATGAAGGTAAAAGATAGACAACTGTGCTCGAGAAGAGACAAATCTCATCCATTGATTGGCAACAATCTTGTGTGAATATTAAGAAGGACAGATGGACCAAGCTCTTCATTTCTCACTTAAGGCCATGCATTAATGGTAGTCATTTTGGAGCTTTCTTCTTACTGATACAGTTTTTGAGCGGGCATGGATCTTTTCAATCTTACCTGCACAAGGTTGGCAAGTTATGATCTTCCAATTGTTGGTTTTCCACTGAAAAGGTTGCTGGCGGCTTTTACATTTTTGTGTAAAAAGAATAGGACAGGCTGAGCTGTGAGCTCGTTAGACAATCAAAAGAGCTTTTTTCAGATAATCTAATTGAAGTGATGCTCTGATCAGTTGACAAATGAAACTAGGTGGTATATTCGTTTCTGGATGTTCTAACTGCAAAAAGGAGCACCCGCAGGTGTTGAGGATGGAGGGGTCTCCTTTTCAGCATTCTCTTCCCCCCCTCTCTCTTGTTAGGAGAGTAATCTTCGCTACCCGATGGAACTTTGAGGCATACAAAACGAAATCTAGCTCAAAGTAATGTGTCAAACAACTCTAGGCTTGGCTTTCACACTGACTGGGGGGAGACGTTTAGTGGGTAGTCCAGAAGTAGTCTGTCCTACACCTCAAAAAATCTTGGCTTAAGAGCTGCGAATTCTCAGAAAAGGTGACTATGCAATCAGACACCCATTTATAAATCAAGACTGTGATCACTAACAGGCTTCGTAAAAATTGTTACTAACTGCTCGAGACCTAGCTTCAAAGTCAGCAGCAGTCCATACGCTGGTGATGTGACTTTGTAGCTAGACTTTTATAATGTTTTTGAAGCAAAGAGCTGGCAATTGATAAGAGGGCTGATTAGTTATCATGTTTTGATCTGCTTGGAGTAATTTTTTTTGGTTTATACTACCTACTAATCGGCCATATATTCTTCACCTCATCAAAGTTCGTCATTAAACGCCGTTCATTCATGAATATAGTATATAGGATATCTCAAAGCGTTCACGGATAAAGCATGAATAGCATAATATAGGAACGCAAAAGGCAACTGTGAAGTAGACAAACTGGCAAAAGCAGGTACTATTTTATAGGACGTATTCTGTGGGTTCCAGATTAGTATTTATATGGCCTTTGTTGAACCAGCCATTAAGCAGTCATGCTTAATAGGCAACGAGATGTCTTGGTTAGAAGGGCTAACCTAGAAGAATGAGGAGAGCATTTGACACCACTACCGAGTTTCGATAGGGAGCCCCTAAGTATTGTGATACAAGAACAAAATGGGCACTACTTCATTGACAGATAGGTAATGCGTAGGGGCATCTTATATTATGACGTATGCAGGTGTAAAGAGGAAGAAGCAATTCCTGGAAGTACGTATCTAGCGTTTTATTGTGTTTTTCCTGGAGGAGCTTCATTCAGCTTTCTAAAAATTCAAAGTGGTACTCTATTTCATAATATTGTGGTTCCATTCACGCCAAAAAAAAAGTTTAATTTTTTTTTTTTTTGAACATTTTTCCCGCAGAGTATGGAAGCTCGGCCAGAAATGAGGTAGAAAGCTTAACCCACTTGAATTTAGAGCAGAAGTAGCCCGAGATTATTAGACATAGTTCGATGCCAATTAAGCCTTACTCCCATCCAAATACTTTAGAGACGTGATCCACCTTATGATTAAATAGTTTTGAGCCAAAAAATCTGAAAAAATCACGAAGGTAGCACTTAATGAGTACACAACCATCAATACCGCGAAAGTCAAAATTCACTCGACTGCACTAGTAATAGTAATTGTGAATGTTGTGTTTTGCTCCATAAAATCATAGCGGTACTCTTAAAATTGTATTCAAGCTGACACAAAATCTGAACGCCCACAAAATTTAGTTCAAATCGAATCCAAATCGAGCTAATAGTCATTTCATTTATATGATAATACATAGCCCAGTCATATTAGGTAAAATAAGGGGTCAACCTCGGAATGAAAGATAATAAGCTGCAAATTGGTATGAACCTTTGTTTTGTCATTCTAAATGTTGTCTCAAAAGTCACAATCGTTATCGTGTCCGCGTCTCAAGATATTCAAGGTCAAAGGTCACAAAAATCGGTTTTTCGCGAATATCTGGCTTCCTATCGGTTAAATGAGATTTGCATTTATTATAAAAGTTGTAGGCTATAAAATTCCCTACAACTTTTGTTTAAACTTTTTTTTCATACGACCAACCGTTTTGAAGGTAGAGCGCGAAGAGTGCACATCGTACAGTCATATACGGCCTAATGCAAGGTCAAGCGTGAGTTATGGTTATCAGTACGTTATAAAGTCAATTATTTACTTGGAAATTATAATTATTAAACAATGCCTATTATTTATGTACTAACTATTAATTATTTATATTTAATTAAAGTAAGTAACTTGATTATTTATATATAATTATTCATATTTAACTATTTAAGTATAAAATATTATTAATTCTGGATTATATATTTTAGTTTTATTTTAAGTTAAAATGATAGTAAGAGTATATATTTTACACATATTTTTATTTATTATTAAATACGGCATAATATACATTTATCAAAATGTAAGTTCAAATATCAAAAGTATCTTTGTTGATTTTAATTGTAATGAAATTGGAAATGGAAGCTAATTATCTTCTTCTTGTTCGTCGTCTTCTTCTTCTTGTCGCTCAAAAATGTTCGATTCATTGTCATCATCCTCATTATCTGTCATGTTCATCTCCAAACCTTCCAGAATATCGGGATCATATGTATTTTCTTCATCGGGATTACTTGGATACAGTGAAGCGTTGAGGCAAGCTTGTCCGTTGCACTGGCCGCAAGCTAAAGAACATTGTAGCCCTGATTTTCTGCATCCACAGCGGGAACCACAACCATTTTTGCAATTGCAAAATATTACGTTTAGTAGTTCGGCTGGTGCTGGAGGTAATAACGTTCGTATGGGCTCCAGGATTTCATTTTCAAGCATCCAGCCCCATTCTTTAGGTTTATACTTAAATAGTTAAATATGAATAATTATATATAAATAATCAAGTTACTTACTTTAATTAAATATAAATAATTAATAGTTAGTACATAAATAATAGGCATTGTTTAATAATTATAATTTCCAAGTAAATAATTGACTTTATAACGTACTGATAACCATAACTCACGCTTGACCTTGCATTAGGCCGTATATGACTGTACGATGTGCACTCTTCGCGCTCTACCTTCAAAACGGTTGGTCGTATGAAAAAAAAGTTTAAACAAAAGTTGTAGGGAATTTTATAGCCTACAACTTTTATAATAAATGCAAATCTCATTTAACCGATAGGAAGCCAGATATTCGCGAAAAACCGATTTTTGTGACCTTTGACCTTGAATATCTTGAGACGCGGACACGATAACGATTGTGACTTTTGAGACAACATTTAGAATGACAAAACAAAGGTTCATACCAATTTGCAGCTTATTATCTTTCATTCCGAGGTGAAAGCCCTAATATGACTGGGCTATATATATTTTAAATGTGAATTAAGATAATGCAACCTATCGAGTTGTGGTTGGTTGGTTGTCATCGTTCATAAATTACTAAATGATTTTTGCTTCATCTGAATACAAATCGGGCTTAGTCGCTCGTTGCTCGAACAAATCTATGTATACTTCGTTTTGTATTTAAATTAAATTCCATCTCTGTCGGTATGCTGTCTACGTCTCGTTCTAGCTTACCGTCTACGCTTTCGGCTGGCAATTGTTCAGGTTGTGTTACGGTAATAATCGATATATAAACTAAAGTTAAATTTTTACATGCTTCTAGTTCACGCAATACATTTAAATTGTTGCGATTAACTTAAATCTGAAATTCTATCGTTTTTTTATTCTTATCTAGTATAATTAATTTTAAGTTGCATATATTGCATGGCCATTCTTTATAATTGAATTATTTGAATAGATTTTTAGTTTTTGTTTGATAAAATTTGATTCTCTTATTTACCGTACTTTCTTAAATGGGTTAGTTATGGGATTTCTAGATTATATGGATATTATTTTTACTTTAAAAAATGTTAATGATAAATCCAACCTCCTTAGATGGCTTGTGAGGCGGGATACTGTAGCAGAAATGTGCTTTCATTGTAGCATGTTGATTGTGGACCGATATAATATGTCGACGACTGAACCACGTTTTGGGGCGACAGGGCTTGGATTACAAATAACTTTTCATTGAGCTGAGCCACACACACACTGTAGGGTTTTATCGTACTTAATTCTGAAAAGGCGTCTCACGAGCTGCTTTTCCTTATCACAATCAACTTTTTGAAGGACGTCCACAGTAAAAGATTCCACATGCCATCTGATTTCGCTCCCAAAAAACATGCCTTTCACTGACAACTTTACTCTGACCCTAAGTTTCAAAGGGATATCGAGGAGTCTATCAGGTTTCTTAGTAGTACAATTTGAATATAAATGAAATATATGTCTTCTTCTTAGCACTAGAGCCCCTCTCTGTCGTTCGCTTCCTGCAAAGAGCGCCTCCAACTGTCTGGGTCCATTGACCGCGTCCTCCAATTTCGAAATCCGAGCAGCGATAAACTGTCTTCATCGACCGCGTCAGACCAGCGTTTCCTTGGTTTTCCCACTGGTCTCCGGCCTTTAGTTCTCCCAACGCATACCTTTTTGGGTATTCATTGTTCGTCCATACAATTTCCGTGGTCAGCCCATTGCAGATTCCACAGTCTTACAATCGTTGAAGCCTCCGGTTTGTCAAAAATTTCATACAGTTCATGGTTGTATCGAATTCGCCATTGGTCCCCGTCTGGCTTCGCTCCTATTATTCGCCTCAGGCCCCATCGCTCAAAGACGTTCAATATATTTGCGGATGGTTGGATTAGGGTCCATGTTTCACACCCATAGCATAACGCAGGTCTTATCACACATTTGTATACTTGGAGCTTTGTCTTCCTGTGTATGCAGCTGGTCTTCAATATGATATTTTATTTGCGAGCTGTATTCTGAGGCGTATTTTGTCTCCGTCATTGCCAGTTTTCGTCATTTTGGCGCCTTAAATGCACAAATTCACTAACATTTTCGATATTGTATTTGTGAAGTGTGGTATTTTGTGTACGAGGTGTGTTCAAAAACTTTTGTTTTTTTTCAAAAATTATTCATTTATTCATGAATATCTATTTTGTCCCCTTCAAAGTAATCCCCATGAGATATTATACACTTGTGCCAAAGGTTTTTCCAATCTTCGAAGCACTTCAAAAAATCATTTTTTTTAATCTTGTTCAGCTCCTCCTTCGATGCCGTCTTTATCTCGTCAAGCGTAGCGTAACGTCGTCCTTTCATGGGCCTCTTCAGTTTAGGAAACAAGAAAAAGTCACAGGGGCCAGATCTGGGGAATACGGTGCCTGCGGCATCATTAGTGTGTTGTTTTTGGCCAAAAAGTCGCGCACAAGCAACGATGTGTGAGCAGGGGCGTTATCGTGGTGCAAAAGCCAATTTTTGTTCTCCCACAAATCTGGGCGTTTCTGGCGGATTGCTTCGCGCAAATTGCGCATAACTTGCAGGTAATATTCCTTTTTGACCGTTCTTCCCTGTGGCAAGAACTCATAATGCACCACGCCCCTGCAATCGAAGAAAACTGTCAGCAAAACTTTCACATTCGACCGAACTTGGCGCGCTTTTTTCGGTCTTGGTTCATGCGGCAGCTTCCATTGAGATGATTGAGCTTTGGTTTCCACGTCATAAACCCACGCTTCGTCACTAGTTATGACCCTCTGGAGCAAATTTGGTTCGCCGCGGACAGAGTTTAACATCTCATTAGCAATGTTCATGCGTTGCTGTTTTTGGTCGCAATTGAGCAATTTTGGTACGAATTTCGCGGCGACCCGTCTCATGCCCAAATCGTTGATAAAAATCGAATGGCACGAGCCAATCGATATGTTTAGGTCCTCAGCAACTTCTCTAACGGTGATTCGACGATTGGCCAATACCATTTTCTCCACTTCATTAATTTTTTCGTCTGTTGTTGAAGTGCTCGGGCGTCCGGCACGCTCTTCGTCGTTCACATCTTCTCGGCCTTCTAAAAACATTTTGTACCACCGATAAACGTTGCTTCGGTCCAAGGTAGCTTCTCCGTATGCCACAGTCAACATTCGGAACGCATCCGCGCACTTAATTTCGTTTTTCACACAAAATTTGATACACGTTCTTTGATCCATTTTTTTGAATAAGTAAAATCGAAGACGATTGAAAACACGTGCAAGTAAAGCAGCTATCACCAATTAAGTGAACATTCAAAATGGCCGAGCTTGTCGGCATAAGTGACAGACATGAGTACCAACATAACGCCACAAAAAAAATCGAAATTCGAATATACGTAACCCACGAAAATTCAAAATTCGTGCTACTTTTTGAACACACCTCGTATTTAAGGTACGAGCTTTGTTTTATTTTCATTCATTTGTAGCCCTACTAGTTTTGCTACGTCGTCGAGTTTCAGGAAAAGTTTTTTGGCAGTTGTTGATGATCGTGACAAAATGTTGATATCGTCTGCATAGAATACTACTTGGCTCGACTTGTATAGTAATGTGCCTCGTGTATCACCAGGTACCTTCTTTATGACGTACTCTAGAGCCAAATTGAATAGCAATCGAGCCAGCCCACCTCCGTTTTTTAGTCCGATATTTCTGTCAAAGGCTGCGAACTTGGGAGGTCGTCGACGTTATTGTCATTTTGGTAAGACGGACTAATTTGGCTGGGATGCCAAAGCAAAGCATTATTTGGTACACTACGTTACGATCAATACTGTCGTATGCTTGCTTAAACTCAACGAAAATTTGGTGCACTTCTATGTTGAACTCCTAGCATTTTTCAAGTACCTACTTGACTGTGAACTATAGTCTATCGTCGATCTGCCTGCGCTAAAACCACCTTGATACTCCCCAATAATACTATTGGCGTATGATCGGATTTTATTTTCTAAATATTTTTTACGCCGTACAAAGTAGTGATATGCCTCTATAATTTTTGCACTGTAGCTTGTCACCTTTTTTTTGTGGATAGGGAATATAATTGATTGGCTCCAATCTTTCGGCATGTGTGCTTGTTGCCAAATGTCCGGGATGAAGGGTTCACACCCTTAAACTTAACATTTTTTTAATGAATTGTCAATGCCAAAACGTTAGTTGAAGTTAACATTTTCATCATGCTAAATTTTACGAATCAGCTACGTTTGGAAATTATTAAAAATGACTAATAATCACTTTTATCGAAAAATCATCTTCAGCAGTGAATCTCCTTTAAGCAAAATATACGGTATTTGTCAGCAATAAACTCACATGTGCTTCTCGAGACAACATTGCATCCGCAAAAAATTATTGTTTGGTGCGGTTTTCATGCCAGAGGTGTAATTGGGCCGTATTTCGTGGTGGATAAAAACGACCGGCATGCTACTGTTTATGAAGAGTGCTATCGTGTTATGTTGGAAGATTATTTGTGGCCAGAATTCAACGATATGTGGTTTCAACAAATTGGTGCCACTAGCCACACAGCGCGCCTCACAATGGTTTCATTGAAATTTATTTATTTATTGTTATATCATTAATGCAAAACCCTACATTACAGAAAAACTACCAAACTTGTTGAATCTCAACTTTCAACGGGTTAATAGGGTTGTAGTGTGTGTATTTCATAGGAATAATGTTTGCAGTTGTGGTTGCTGCTAATGCATTTTCGACTATTTGTCACGATAATACACACTTGTGAAGGGTCGTGAGATATTCCATTCCGCCAGGGAATTGATTCCGAACTGACACTCAACTATTCGCGACAAGTGGACATTCGACCAGTAATTGCTAATGTTTTTTGAGAACTAGGTGTTGCACAAAAGTCTAATTTGGTTGAAAATCGACACAGAGGCCTTGCAACTGATTCAAATAAATACAAAGAAAGAGTACTTACCACATCTGATCCAATGAAATAAAACTTTTCTTGTCGTCTTGCCGAAGAGCTATCGTGGAGATTGATGTGTATATGGTGAGCTTACGAATAGCTTGCAAGATTGCTCTTCAAATGTTGTCTTTTCCCGTAATATAATCCACACATTGAAGGCGCGTTTTACAGTTATCGTCTGGGACACAACGTATCTTCACGAGATGAACCAAACGCAAAACCTACAATTTCAAACCGAACGACATTTTTGAGGGTCAACTTGTGCTGGATTATCTTGGTTTGAGACACCTATAACCAAAAATTTATTGCAATTTGCCTCTAGCCAATTAACTTAGCCTGGGATTAAATATACTAAGGACTACTAGGCTTATATGTCCGATATTTTGATGTTAAATTTGGCGGCCGCACTACCAAACTTCAGAAACTAGTTCCTGGTAGAAAATTTCACGACGGCTCCTGGACGGAAATTTGTTATTCCGGCACTTGTTGAACCGATTGAGGTTACCAGAGTGCCGAGTGCAAGTTTCCTCTCCGGGGCCAAGCTGCGAATTATAAAAATCATGGATCCAAATTAAGTAATGACCTAATGTGATTCTAGATGAAGTTATTTGATTCACAAATGGAATACGTATGCAGACAAATACTTGATAAACATTTCTTATTGCCAGTGCCAACTTCAATTCCCATTATTTAATCTTATTCCGTTTACCCCGGAGCAATTGGTAGAAAAACTATGACCTATTATAAATTCTATGGCTGTAATAGATAAAATATGAATTGGTATTGCTCAAGAATCAAAATTTTTAATTACAATTACCAGTAATGGGAATCGTTCATTGAACAGAGGGCTGGGACTAATTGACCCCTTTTGTAATTGTTTACTTAAATTACAAAAGGAATTAATTTGTTCCAGCTCTCTTTTAGATCAACCATTTTGTTAAGTAGTTTCCGCAGTAGAAAATTCACACCTATTTATGCTTCTATGGGAACGTAAACGCAAAAGTTGATCTCGACTGAGACGATTGGTAGATAAATTGAAAACACTTGTCTCTGAAATCATAGTTAATAGCTCGCCTATTAGAAAACGAGCCGAGGTTTGTGAGGTCACGGCTCAATGGCTGCATAGGATGAAAGTTGAGACATGCTTCAACCTGAGCCAATACGGTCGAGAAATTCTTAGAGGTTAGTTGCAAAGCCCCGATAGTTCACTTCAAGTGAAATTTCATAGACTTTATGTCATATTCCCATATTCCCCCACAATGAGGGGCACCAGGTGGATTGAAGTGCCATTCTGTGACATCTTTGAGCAGCGGTTGAGCAATTATATGGCTGGAGGTTGAAGCTTGGAGCTTGTCGGCTCCGATGAAATTAGTTTCACAGTTGGTTGTCAGTGTTGCGTAAAAGCAACACTTCGCAGTGAAACGGCAATAAACAGAAATGAGTCCCTGAGAACTATAGTTAGACGTGGGTTCCAAAAATGAAAAACGATAATATATGCTTTGTACGACTTTGTGCTTCTTCCGTTTGACAAACGCAAATCAATAAGCCCTGAAAAACCACTCCACTGTCCAAAAAAGTTTAGGCAAGTCTTACTCTTGTCGACGGTAAATCTCCTGTCAGCTGATCTTTTATCTTTGGTATTTGCTTTCAACTCTTATTTTTTTCTTTTTTTTTTTGGTAGGGAGGTGAAGGCATTTACGCCCACCGAGTCTGGCAGTGTGGGACTCCCATGGAGGATACCCTTGGACTACCCACTAAACACCTCCTCTGTCCATCTGAGAACCTAGCCTGGAACCGTTTGACACATTACTTCGGGCCAGGTCTCGTGTTGTTACGCCGTGGGGCGCCTTCAAGCTGGGGAGTCTCTTTCCAAGCGGGAGGGGAGAGGGGAAGAGGAAATGCCAGAAGAGCGATCCCCCAGCCCCAGCTGCTGTGAGTCCTTTTATGTTTTAGGACTGCCCGAGCATAATGTGCCACCTGGTTCCATTTGTCAACCGATTCGAGCATCACCGCAACTATATTATCCGGGGTGAGCTCCCCCGTCTCTCTGTAGAGTTCCCTTCGCAGCCTGGCCCATTTTGTACACGCAAAAAATGTGTGACAGGCATTGTCCTCCTCTCCTGCGCAAAACCGACAATCGGGAGACCGTGACTAACCGATCTTGTGCAAGTAAGACTGAAAACACCCGTGCCCGCTCAAAAGCTGGGTCAGATAGAAGTCAGTCTCACCATGCCTTCGATTTAGCCACGGTCTCACATCCGGGATGAGGCGCGCAGTCCACCTTCCCTTCGTACGATTCCCCCAAGACTGCTGCCAATCGTTGAGCGAGCGTTGTCTCTCCTCGCGGACAACCATCTCCCTCGCATCCTCGTTTCGGCGCAGGTAGATAGCGCGGCGCTCTCTAGCAAGGAGGGCGACAGGCATCACGCCTGCAATCACTCTCGTCGCCGGATCAGAGACTGTTGGATATGAAGATGCAATTCTCAGTGCTCCTCTTCTCTGTACCTGTGCCAATCGTTTTCGGTATACCTCCTTGCTAAGAGCGTCGCCCCATACCTCTGCTCCGTACAGTAGCACTGACCCTACAGCACTCATTAAGAGGCATCTTCTTGATGGGCTGGGTCTCCCTACGTTGGCCATAAGTCGACTCAGGGCCGATATTCCCGAAGCAGCCTTCTCAGCCCTTGCCCTGATTTGCTCACAGAAACTCATCTTCGAGTCGATCAGTAGCCCCAGGTACTTCACCGTTGGCTTCGATTCGATTTGTATAACTCCAATACTGATCATCCTTACTCTAGGGATTCTCTTTTTTGTCAAGATGACCACTTCGGTTTTCTCCAGTGCTAAACTGAGCCCACGAGCAGTCATTCAGTCCCTCACTCGGCGCATTAGTATACCTAGCCTAAGTTGCGCTTGTTCAACGGTGCGTCCGGCGACCAGAGCCGCAACATCATCCGCATAGCTGAACAAGCGCGACTCATCTGGCATCTCAAGTCTCAGTAGCCCGTCGTAAGACACGTTCCACAGGTCCGGACCAAGGATAGATCCCTGGGCAACACCCGATGTAATTTTCATCCTTCGTTGGCCCTGCGTCGTGTCGTAGAGCAGGCTTCGGTCCTTTAGGTAGTTCCTCAAAAGCCGCATTAGATATTCTGGAACTTGGAAAGAGTTTTCCAGCGTGTCCAGAATATCCACCCATCTAGCGGAGTTGAAGGCATTTCTGACGTCGAGTGTCACCAACAGGACGATCCGTCGCTTGGCGCGACTATATGCCTCTGCCTTTTGGACCGCGTTCACCACCTCTGCGATCGCATCAATGGTAGAACGTCCTGCTCTGAAGCCGTACTGCCGAGGAGATAGGTCCCCAGCAGCATGAATCGCGTCAGTGAGTCTTCCCTTGATGAGTTTCTCTAGCACTTTCCCAGCCGTGTCTAGCATGCATAACGGGCGCTATGCAGACGGCGATTCGGGATTTCCCTTCCCCTTGCTGATCAGCACGAGCCTCGCCACCTTCCATCGTAGCGAGAAAACCCCGTCCCGTAGGCAAGCGTTGAATGTGCTGAGCAGCAAGTCAGGACAATGGTGATAGACGAGCTGCAAAACCTCAGCTGGAACACCATCTGGACCTGGAGCCTTCCTCGCTTTCAAGGAGAGAACTGCCTCCTCCAGTTCCAGCTGTGTGAAGAGTGGGCACTCGACTGCTGTTTCACCATGGACAGCGTCAACGCGGACGGGATGGGCGGGGAAGAAACCCCACACTATCGCGTCCATCTTTTCCGCGTCATGTATACAAGGCTTCCGTAGGGCACCAAGTTTCCCCATGGCCAGCTTGTAGCCAAGGCCCCACGGATCCTTGTTCACATTGTCCACTAGGTCTTGCCAGCAGCGAGCCTTGCTACTGTTGATCAGTTTGGGAAGGGATTTCCTGGCCGACTTATGTGCTGCCACCTGGCTGCATGCCTCGTCACGGTTCCGCGCCCGTTGAGCCTCACGCCGAAGCTTGTGACACTCCCTCCGCTTTTCAGCGATTTCAGTAGACCACCAGTACACTGGGGGCTTACCGTGCCGGGGTCTTTGACGGGGCATAGAAGCGCAGCAAGCAGTCGTGATGATGCTCATAGTAGAGTTCACCACGTCTTCAGCTGCCAGTTCTTCCATCCCCTCCGGAGCTCCCTGCAGCGGCTCACCTGCTGTGAGCACCTCGACGAACCTCTCGACGTCCATTCTTCTAATGTTCCATCCAGTTGTAGAAGGACGAGAGCACGGACGTCGGGAGATAGCATCACTTATCTCAAGCAGAATGCACTGGTGATCACTGGCTGAGTAGTCCTCTAATACTTTCCAGTTGTGTATCCTCCGTACTAAGGACTCCGAGGCGAATGTCACGTTCGGTAAGGTTCCCTCACAGCCAATACGGCGGAAAGTCTGCGTATTTCCGGAGTTTGGTACGACGAGGACTGTCCTGGCCGCCGTTTCCAGGATTCGTTTTCCCCGCGGATCCGTCTGAGGCATGCCCCATTCGATTACTTTAGCATTGAAGTCGCCCCCAACGAGCACTTTACCCTCTGCGTTCGAGACAGCGCCCACCAAAGCATTAAGCTTGGCTTGGGAAGATGATATCGGCTCGTTAGGCGTTAGGTACATACTAAAGAAGGTGATCCCTGAGCACCGAACCCACACGAAACCATCCCCCCGTCCACAACTCTCCGCTTGAAAGTCACTGTACCGAACCCAGATAGCGGCAGTACCAGTTTCATCAGAGTACCATAATGCAGGACTTTTATTATGGTGTTGCTCACTCAGCAGCAAGAAGTCGGCTTTCCTGTCCCTCGCAAACTGCTCAAGCTTCTGGCATTTCCTCTTCCCCTCTCCCCTCCCGCTAGGAAAGGGACTCCCCAGCTTGAAGGCGCCCCACGGCGTAACAAAACGAGATCTGGCCCGAAGTAATGTGTCAAACGGTTCCAGGCTAGGTTCTCAGATTGACAGGGGAGGTGTTTAGTGGGTAGTCCAAGGGTATCCTCCATGGGAGCCCCACACTGCCAGACTCGGCGGGCGTAAATGCCTTCACCTCCCTACCACAAAAAAAAAAAACTGCTCAAGCAGATTTTGGGCAGTTGAACTGCGGTGTAAGTTTAGCTGCAGGATGCGGGTCATCGAAGCTCCGATTTGGCCTTGGCTAGGGCTTCCTGGAACACCCGGCATTTTCCTGATCCCAAGACGTGTCCAAAATCAGGTTTTGGATCAGCATCCTTGCAAAGAATACAGTGTGCCTCCTTCGTACACTCTTTTCTTTTATGTCCCATTTCACCGCATTTGTAACATAGGGAACTCCTATCGGGTCCGTTGCATACTTGTGTGGTGTGACCATAACCAAGGCATTTCAAACATTGAAGAGGCGTTGCTCTTCGCCGCATCCTACAGACAACCCACCCTATTCGTACTTTGCCCGTATTCAGGAATTGTTCGGCGTCCTTTTCGGTCAAGTCAACTATGGCCATGCGTTGTCCCCTGTTGTTTTCTGGTGTCAGTCTCGCTTTGATCCTTCCCACGCTATGTAACTCCCTTTTGATGGCCTCTTCTACCTCGGCCAGATCCGTCACGCAGTCAATGTCCCGTACTTCGATCGTTGCCATCGGCTCAAGTGGGGCTATAGTCGCGCTTTTGCCGAGGACTTTCTTTACTGCGTCACAGAATGCTCCTTTATTGCCGGCCTCTGCTCTGAATTCGACCAGTATGTGGCCCGACCGCGTTGGTCGCACTACTTTAATGCTAGTATTGGTGTCTTCGGGCCTTACGTTTCCCCTGATGTCCCGCAGCACCTCCGCGTAGGATCGGCCGTCTTGGGGCTTTACAGGCAGTACCTGCTGCCGGGGTCTTCATCGGGGCTTCTGCCTCTCCTGTTTTGCATCAGGTCCTTTTTCTAATTGGGCGTCCGTGCGAGTTTTATTTTCTGGCTTTTTTTTGAAGGAGTTTCTTCGCCCCTTTTTTAAGCACTGTCTGGAACCCCTGACCTGGTGCTCCAAGCCCGTCAAGTGCCTCTTCCTTCCTTCTTTTATCCCGATCATCTTCGATTGGGCTGGAAGCCATTCTTTTATTGACTTGTAAAACATTAAAATTAGATCGATTTGACCACGGTACGGCAATTATTAGTGTATTAAGCGCCAAGCTACGTGGCAATACAATACAGTTTCTTTCATCTCCTTCTAGCAGTAATTGATTAGACTAGAATGAAAGGGTGGATGGGTTTTTCACAGTGCTTTGCTTTCTTCGGCTCAATTTCTCGTGCAAAGTATAGCTCCTAATCCAAAACTCCAATACCATTTTGAGGTCGTTCGGTTCAGAGTTTTTTAAGAGAGAGTTCATTTTCTGTTTTTCGATTACCTGTGTTTTGTAGCGTTCGTGATAAACTGCAAACAGCAAGTTGTTACTCTTATTAGCTTGTGAAGTTGAGGCTGACGCTTCGGGAGGTTTATTTCTTGTATATCTTTTATTTTTGTTGCATACGCTTGGTGACGCTCTACTATGGGTTACATTTTTACTATGGCTTTGGATTCTGTCTCAATCACTTTCATAAGCGACCGCGTCTGAATTGCTTGTTGCACGAAAACTTTCACGAGCCAAATTGATTAGGCGTCTAAGTAAATTCCCTTACAATGAATGAATTGAATTTGTTAGCGAATGATTATCAATGTTACTTAAGTAGATCTATTTGAGTTTTTAACAATGCATTGGATGAAAAGTACATATATTGATTTATTTGGAGAATTCAAGAATTCGTCGCGATTAGTTTATTTGAAAGGGCTGGAATGGATTTTTGAGCTGTGAAAATGATGACCAAGAAGTTTGCGGAGTAAATGCTCGGCAATGCCTTTGGTGCAAGCCAATCCAGTCACCGTTCAATCCAGGTGGCACGGGTGCCTAATGAGCACTTGCCTCCGAATACAAAATGCGTCACAACAACCACGGCATCGCTTTGATTCTCAACCATGAACATTTCCATATCCCCTCGCTGAAATCCCGTACTGATACGAACGTCGACTGCGATAACCTCGCCAACTCCTTTAAATGTTTTGAATTCGAAGTGGTTGCTCGCAGGGACTTGAAGCTGCGCAAAAAAAAAAACAATAACATGAAATATAAAAAACACGAAATGCATTAAATTGCATTCGCGCAGCAATTCACACAATTTAGGATCCGAGTTCCGTCAGATACTGGCACATTCCAGAACTAACTCCGGAAACGACCAGAGCCTTAACATGAAGTGAACCCTGAATCATTCGACGAAGGACGATGACGGACATCGAGCCAAGAAACATTCCTTGAAAGAGTGAAGCTTTTTAGCTGTTCATGTATAGGAAGGTGGCGTGATTATATGAATTTGCGCAGAAATTCATTCGCGTGAAAACAACTAATCACGAAGAGTTCATCTTTATATCATCTTTGGCTTACTCCAGCTGGGATGAAAAAAATAGGGCCAAAAAATTTCAAAACAATCACAGTGAAATACATGGAGGAAAATAAACGCCGTGTAATGCTCTACAATACTTCAGACTTGGTCGATGGAGTTAACGATCCAATTGCACGTAAAAATGTATCTTTAGAAAATAATAACTCTGAGAGTAACGGAAATGATTATGAAAACGAAGAAGGAGATGATGAAGACGAAATTGATGATGATGATGATGATGACAGTTATGACAAATTGACAGGCGATGAAAATTTTCTAACGGATAAATACTACGAAGATCATGGTGGAGAACACCCTCAAAGTGACAACTCAGATTCTAACAATCATTAATGTACGCTGAATGTCTATATAATCATCAGCACCTAACAATACCCGTAATCAATAAATGCTTCTATCGTAGGGGGTAAAAAGATTTCTTCTGCTGTTAAATGTAATCTTTCAATGCATCTAAACATTCCATTACCATTCTGTGTATTTTCAAAGAACATCGAAGTACCAATATGTACAAAAGAACTCGTCTGAGTCCCTTCATACCATTTGTCATATCCTATGCATTATTGTGCAAAGTGACGCGAAATGTAAAATAAGATTACATCTCCTTGTATTCAACGCATTTTTAGAGTTTTACAAAATCCTATTAAAATTGCGTCCCGATTGTCCGTCCATCCGTCCGTGTGTCACATCACTTTTCTCGCAAACTACATAAGCCAGAAACATAAGATTTTGTCGGTAAAGACAAAGTGACGCCCTCTTTTAAGAAATTTATGAGGTGTTTAAGGGGGTCTCCCTGTATAATGGGGTTGCCCTGAAAAAAAAAATTTCAACGCATGTAGGCAATATGGGTATCAAATGAAAGGTCTTGATGAGAACTTTTCAAAACAGGTCTTAAAATGACAAGTTTTGTTTTGAGGGTTGCAGGGAAAGGGGAAATGTACGAAAATTTTGTATCCTCCCCGCGAAAATCTGAAAAAAAATCACAGAGGTGAGGCTCTAGGAGTACAATGGCAACATGTACCTCAGAAGTCAAAACTCGATCAACTTTGTTAATAATAGTACATTCTATAAATTTTAAATTTTTGCCCATAAAATCAAAATGGGAGCCCTAAATTTCCCAAAAGCTACAATTTAAGTTTTTTGAAAGCAATTGGATGCTATTTCTAAATTTCGCAATAATTGAACATTTAAAATCGATAAAAATTTTAGAAATGGTTTGTAATATTGATGTCTGATCATGACTAAGTAAGCAACGAGATCAAGACACTTGAAACAAAATGGCGGCGAGTTCAAAAACATAATAACCATAATAAGTTTTCGAACTCAATTTAGGGAATCTGTATATTAGTCAAGTTTTGATTTGCAGAATTTATTGTTTGATTTACTAATTGTTTTGCAAAACCCTTCTGTTGAGAGCACTCGCCTGCTACTTCAACTTGTTAATCTTAAAATAAGTAAACAACACGCGAAGCCACTCAGAATTAGTGACAACAACTTTTATCGACTCGGAAGAAGATCCTCCCGAGTCCGATTACTCGAAGGAAGATTGGTGGCCACCGCAAAGTGTCAAAAGATGTCCAGCCAAGCCAGCGAACACAAGCAGCAAATAACGAAGACTAAGTTTGAATTCCCAGAAAACATTAAAAGAAAGTTTTTTTCGATGTAAAATCAAGTATTCAACTTGTTTAGCGAGAGAGACTCCTTTGGCCCAAGGCAGGTGTGTGCTGCCGAACAAATTTTCCTGCTGGATTAGCTCACACTTGATAATAGAACAATTATAAAATATTTATCTATGGAGCAAACGTCAAATGTCACAATGACAAATGCTGGCTGAAGTCGCAAGTTCGAAAGTACATGCCACTTCAAAAACGCGGAAGGGTACGTGAATACTGCTCCATACGAAATGCACCGATGGGAGAAAAGTGCCAGATGGACCAGGATTAGCAATTTCATCCTCGGTCATAGCGGAGAACCGATGATGATTGCAAATAAGAACTGAAGAGACAAACGAATGAACTCTCTTTCTTTCGCGCGACTGCAACGTCGACACCAGGTAGGAGGAGGAAACTCCTTGTTTCCCCAAACCACAGCTTCCATGATTCCTCATCCCAAACCCCCCAATAAATGGTAGTAAATGCTCTCGGGGTTACACATGGGTTTACTGATTCCCCAATAATGGGGAATTTAATGCCAAGAATAATAACTATAAATACATCTACAGCTCTGCTGCGAAATCCTACTCACACCTACTTTGTGGGGACGTAAAAGGGTTAAGCGAATCTTCCGTGCCTGATACTGGAATCGAAGTAATAACCATGCTGCCGGAATGAAGGTTTGGCGACGGGCTAACTCTCCATCCCCGGTAAACCCTACAATGTTACGGAACCTGCAGATGGGCCTCGGAATAGACTGGACTCACGGCAACTACCGCGCGTTCGGAGAAAGGACTATGCCATTGGATCCTGGAGGGTCAGAACACTCAATTACTCTGGCGGTGTTAAGGACCTTACATAACAGGCCAGTCAATATTAATTAAAAATACGGGCAATCCAGGAAGCAAACTGGACTGGAAACGATATCCAAGACATGAGACCGCACACAATATTCAAAAGTGAGAAAACTACTGGGAAACGACAATTTGGAGTGGCAATCATATTCAGCGACGACCAGCCCGGTATACAAATTGGTACCGAAAGGCTCCAAACGGCGTATGTGGCCAAAAATTTCACGGAGATCCTCGACAACCAGCTGGCTTCCATCTTATCAGATGTATCGTTAGAGACAAGCATCGAGCTCTGGGTGGAACTGAAAGCGGCTATCAAGACTGTGGCAGAACAGATGATCGGACATCAAGCCCGACGCAAGAGAAATGATTGGTTCGAAGATGAGTGCCAGCTGAGTGCCAGAATACGTAGGTAGGATAACCAGGACGAAGAGGGAACACTATGGACATTTCAGAAGAGTAGTTAACATGATGAGGATTAAGAAAACCAAATACTATGACGATCAATTGAGAAGTGTAGATGTTTGCCTAGCGAGCAACAACGCAAGACAAGCATACAAAGTAGTGAAAAGCCTGAAACGTGGTTATCAGCCCAAAATCACGCTCTTTCGTGATGAAATCGGCAATATCATCGCTGATGAAACCAAGAATGATGGGCATCATATTTTAAGAACCTCCTTAACCCTCCGCACAGCTTCAGAACATCGGAGCCTATATGGTGGCAGCAATATTTTTAAAGCTACTCACAAAGGCGTCCAGCACATTTGGCAACAAGAATATATGCCGAAACAATGGAGCCAATCAATTATATTCTCTATCCACAAAAAAGGTGACAAGCTACAGTAGAAAAGTTAAAGAGGCATTTCACTACTTTGTACGGCGTACAAAATATTTTCAAAGATCTTAGAAAATAAAATCGGATCATATGCCAATAGTATTATTGGGGAGCATCAAGGTGGTTTTAGAGCAGGTAGATCGACGATAGACCAATTGTTCACAGTCAAGTAGGTACTTGAAAAATGCTGGGTGTTCAACATAGACGTAAACCAAATTTTAATTGATTTGAAGCAAGCATACAACAGTATTGATCGTCACGTACTGTATCATATAATGCTTTGCTTTGGCATCCCTGCCGGATGAGTACGTCTTACCAAAATGACAATGACGTCATGCCTTTGACACAAATATCAGTATAAAGCAGGGACATAGGATGGCCCCATTGCTATTCGATTTGATTCTGGAGTGCGTCATAAGAAAACTACCTGTTGATACGCGAGGTACATTACTATGCAAGTCGAGCAAAGTAGTAGCCTATGCAGACGACATCAACATTTTGTCAAGGTCATTAACAACTGCCAAATAACTCTTCCTGTAACTCAATAGCGAAGCAAAACTAGTAGGGCTACAAATGAATGAAAATAAATCAAAGCTTATGACGCAGTAGGGAAAACTACCTGAAATACACAAAACACCACACTTGGCGAATACAGTATCGAAAATGTTGGCAAATTGGTGTATTTAGGTGCAAAATCAACGAGAACCAGGAACAAAAGAGACAAAATACGCCGAAGAATATAGCTCGCAATGAAAATATTTTATTCAGTTTTGACGAGAAGGGCTGTAGTGCTAAGAAGATGAAGAAGAAGACTTTTATTTGCAGCCCAGAATCGTTTGCTTGGTAGTTTGATTTACCCCGTAGTACAGGATTGCAGGGATAACGCAAGTGAAGTAGTGGCATTCTTTATAGACTTTGTTTTTGTGGTGATATTGAGGGAGTTACGATCTAAAAAGATTTCTTTGTCCACAGAGCCGTGCAATAACTTCGACGGAACTGTTTTTGGTGAGTTTCGATTTCATTTGGTGCGGAGCAGTGTCAAAGGACCAAATTATACCGTGTAAATTAATTTACGGTAAGCCGTTTACTCGCTTGCAGCTGATCGAACGTCCAGGGCACAAAGTGAGTTGGCGCCTATGCCGTCTTTGATAAGTAAAACCGGGGCCGTAGGACCTCAACCGGAAGGTCCCTTAAGGTCATAGCACAAGTATGCAACGGACCCGATAGGCGTTCCCTATGTTACAAATACGGGGGGACATAAAAGAAAAGAGTGCACAAAGGAGACACACTTTATCCTTTGCAAGGATGCTGAACCCAGGACCGGATTTGGGGCACGTCTTGGGATCAGGAAAATGCGGGGTTTTCCAGGAAGCCCTAGCCAAGGCAAAATCAGAACTTCGATGACCCGCATCTTGCAACTATACCTACACTGCAGTTCAATCAAACAAAATCTGCTTCAACAGATTGTGAGCGATATAAAAGATGACTTTTTGCTGCTGAACAAACAACATCATCATAAAAGTTCTGCATCACGGTATCCTGATGAAACTGGTGCTACTGCCATCTGGGTTCGAAACAGTGATTTTCAGGCGGAGAGCTGTGGACAGGGAGATGGTTTCACGTGGATTCGGTGCTCAGGGACCACATTCTTTAGTGTGTACCTAACGCCAAACGAATCGATATCATCTTTCCAACCCAGCTGAATGCTTTGAAGGGCAATTCAACGCTAAAGCAATCGAATAGGGTATGCCTCAAATAGATCCGCTGGGACAACGAATCCTAGAAATGCGGCGTTCATCGTACTTAGCAGCACAAATACGCGAACTATCCGCCACATTGGCTGTGAAGAAACCGTACCAACGTGACATTCGCCTCGGAATCCTTCTTACGGAGGATACACAATTGAAGAGTATTAGAGGATCACTCGACCAGTGATCATCAGTGCATTCTGCTTGAGATCGGTGATGTTGCCTCACAACGCCCATGCTCTCGACTTTCTACGATTGGGTGGAGCACCGGATAGTATAGTCGCGGTGATGGTCGAATTGGTTGACAAATGGAACCAGGTGGCATTTATGTTCGGGCAATCCTTAAAGATAAAAGCGACTCAAAGCATCTGGAGGCATCGGGGCTGGGGGATCACTTGTCTGGCAATTCCTCTTCCCTTCTCCCGTTCCGCTAGGAAAGGGATCCCTCAGCTTGAAGGCACCTCATGGCATAACAAAACGAGACGTGGCCTGAAGTTAGGTATCAAACGGTTTCAGGCTGGGATCTCGGATTGACTGAGGAGGTGTTTAGTGGGTAGTCCAGTCGCCTTCTTGTGAGCATAGGAGCCCCACACTCTATGCGTGCAAAACATTCACCTCCCAAGTTTGGCTTGTGAAAATTTCCTTCGTGCAATAGGCAATCTGGACGCGGTCGCTTATGAAAGTGATTGAGACAGAATCCAAAGCCAGAGTAAAAATTTAACCCATGACAGCTCCTCTGGACATTTCGTTAAAGGTGTTAAGTTGCTACACAAAATAGATCTGACGCTGAGTTTCGTAGAATGTCGAGGCCATTGATATATGAGCTGATTTGCAATAGATCTGCATCAGAGATGCTTCTGGAAGCTGTAGCAGTCAGGAAGTGAAGGCCCGAAAGGGGCTGTAGTGCTAAGAAGAAGAAGTATTGTAGCAGTATGTAACTCCAAATATGGTAGTAATACTAGTTTGATTGATACTATTTTGACTTTTGCAATAAACGACGAGTATAGGGAAGGTAAGTGGGCTTTGATTATACATGAATAAGCTACTGCTTCCATCTATTCTCTGACATATCTGAAAAGTCATGAAGTTCAATCTAGGATGCCTTAAAATGCCGATACAATGGGGCATAAACAATTTGGTAGGTAGACACGAGCTTGCATCACAGGCAAACGTAGTATGTATTTACCTTCCTGATCTCAACGAGTCGTTTTCTTGATGTGTTGTTTACATTTTGTTTCTTCTGTTCAAGGTATCTCATCTGGCTGCCAAAACTTATGAAGAGCTTGAAGTGAGTCCCCATTAGTGATACATGTGGGTGCAATCACGTGCTTCCGAGTTAAACGAGCTCGTCCCAAGACAATTCATTCTAGTGAGGTTTCTTAGGAATGATGTCCGACCACCGGTTTTTTCTCACTTCTATGTTTAGAATTTTAGTTTACACATCTATCGCAAGAACTATATCTACTGTTTTATTTGTAGATAAGTCAGGGTCAGCTAACGGTAAATCTTATAAAAAGATAGATTTTTGCAGAAAGACCACGATGGTAGCGTATACTCTGTGCGATAAGTTCATACGAGAGCTTCTAGTCCATTAGCTTTATCCATCAGAAACCGAGATATAATCCATTTTTACACAGGAACCAGTAGTGTTGCGAGAGTTGCCTCAGATTACACCGATCAACATGTTTGCTTTACGACAAGGTGCTCGGAAAAGCTGCACAACCGACTCCGTGATTAACGTAGTTTCTAAACATGGATCCGTCTAAGCCCTCAGCGCAAAATGTCTATTGTCTACATTGACCTTAAATAACACTGTACCTGGCAGAATTTATCTTGCGACTTGCTGTGTGTGCATTGTGTATCCGTTGATCTGACCTTGTCATTGCATTTTCCGATTCCCACTCTTATCGGTGTGTGCTTTGATGTTTTCTTGCATTGTATGATGTACGAGGGGCTTTTGAGAATCTTCTAGATGCAGAAGCATGTGATGTCTTTCTTGTTATTCTTTACAACAGAGTTCAGAGTAAAAATCCTTTACAGTATGTGAACCTAAGCCAAATTGCGTCACTTACATGTCTTGACCCTTTTGAAAGCTTTGCAACTCTTTTTGTAGTGTTGTTCCTTGCAATATGTGCAACTTTTCTAACTTTTTTCAACAGTATTGTGTGGAGTGACCTTATCGGCATTGAACTGCTTTTGTCGTGTTGCATTTCCTTATGATGATTGTGTCCCGACGTGAAGAGAAAATCCTGGCTATACTTGATGGCTTGAAGAGCTTACACCGTTTGTTGTGAGAAACTTCCGTACTTACTCGTAGGTTGAAGGCTACATTGAGTTGCTTAATTCGATCTCCTAGTTGTTGTAGCATGAAGTATACTAGTATATCCCAGTCCTCTATGGGCATTCCCAGTGAATGCTGTCTCTATTGCGTCGGCAGTAGTATCTCTCAAAGCTTTGTGCTCCGAGTAATTCTTCTTAATGAAGGGCCTTATCTGAAAAAGTGCATTCAATCAAGGGTTGACAATAAACCTTCTATTATCGTAATGAAATTTCAGTTTATTCAAGACCTGTTTGTAATTTTCGTCTGTGATTAAAAATTGCTGATGATGATGCTTTAGGGTATTGTGATTTGCCGACATCTGTAATGTCAGCCTTTGCCACCACAGCTTCAAAAGGTCCTTAAAGGCTGACCTATCCCCATACTTACCAGAAAAGTGTGGAAGCTTTACAGCAGGATGTTGTAATGTGCTGACTGGCTAACTAATTAAATGTTTCTAGAACGTTAAGAATTTATTCCCGCTTATTGATAAATATTGTTTCAGCTGCTGTTAGCGAATGGTACGTGAAGTTTTTATTGGTGTCCCTGAGGCCTGGTACATATACAATAGAAAATGAGAGGAGCGATTTATATATGTGCAACAGTAGAGTGCGCGCGATGAGTGCGAGAGCGAGCCAACTGAAATTATCAACACACGCAGAGTGAGAATACTACGCACTACTACAGTCTTCGAAGTACAATCGTACACACTGAGTGGCTTTTTAATGCACAACAGAGTGTCTCTTAAGGAAAAGCAAATTTGTTGCGTGTTTTTGTAGCAAAATGTATTGCATGACATAACCTCTCCAATGTTTAACACTCAAATTAATTATATCCTAGCCGCAGAGGCTTTGTTCACAAAATAAAGAGGTAGGCAAAAACTAATCCCACGACCAATTTATTCTTTACGAAGAATAAATTGGTCGTGGATGAGGAGGACGAGATGCTGCAATTATAGCGAATTCAATAAAGAAACCAGCTTTATGCGAATCGCCAAGAGTAGGAGTTAGATAAAAGAGGGGCTAACTACAAAGAAAAAGGTACTGTTACACTTTATTACACCTTTAATTAACAAAAAGTAAACTGGAATTTTCTTTAAACAAATTTAGATGCAATTTAAATGAGACAAGGAAAACGGTAATTAATTAAAGCAAGAAATACTAATGATGATAATAATAGTAATTATAATAATAAGTAACACGGCTTAGCATCAATAAATTGTCTACTACGCTAGTTTAACAGAATATAGTCGTCACTTTCAAGTGAATAACGCAAGTTATGCTTTTGAGGTGCAAGACATCTGGCCTAAGACGATCAACTTCATTGATGTTGCTTCAGCATTACCGTAATGATTTAAGGCAACAATAGAAAAATAACTGCCGCTAAAGAGACACCGAAGCCGCTAACGGCTTAGTTAAATGAAATAGCTAATAATGCCATGGACATATCTCCGAATTTAGAAAGCCACCAAAACCCTAATAGTGAAAACATAAATTATTCATCGACACCATTAAATACAAATTCAGCTGCACTGCAATCTATTCAGATATGCCCAAAATTAAATTAGTTATACTTGATGAATCCGTGTGCGTTTTGATAAAAGTTTTAATATTCTTCTAATTTTCTATTTCGTAAAAGTAATTATAACGTGAGAAAACTGCATATACAATACTCATACGGAAAACTTACATACAAATCTACACAACCTGCTTGATATTTAAGCGTCGTGTTTACAAGAACGAAGTAAAAATAGCTATTATTGATTAGGTAAAATTCAATCGTATATAACAAAATGTAAACCATAAACTAATTGCAATAAGCAACTAAATGAATAAATCCTGATTCGTCGTTAAATCAATAACATACAAGGTGCGTTCCAAACCAAACGTCATCAATTCAAATGTTTTGGTAAACGTTTTACAGATTTAAAAACAAAGTTTGATATTAGCTCTTTTTCGAAATTCATTTTTGTACCGATGACACAAACATACTGTCATTTTAGACGCAATAACTTCGCTTTCACCCGAATTCCACCAAGCTTTCACTGGAAGTCAGGGAGGAATGTAACTTCCCAACGCACTATCTCATTCACAGATGGCGCCAGCAAAATAATTTTTATGACAAAAGTCTCGTTTATTTTTGAACGCACCTTGTACAACAGGAAATAAATTAAGTAAATACAGTACTCAAAACAATCGAATCGAAATGCAGTTATAATTACGAATATTTATGTGAAGCAAATATTGAATGTTTCGTAAACCCAATACTACCACCCAGATATTTAGTGCTGATTTCATGAAATTGAAAAGAACCCGTTCCGGCGATCAACGGGAATGAGAGGTGACCAATCAACTCGCGAAGGCAAAACGTGATAACAGGTAGAAAGAAATAAGTTTTTCGTGTATGTGGACATCAACAGTTTTTGGGAGGAAAATCGAAGAGGATCAACATAGAGAAAAGAACAAAACGGGCAAACATTTATATGAAAAACCAGATAATATTGAACTTTAGTTGCATTGGCGAATTTTTTGAGTTTTTAAGTCCACGAATTCATACCTAATATTTTACGTTATGTTGTGCTTCTAAAGTTAGAAAGGAAGTTTTTAAAGCGGATTTGTAATCCAGCAAACTGACAGGGTGTTATTGATGAAGAAACCCCAACGACAAGATAGGGTTTGATTTGTATGTGAATTCAAAGAGTGGCTAAAAAAATTATCCTGGCAATTTGTGCATTGGAAACGAGAAAAGCGATCAGCTTAGGATGCCCGGGAAGTTATTCGTTATGATTTATGCGGAAAACAAGAGGAAAAGGATTAGAAATTAACTACGGCAAGGATTACTTGAGTCTTGAGTTGTGTACTCCGTAGCGTTAATATTAGTTGAACAAAAAGTTGGACCGTATGTGTGCAATGAGGAAGACGAAATTAAGCGAATTAAATACCTGGCGAAAGGTTTGAACACGTTTACAAGGAATTCGCTGGCCGATTGGTAGAATGTTACACAAAAAATGTGATATTGGTGAAACTTTCACATTTCTGTTTCGGTGTCAAATTGAATTTATTCCCTCCGTGCCAAGTCCGAGTGATCGCAATTGATGTAAAAGAATACAAGTTGTTCCGAAAAAGCTGTTGATATAGGTAAATATTGAGTTTTTCGTCATTTGAATTATTTATTGGCGATAATTTCTACTATGAAATACATAGAACTAATTGTCATTAACGTTAAATGTTAATAATGATTCATTAATCATAACGCATATAAGAACTGCCGCCACCCTCCCAAAAACGAGAGCCCGTCGGAGGCTGAGTAACTTTCTTCTACGTGGGCCATTCAACAAGTACTTAGCCTCACCGCCTAATGACGCTGCTATTACAAAAGAGTTTTACCATCGTGCAGTACATTCTTTTAGTAGCCTACTGTCAAAGTTTCAGTCAATTCCCTTAATTAGTTTTGTTGAATGTACTGCACGATGGTAAAACTCTTTTGTAATAGCAGCGCCATCGGGCGGTGAGGCTAAGTACTTGTTGAATGACCCTCGTATGTATTTTTTACATTTCAATGAAATTCATCTTAACGAACACACTCAAATATAAGTATTGTTACATGTCCAAACATTTCTGTGAGCTTGTTACATAACCAGTATACCCTATGTATACTGGTATGAACTGGGAGCACATTTGATGTGTATCCAATATACATCATCAAGGCTCCCGGGGAAAGAACTCCTCATTTACCACTTACCTGCTACTCTGTCCATTTAATACCAGATCAACAAAAAGAAATAGAATTACATAATTAAACAGTTTAGTTTTATTTTATATTTTAAATCAATTACTTTTACACTTCTTTAATTATTTTAACATCTTTCCACACTGTATCTACTCGGACGGAGGATGCCTGGAAGAAAGTAGGAATTAATCGATGGTGGCTACGCAGCGTAAAAACGCATCCAAGCCGAATGAGGTTCGCGGCTCAAGCCTACACCTCACCATCTAACTGTTGTGTTGGTTTCCTGCAACTGTACCGGAACTCGTTATACTTTCTGGCCTCGCTGATTACTTCGCGGCGGAATACACTTCGCGTACAAAACCGTAACCGCTGTTGTTACTACTCGCCGTTTCTCGCTCGATCAATTGTCTTTTAAACGATTCTTGCGGCCTCAATTCGCCCTAAATTCGCTGAGTAGTTGAAACGTGCGTTCTCGTTCCACGTAAACTTCTTCCTCCGCGCACGTCTCTCTACTCGCATGGTGAAGCTTTGCGGCGAATTTAATAAATGGTTTGAAGGCAGGGTTTAGCACAGTGTCACTCCGCTGGAAACACACCCCGAAGCTTCTCATGTACATGGTTGCTGTCGCCGCTAATGTTATGGCTTATGCAGTATAACACTTGGCGTAGCTTGTCGATATTTCTATAAGCACACCCCGAAGCTTCTTATGTACATGGTCGTTGTCGTCGCTAATGTTGTGGTTTATGTAGATCGAATTATGAAGTCTTTACGCTTGCCGTTGGTCGACAAGTACATGCTTCAACGACAATGGGCGTAGCTTGTCGATAATTCTATAAGCACACCCCGAAGCTTCTTATGTACATGGTCGTCGTCGCTAATGGTATGGATTATGAAGACTTTACGCTTGCCGTTGGTCGACAAGTACATGTTTTAATGACAATGGGCGTATGTGCTTGGCCGTATACACTTGGCGGAGCTTAGACAATTGACGACGTTGTATATAGCATAACAAGCTATTGTCGCAATTGTTGTCGCAACTATCAATGAAATCATGATCAAAAAACGAATGTACTCGAAAGCACAAGAATCGATCAAGCATGATCAACATCTGAAAGTGACGTCAGTGCGGCCATTCAGAATTGCTCGAATATTCCAGGTAGTTCGCCAATGTACAAGAAATGGATTGGATGACTAGAGACCCTATATAAAGCCGAGCTGAATGAATGGGGGAAATATCGCAACCGCGATAGTAAAACTGCGATATAGTGGAGCGCGAAGTAAAGGCCGATATTGATTAGTAGTGAAGTGATTTTTGTGATAAAGACAGTTGAAATAAAAATTGATAGACAAGTGAAAAGTGAAATTGTAAAAAAATGAAATTAATGATTGTACATTCTTAGTAAATAAACTCTTTTAACTTAATTTAAAGACAGTGCGTTTTCACTTTCCTGTAACATTGAAATTATTGACCCCGAGCCAGAACACTCGACAATGGTGTCAGAAGTAAGAATGAAAATCTTGAAAGTGAAAACTTATAAACATTTTTTTAAAAATTCACTATAGTGAAATGTAAGGTGAAAATGATGAATTTACCATGTCGGAGCTTAAGGGAGAAGCAGAAATGCCAATATCCAAAAAACTAGAAGATACACTGCTGCAAATATTGATGCTGATGCAGCAAGAGCAACGACAACTGTCATGCAATTTAACTGCGAAGCTGGACCAACAAGTATTTGAAATCAAGGCGGACATCACACAGAAGCTGGAGGAGCAACCAAGGAGGCTAAATAAACAGTCAGCAAAACTGGACCAACAAGTGATCGAAATCAAGGAAGTACAAAAACAATCAACCGAAATAAATGCGGAGCTTGGTAGTCTGACCAATCAAATTAAAGGTGTCGAGGAAAAGGTTTACCAGATCGAGGAGAAAATTAACCATCAGATCAGCCAGGTCAAAGAGAGAATCAATCATGAAATGTAAAAAATGAAAAAGGAAAGCACATCCAGAAATGTGAACCCACCAATATTCGTCGGGCTAACGGTCTGGAGTATCTACAAAATCCAGTTTGAAGCTGCCGCTAGTACAAATCACTGGAATCAGCAGAAACGAGCAACTGCATTAATTCTTGCTCTAAGAGGCCCAGCTGCTGAGCTTTTACAGACTATCCCCGTTGAGTCACATTCAAATTCGGCTGTTATAATAAATGCCCTTGATATGCGTTATGGAGACGACCATCTGAAGCAGATTTATCGGGCACAGCCACGGCATCGGATGCAGAAGTCTGGCGAAACCTTACAGCAGCTAGCCCAAGACATTGAGCGACTGGCACCTTTGGCTTACCCAGCTTGTGACCGAGAACATCGAGATGACGCAGCAACAGAAGCATTCATTAGCGCGTTAAATGGCCCAGAATCGCAACAAGCTCTCGGTTCAACTCAAAAACAAACGGCGAAGGATGCATTAGCTTATAGTCTGAGCTTTAAGGCAGCGAAAAATGTGACTCGAATCACTGCTCAGGTTCCCGAGGTAGTGACAGACAAGTGCAGGTGTGAGCGCGTGGTAATTGAACGAGATCCGCAGGTAAATGATGCGCCTAGATGCTGAAATTGCGGAGAGAAGGGGCACCTGCAAACAGACTGCAAGAAGCGGAGAAAACCGAGCTATTGTCCAAGGGGGGCGGAGATCCAGATCGCGTCAGAAGCCCAGAATGGAAGCCCTTTAAACTGAGGGGGTTAACTTCGTGGGGCAAAGGTTGGCTAGGAGGAGCAACGTCCCCAGCGCTATCATTGTGTCAAGACTACATCGAGGAGAAGCAGAGAGATTTTCTGCGACCACATGGAATCACGCTGGGTATTGAAATGGTGGAATGTTAAAATATTGATGGAGGATCCCAGCGTCCAAGTTCCCAAGATGAATGTGGTAGTATGTACCGACACTGGTGTACCTAATTCTTCCGAGAGCATTGTATGATTCTGGAGACCATCGATCTTATCTGATAGAGCCAACGAAGACGTCCTCCTTGCGCAGTTTGATTGTAGGACGAAGCCTTGTAAGATCTATAAAGAACGGATACGTCCCGGTTAGAATCCTTAACACTGCAGACTCAACCACGAGCATCAATGCGGGAGAAGTCATCGGCAGTTGCCAGCCTGTTTCCACCATCATATCTTTGGAAGCTAGTCGCGACCAGCATTGGAAAAAGAGGCAAGACACAGAAAAAGCCCGCGAGTTCACGTCTGCAATATTGAAGCAGGTCAAATTGCCAGCGCAGCTATTCAAGCGAGCCTCTGATCTGGTCACTAAGTACAGTGACATCTTCTCAACAAGCCCGGATCACCAAGGCTGAACGAGTATGATATCTCACGTCATAGGTATACAGGGAGCCAAGGCGATTCATCAAGCACCGAGACGTCTTCCTATAGCCAAACAAGGAGAAGTGAACACACTGATCTCGGACATGGAAAAACAAGGCGTTATCCAACCTTCTGCCAGTCCATGGGCCGCGCCAGTGGTTCTGGTAAAGAAAAAGGATGATAACACTCGTTTTGGTGTCGACTATAGACAGCCTAACGACGTCACTAAGAAAGATAGTTACCCGCTCCCACGCGTCGATTACATCATGGACACTTTAGCCGACTCAAAATGGTTTTCTACACTCGATATCAAGAGTGGCTACTGGCAGGTAGAAATTGACAAGAAGGACCGAGAGAAGACCACATTTTTAGTTAGGACCAGATTGTGGCAATTTGTGGTGATGCCATTTGGGCTTTGCAACGCTCCAGCCACCTTCGAACGCCTTGTGGAATACGTGCTACGAGGCCTGACCTGGAAAACCTGCTTGAGAGCATGTGCGAAACATAGAAGAGGTTTTCTCCTGATTGCGACTAGCGAATTTGAAACTAAGCCCCGACAAGTGTACCCTTTTCGCAGCTGAAGTAAAATACCTGCAAAACATCGTATCAGCATAAGGGGTCCCTGAGAAAATTACAGCTGTGAAAAGCTGGCCTACACCAAACAACAAGCGCCAACTACGAAGTTTCCTGGGTCTAGCGACCTACTTTCGAAGATTTGTCAAAGACTTTGCCAAAATAGCTAAGTGTCTCCATCAGCTAACCGAGAAAAATCGTCCGTGTATCTGGAATGAACAATGCCAGGCAGCCTTTGAGACCTTGAAGGAGAAGCTGTGTGAATCACCCGTGCTGGCATATCCAAAGCCCGGAAAAATGTTTGTAGTTGACATTGTTGCGAGCAATGACGGGATTGGAGCTGCACTCACCCACCAGATCGATGGGGAGGTAAAAGTCCTCTCGTATTACAGTCGAGTTCTGTTATAAAGTGAGAGGAACTACTGAGTGACGAGGAAGGAGCTATTGGCTATAATAGAGCCCACCAAGCAGTTCCACAAGTACGTATATGGCCAGAAATTTGTTCTTCAAACAGACCATGCATCGTTGAGATGGCTGCTTAGCTTGAAAACCCCGAGTGACAATTTGCAAGATAGATTGAAAGATTGCAGTCATACGATAACACAATTGTTCATCGGATCGCGGAGTCCAAGGAAATGCTGACGCCCTATCTCGTCGTCCATGTCCAGCAAAGGAGCCGACCGTTGCTCTGCGGTTGATAACGGCTGAATTCGATGAAGGTTGGTCATTGGAGGAGACTCGTAACGCCCAGCTAGCCGATGAAGACATCGGACCATTGATCGTATGGAAGGAGACAACTGGGTGACCTGACTGGAAGGACATTCCGATGCATGGCGCAACCGTGAAAAGTTATTGGACACAATGGAACTCCCTTCAGGTAGAGGGTGGCGTACTCAAGGGGAAATGGGAAACGGCGGATGGCAGCTCCTATAGGATGCAAACAATACTTCCCAAAAGCCGAATCCACGATTTGGTTAAGGAAATGCACGAAGGATCCTCGCGAGGCCACCTTGGTGTTAACAAGACCTTAGCGAAATTGCAGGGGGATGTTCTACTGGCTCCAAGCTCGAAACCACGTAGAGGACTTGTGCCGTAAATGCACGATTTGCGCTTTCGTCAAAGGTCGAAAGCGACGACTGAGAGGACAAATGCAAACCTATAACGTGAGAATACCGTTTGAAAGGATTGCTGTTGACATCACAAGACCCTTTCCTGAATCTGAATGCAGGAATCGATACCCGCTGGTTGTGGCCGATTATTTCAGCAAGTGGCCCGAGGTCTACCCCATTCCCAACCAGGAAGTAACTACTGTAGCCGAACAGCTCGTATTGAGTTGGGTCAGTAGGTACGGCGTACCTTGCGAACTTCATTCGGATCAAGGCCGATATTGATTAATAGTGAAGTGATTTTCATGATATAGACACTTGAAATAAAAATTGATAGACAAGTGAAAAAGTTAAATTGTAAAATAGAGAAATTAATGATAGTGCATTCTTACTACATAAACTCTTTTAACTTAATTTAAAGACAGTGCGTTTTCACTTTCCTGGAACATTGAAATTATTGGCTGCGAACTATAACACGCGACAGTATATTACATTTTTCTGAAATTCATCTTAGCAAAAACATTTAAATATTTATTATATTTCAATTAAATTAATTTTAATAAACACATTTAAATATTTATTACATTTCAGTGGACTTAATTATAATAAATAATTTTGTCTATTTATTACATTTCAATGAAATTCATTTTAACAAACACATTTATTTAATTATTACATTTCAATGAAATTCCCCTCAACAAGCGCATTTCAATATTTATTAATTTTGAATGAAATTGAATAAACACATTTAAATATTTATTAAATTTCAATGAAATTCTCCATAACAAACCCATTCAAATTTACTGAGTTTCCACAGAATTTAAGATAAAATCACGAGAAGCATATGAGTCATACGACAACGATATCGGTTAAAAGATTATACACAATCAAAAAACTTTTCTTTGATTTTGTAAACGTCAAACATAAAACCCTTTGTTATCCTACGTCAATGCCTTCAAGGGTTTTGTTTTAACTTCAAGAGTTTATCGTGATTACAAAACCTCACCATAGTAAGTACCGACAGAATCAACTCAAAGGAGCTAAATTGAAAGCATCTCAATCTCTGAAGAAGATGTTGGTCAACAATTGAGGGGCTTCATTTGGATAAAGGACCTGGCCCAGATCTCATTCCACTCTGGTTTCTGGCTCAGTGTAAAAATGAACTGACTCAACCCCTTTGCATCATTTCCAATATCTATCCCTCTAGTGGAATCTTCTCTTCGTAGTGGGAATTCTCTTACCAATTCATAAAATATGTGAAAAAAGATATGTTGCAAATAACAGGGGTATTGCTATACTGTTTACCACTCTTAAACTTTTAGGACAAATTATTTGCAATAAAATATCCCCCATCGTCGAACCATATCTAAATGAAGAACAACATGGTTTTCGAAAAAAAACAGATCTACTGCTAACAATCTCATTGTTATCACTTCAGACATTCTTTGCGATATGGAAAAAGGTAACCAAATAGATGCCATATACACAGACTTTAGCAGAGCATTTGATCGTGCGAATAATGGAATATTGATGAAGAAACTCCGCAGCTTCGGAATTACTGGTCCATTGCTTAGTTGGATTCATTCTTGACTAAACCGAACACAACTTGTCAAGCTTCAAGTAAGTTTATCTGGATAAATATATGTCCTCTCTGGGGTTTCACAGGGCAGCCATCTCGGTCCACTTCTTTTCAATATTTTCATATCTGAACTTTCAGATATATCACACCCTTTTTCACATCGATGGTCTCAAGGTGTATCACATCAAACCTCTAGCCGACGCTTTGTTTCTCCAGTCCAAATTAAATATTCTCCTTTAATGGTGCAATGACAACCAACTTTCACCGAACTTGGTAAAATGTCAGGTAATAAGTTTTTCAGGAAAAAGATTATCATTCTCTATGATTACCATATTAGTAATACACTTCTTAGTAGAGTCGAGCATGTTGTGGGCCTTAGGGTAGTCCTAGATACGAAACTCCGATTCAACCTTTATTATGATGAAGCCCTTTCTGGAGCATATAAAACTTTACGATTTATCAAAAGGAGAGCCAAAGAGTTTAAGAATATTATAACAAAATCATTGTATATACGAATGATGTACCATACTCTGGAATATACCTAATTAATTTGGAACCCTGTTCTTGATGCTCATAGTAAATGGTTAGAGTCACTGCAGAAACAGTTTGTATTCTTTGCTCTAAGGTCCCTATATGACCCCAGGTTTTTCCATAATTTACCACCATATGAGAATGGACTCCAACTGTTTAATTTGTCTTCACCCTCCTCCAGGAGAATCGCGTTGTCCTCATGTCTGGTTTTCGATGTCTTGAGGATCAAGCCCTGTTGGCTGGCCCCATCCACTTATGGGCTATCCAATCGGATAAGCTCTCCCTCTTATGATGTGTTTCAGGTGCTCTCACCCGACATACGCTAAGGCTTTACTTTGGATCCTTGGTCCATTTGGGAGGAGTGCGTGGGGGTGCTGCCACCATCAGAATACCCTACCTTTATTTATGGCCTTGACTTTTCGTGGCAAGAATGAAATCGCCTTAAGTCTCGTGCGTGGTTAACCGGGCATTGTTGTCGCGTTTCACTCGTCAATCCTATCGGTATGTTACCTAGGCCATCGACGCCTATCAACGATCGATCGATTCTTCATGTTGTTGACTCTGGTCATCGAATAATTTGTAAGTGCAAGAAAAATTTTTGTAGTGGGCTCGCTCCATGATACCGCAAAGCTAGTTTGCCAGCGCACCTACGCGTTCCCAGACAAGGTCATTTCCAATCGAGCATGAATTTTGCGTTCATTGAGGCATCAATCCACCGCTGCAGTCGTGAACGGACATTTATACCACCTGAAAACATTACACATTAAATACTTAAAGAGTCGCAAAAAATGGCTATATTTCGTATGAAAGTGCATTAAAGCTCAACTTATTGATATATTTGGGCCATATTTAACTGTTAATATCTTCAGAGTCCTTAAAAGGAATGCAATTTGTACTGATGCAGTCTAGTCAAATATTTTGTCCTCTATTTGGAATTTTTACAATCAAAACCCTTATACGCGTCGATCAGTATTGCTGAAAAGTCACAGTGAAGATCGGATTTTTTTTTTGTTTTAATGGTGAAGGTCCGTCACCGTTATTTGATTTTCAGGTCCTTTAAATCGGACCAAAAGAAAGTCCTAAATGTTGCCGAAAACAGGAATCTTCTATTATCTCCGTTCAAATTCTATACGTGAACTGAGCACGAATAGCGAAAATATATACATACCGGTCAAGCTGATAACCTTCTCTCCTTTAAAAGTGGTTTAAAAATGATTAATTCCAACAATTTTCTCTAAATATCAACTATTTGGCTCACGTGAAATTCCTTAAGTCGATAAAAAAAAACAAAAAGAAAATGTGGCTATCACGTATGTTATTCCGCCACCATGAGATCACATCTCAAAGTAAAACACCATTTCTGAAATTTTTTCCAACCATATCTATAGAGAATTGGTCTTTTAGAGAACACGTATCTCTCCAGTATAGCATGTTGTTATTGTTGCAACAATAAATATTTCAATTGCTTGAAATGTTGCTGCTTATGGCTCCATTGTTACAAGATATTCTGAATACATGCACTGATTACTAGGATAGCTAGATATCGCAGGTGCAATGGACCTGTTTTAATTTCCTGTGCGGGATATACCAAATTCCCAAATTTTACTAATGTCAACAAAATTTACCGAATTTTGACATGTAAGGGCTTTTTCGCTCTGGTAATCTTTTGTAGATTTTTCGGAATTCAGTTGAACTATCGCCAAGGTAGTGGAGGGCGGTAAACACATTCTTCACCTATGCTATGCTTGATCCTCAAAGCTTAAATAGGCATTTCAAATGAAACCAATATTGACTAAACTCTTAAAACATATGAACAATTTTTTCTACAATATACGAGTATGTGAGAACTAGTATTGCTGGAAACTAATTTCTCTGTAATTGTTAATATTTCCTCCTTATCCACTTGGGTATGGTGCATGCCGGATAAGTTATCATGCCCAAACCGGCACTTATAGCTTGCACCATGTGTTGTGCGACCCATTGATGGCTTTACGAGCTAATTTTTGACTGTCGACAATAGTCGACATTCAGCTATTGGCGTTGACTATTGGCAACGTCCATACCAAAGTGGTTCAGGATTCAGGTTTCACTGACAGAAAATGCACTTTTTTCAATGCTTATGGCTTTTTCTTTATTTTTTCAAAATGACAATTTTGTAACATGCTAAACTATTACTCTTTATAAACCACGAATACAAGCCTCCTCATCAGCATCAAATGTACTTCCGGCTGGGCATGTCTTTTCAACTGGTGGTTTATTTCGCTCACACATCGTATATTTGTTCTTATCAGATGTGTTAGGTATGTAGACTTTTCCTTTGTCAAGGTCAACATCTTCGCACTTACATGTAGCTGCTTTTATTTCAGTGCAAAGTCCATTGTCGAAATATTTATCATTTTCGCAAACAATCCAGTAAGGAGTTTTGTCATCAACACAATAACTTACAATAATTAGGATCAGCAATAAGTTGCTTATCTTTTCCTTTACAGATATCCTGCACAATTGCACCATTTGTGGAACCTCTACTGCACAGACTTTTGTTTTTAGTGATGCACATTTGTATAATAACATCGAAATCCAAACCGTCTTTACATTTACTGATTATGTGATTACCATCTATGCATTCATAGTGAGACTGACAATCATCGAGTTTTGTAAGGTACATACCTTTATACGCTTCTTTTTAACAATCGAGCTTAGTATCTGTGCATGTAAAGTTAACATCAGGGACACATTCTCCAAGGAATGGATCGAAGACTCCCTCGGGACAAGTATCAGGAACAAGTCGAAGTTTCTCGTCAGTACTTTCACATTTTTCAAATCCGGTACAATCTGTTTTAGGCACAGCTTGAACTTGACCTTCTATAGGACAAGCATCTGGTGCTGCTGGATCGATGTCTTCATAATCCACAGAGCATCCCCAAGTAGTTATATCGAATATCATGCCACCTGGACTTGAGCAACAGATGTTAATAAGGTGCTCAGTATGAGTAGTGCCGAAAGAAAAAAGTCTGTAAATTTTTAAATTTTAATATATGTCACTGATACATTTAAAAGCCAAAAAAAGAAACAGTTTCAGCATAAGAGGTTTGATTTAAAAAAAACTATGTATTTTATTCAAATTTAAATAAAACTGAATAGAAGCCGACCTTGTAAGTGAAAGGGAATTGCGACGACATCCAAACGATATGTAAAATAGTGAAAAATGCGACCACAGATATAATGTTAAACGAAGCCAGATCAGCGTATATCTCAATCAAGCATTTTCAAGACGAAAACCACCGTGTACGAGCCTCTGGAAAGGTACACATGGTGGAATATTAGGCAACCATATTGATATTAAAAGTTGGTAGAAGCAATATTTCGAAAATCTCCTAACAGCACTCATATCAACCATTAAAACTGTGAGTATGCCAGGGGCTGGAGGACATGCAGCAATTTGTGACCTGAAGAAGAATAGACTCGTGGAATAGATGAAATATCAACTGAGTTTATTTGAGCTAGGATAACAATAAATATAGGATTTGGGAAAAAAGTGCCGCTGTTCGATAACGGGTGGAAAAGGATCAAACCCTCCATAAAACTAGGAAGAAAAGCTTCACTATGAAAATAGCAAAGAAATCACCCTGTTGTACTTATTGTTTTATATTAACTTTATTATTGAGGTGGACTGATTTATGACTGACTCATGCTATTTATTACACAGTACTACTCCTTGACATTTCAGCTTTACCTCTAAACATCATATATTCTTATGGTCTAAACTTAGATGTACTACATGTTTAGGATTTACTATAATATAATTTATTTCAGTATTTAACATCTCCCCTTTTTATTTTTTTTTTGTTTTCTTTACAGTTTTTAAATTCAACAATTGCAATCATTCATTACATTAGAAATATACTTCTATTTGCGGGCCTAACAAATCCTACATCATTGTACACTTGAAAGCATTACCTTATTGTACATTTTGTTTATCAATTGTAATTTAAACTCCTAAATAAACCATGTTTTCATTTAATTTGCACTTTGGTATCTTTTTATGGGTTTTGCTAACCTGCCTGATCGTGTATGATATTCTTTACTTATGTTAAAATTGTTTTCTTTATTTTCATTCATTATTGGTTGACTTTGCCCTGTTTCATTTCTTATACGTGAAAGGCAAGAATCTTAATTATTAAGCATTGGTTCATTAATATCCAAAAATTGTGAGTCTGTCATTTTAAAACTGGGAGTGTGCTTTGATTTTCTTCTTCTGTGAGTATATATATATATATATATATATATATATATATATATATATATATATATATATATATATATATATATATATATATATATTTATAAATGTATATGTATACATATACATATATATATGTATATATATATATATATATATATATATATATAAATGTATATGTATACATATATATATATATATATATATATATATATATATATATATATATATATATATATATATATATATATATATATATATACATATATATATATATATACAGTCTTCCACAAAAGTCAAGGTACAGAGAATCGGTAACTGAAAATTGTATTACTGAATCAATATTTTTATTTGAAAACCAAAAGTTATGAAATGGTAATAATACGAGTTCTGTTGAATTTAAGTTTTCATAAAATTAAAGGGATTCGGCAATAATGATCATTGAAGACAATCATTTTTTGTTGGCAATGTCTCTTTTCTACTCCACAAAAGTCTTGGTACAGTTGCAGAAAATGCCCTGTTATTTGTAAAAAGGGGAATCCATCAAGTTCATATTATCAGAGTGAGTTGACAAACGTAGGCCGCTGTCTTTAATATCGCGTCCGTATTCGTGGTGTATCTTTTATTTAATAAAATTTTTAAAAAATGAGTCGAAAGGAGTTGAGTATTAAGAAGCGTGAAATAATTATTAATCTGCATTCAAATCAGAGCAAATCATATTCTGAAATAGCTGAACTAGTGTTGCGAAGTCGGTCAACCGTTCAAAAAAGTGATAAATCGATGTAAGAAGGAAAATAGAGTGGAAAATGTGCCCCGAACAGGTCGTCCATCTAAACTAAGTGCAAAGGACAAGAGAAAAATTTCGCGAATGGTAAAACAAGATCCATTTCTAAGCTGTAGAAAAATCTGGGATGTTCTTGGAATTAATGATAAGAAGGAGGTTAGCGCAGAAACTGTGCGTAGAGCTGTCGTAGAAGCTGGATTTTCATCTCGTACGCCTAGAAGAAAACCTCTTGTAAGTTCCATAAACAAACAAAAAAGAATAACATTTGCAAAAGCATAACCAATAACGTTTTGGGATAATGTTTTATTTTCGGATGAGTCTAAATTTTGTATATTTGGTGTAAATGGGCATAAGAGGGTCTGGCGAAAAGTAGGAGAAGTATTTAATCCCAAGAACACTATTAAAACAGTAAAACATGGAGGCGGTGGTGTTATGGTTTGGGGTTGCATGGCTGCTGCTGGAGTTGGAAATCTGACATTCATCGAAAATACTATGGATCAGAACTCTTATTTAGAGATTCTACGAAACAACATGAAACAAAGTGCAGCCAAATTAGGTATGCGAGAAGATTTCTTGTTTCAACAGGACAATGACCCTAAGCACACTGCGCATAAAGTTCGAATGTGGCTATTGTACAATACTCGCATGCTTGCTACACCGCTTCAAAGCCCTGATTTGAACCCTATAGAGCATCTTTGGAATAAGCTTGAGACAAAAATCCGAAAAAGAGTGATATCAAGCAAGGCGCAGCTTAAGGATGTTATATTGGAGGAGTGGGCCAGAATCAGCAGCGAATTTACTGAAAAATTGGTATATTCTATGCCTAAAAGACTGAAGTCAGTAATTCAGATGAAAGGATATCCGACAAAATATTAAGAAAAGTATAATTCAATTAACTATGCAAGACTATAATTACAATTTGTATCATTTTTCTTTAGGTGTACCATGACTTTTGTGGACTTCATTCATTGACTTTCCAACACATCATATGTAATAATATATTAATACGACAGAATTTTCGTTTTGTTTTACATGAATTTAAAGTGTAATGATTATAGTTGAAGTAATACCAAAAAAATTTTATCACTATAGGTTTTTTAAATAAAAATATCAAACAATTTTCATGATATTTATCACTGTACCTTGACTTTTGTGGAAGACTGTATATATATATATATATATATATATATATATATATATATATATATATATATATATTGTCGCGTGTTATTGGTTCGCGGCCTATAATTTTAACGTTCCGGGAAAGTGAAAACGCGATGTCTTTTAATTTAAGTTAAAAGAGTTTATTTAATTAAATAAAATGCACAATAATCAGTTAACACTTTCACTAATTTTAATTGTCACTATTAAAAAATCTAACACTTGTCCATAAATTTATTATCGCAATTGTCTTCTAAATTACTTCACTATTACGAAACACACTATCGCAGTTCTTATCGCGGTCGAATGAATGATCCCCCCATTCATTCAGCTCGCCTTTATATAGGGTCTCTACCTATTCACCCATTTCTCGTACATTGGCGAATGTTCTACCGAGAGGTACCTGGTAGATTCGAGCAAATTAATGAATGGAGTGACGTCACTTGCAGATGTTGATCATGCTTGTTGGGTTCTCGTGGGTTCGAGTAAATTCATTTGTTGACGTTCTTAATGATTATGAAAACAATTGCGACAGTAGCTCGCAGAATTATTTGTACATGTAATTATTTGTACATGTATCACTGCCCCCACCTCAGTTCTTTTCGCCCCGAAAAGATGTGTCGCTATTTGTAGTCAATTCTCCCTGGATGTAATATGGGGCAAGACGGTCCAGATGCACGATTTTCATTTTGGCTCTCGGCTTACGATGTTCCTGTATTCGGTATACGACGTCGTTGATTCGCTGTGTAACTCGGTATTGTCCCTCCCAATTATGTTGCAACTTTGGAGACCTACCCTTTCGCCGTTGCGGGTTATAAAGCCACACCAAGTCATCTTGCTGGAAGCCAGTAGAATTAGCCTTTAGATCATACCTGGTCTTCATGCGGTCAGTAGCCGATTCGAGCCGTTTTCGCACTGTCCGATGTATCTGGTTCAACCGTTGTCTTAGATCACTTGCGTACTCCGAGACCGTTTGGGGTTTCTCAGGGGGTGTTCCGAACTTTATATTGGCTGGCAAACGAATAGTCTTTCCAAAAATGACTTTGGCTGGGGCTTGGCCCGTCGACGCATGTTCAGTGGCTCTATACGCCATTAAAACTAGTGGGATATGTCGGTCCCAGTCCCTTTGGTTCTCGTCAACCATTTTGGCAAGGTGTTTATTGAGCGTGCCGTTGAAACGTTCGACCATTCCATCGGATTGGGGATGCAGCGGTGTTGTCCTCGTTTTCCGTATTCCCAGCTGCTCGCACATTTCGCTAAAAACTAGTTAACACCAAGGTGGCCCCCCGAGGATCCTTCATGCATTTCCTTAATCACATCGTGGATTCGGCTTTTGGGTAGTATACTCGTAGTTTGCATCCTATAGGAGCTACCATCCGCCGTTTCCCATTTCCGCTTGAGTACGCCACCCTCCACCTGAAGGGAGTTCCATTGTGCCCAATAGCTTTTCAGGGTTGCGCCATGCATCGAAACGTCCTTCCACTCCGGTCGCCCAGTCGTCTCCTTCCATACGAGCAATGGTCCGATGTCTTCATCGGCTAGCTGGGCATTTCGAATCTCCTCCGATGACCAACCTTCATCGAATTCAGCCGTTATCAGTCGCAGATCAACGGGCGGCTCCTTTTCCTCAATCCGTCGGCAATGCTTGCAGTTAGCTGGACATGGGCGACGAGATAGGGCGTCAGCATTTCCATGAACTCCGCCCTTTCGATGAACAATTTCGTAGTCGTACGACTGCAATCTTTCGATCCGTCTCGCAACTTGTCCCTCGGGGTTTTTAAAGTTAAGTAGCCATCTCAGCGATGCATGGTCCGTTCGAAGAACAAATTTCTGGCCATATAGGTACTTGTGGAACTGCTTGGTGGCCTCTATTAAAGCCAATAGCTCCTTCCTGGTCACACAGTAGTTCCTCTCACTTTTTGAAAGAACTCGACTGTAATACGAGAGGACTCTTTCTTCGCCATTGATCTGCTGGGAGAGTATAGCTCCAATACCGCCGTTGCTTGCATCGGTGTCAACTACAAACATTTTTCGGGGTTTCGGATACGCCAGCACGGGTGATTACACAGCTTTTCCTTCAGGGTCTCAAAGGTTGTCTGGCATTGTTCGTTCCAGACATACGGACGATTTTTCTCGGTTAGCTGATGGAGACACTTAGTTATTTGACAATCATCGAGTTTTTTAAGGTACATACCTTTATACGCTTCTTTTTCACAATCGGGCTTAGTATCTGTGCATGTAAAGTTAGCATCAGGGACACATTCTCCAAGGAATGGATCGAAGACGCCCTCGGGACAAGTATCAGGAAGAAGTCGAAGTTTCCCATCAGTTCTTTCACATTTTTCAAATCCGGTATAATCTGTCTTAGGCACAGCCTGAACTTGACCTTATATAGGACAAGCATCTGGTGCTGCTGGATCGATGTCTTCATAATCCACAGAGCATCCCCAAGTAGTTGAATCGAATATCATGCCACCTGGACATGTGATTAATTTTGGTGGTCCAGACTTAGAAAGGCAAATGTAATAAGATGTAGGTTCGTCTGCCTCTTGCGGTTTGTAAAAATTTATTTCGGAACACTCTTCTTGAGCAACATATGTTAATAAGGTGCTCAGTATGAGTAGTGCCGAAAGAAGAAAGCCTGTAAATTTTTAAATTTTAATATATGTCACTGATACATTTAAAAGCCAAAAAAAGAAAAAGTTTCAGCATAAGAGGTTTGATTTAAAAAAAACTATGTATTTTATTCAAATTTATATAAAACTGAATAGAAGCCGACCTTGTAGGTAGAAGGGAATTGCGACGGCATCCAAACGAAATGTAAAATAGTAAAAAATGCGACCACAGATACAGCACAAAACATGAATGGACATCGACGAGAGCAAATGATTGGTTCGATGAATATAACCAAAAAAAAAACAAGGCGCACAAAGTACACATTCAAACACCAACTCAGGCAAAAAAGGACCATTACAGAACTCTCCACCTGAAATAAAAATGCAAAACCAACGAAGGAAATGATGAAACACTCGCCAGAAGAAAGAGAAAATTTATGAAAGCATAATGTTAAACGAAGCCAGATCAGCGTATATCTCAATCAAGCATTTTCAAGACGAATACCACCGTGTACGAGCCTCTAGAAAGGTACACATGGTGGAATATTAGGCAACCATATTGATATTAAAAGTTGGTAGAAGCAATATTTCCAAAATCTCTTAACAGCACTCATATCAACCATTAAAACTGTGAGTATTCCAGGGGCTGGAGGACATGCAGCAATTTGTGACCTGAAGAAGAATAGACTCGTGGAATAGATGAAATATCAACTGAGTTTATTTGAGCTAGGATAACATATCCACACAGCCTCCGCAATCAGTTGAAATATAGGATTTGGGAAAAAAGTGCCGGTGTTCGATAACGGGTGGAAAAGGATCAAACCCCTAATAAAACTAGGAAGAAAAGCTTCACTATGAAAATAGCATAGAAATCACCCTGTTTTACTAATTGTTTTATATTTACTTTATGATTGAGGTGGACTGATTTATGACTGACTCATGCTATTTATTACACAGTACTACTCCTTGACATTTCAGCTTTACCTCTAAACATCATATATTCTTATGGTCTAAACTTAGATGTACTACATGTTTAGGATTTACTATAATATAATTTATTTCAGTATTTAACATCTCCCCTTTTTATTTTTTTTTGTTTTCTTTACAGTTTTTAAATTCAACAATTGCAATCATTCATTACATTAGAAATATACTTCTATTTGCGGGCCTAACAAATTCTACATCATTGTACACTTGAAAGCATTACCTTATTGTACATTTTGTTTATCAATTGTAATTTAAACTCCTAAATAAACCATGTTTTCATTTAATTTGCACTTTGGTATCTTTTTATGGGTTTTGCTAACCTGCCTGATCGTGTATGATATTCTTTACTTATGTTAAAATTGTTTTCTTTATTTTCATTCATTATTGGTTGACTTTGCCCTGTTTCATTTCTTATACGTGAAAGGCAAGAATCTTAATTATTAAGCATTGGTTCATTAATATCCAAAAATTGTGAGTCTGTCATTTTAAAACTGGGAGTGTGCTCTGATTTTCTTCTTCTGTGAGTATATATATATAAATATATATATATATATATATATATATATATATATATATATATATATATATATATATATATATAAATGTATATGTATACATATACATATATATATATATATATATATATATATATATATATATATATATATATATATATATATATATATATATATTGTCGCGTGTTATTGATTCGCGGCCTATAATTTTAACGTTCCGGGAAAGTAAAAACGCAATGTCTTTTAATTTAAGTTAAAAGAGTTTATTTAATTAAATAAAATGCACAATAATCAGTTAACACTTTCACTAATTTTAATTGTCACTATTAAAAAATCTAACACTTGTCCATAAATTTATTATCGCAATTGTCTTCTAAATTACTTCACTATTACGAAACACACTATCGCAGTTCTTATCGCGGTCGAATGAATGATCCCCCCATTCATTCAGCTCGCCTTTATATAGGGTCTCTACCTATTCACCCATTTCTCGTACATTGGCGAATGTTCTACCGAGAGGTACCTGGTAGATTCGAGCAAATTAATGAATGGAGTGACGTCACTTGCAGATGTTGATCATGCTTGTTGGGTTCTCGTGGGTTCGAGTAAATTCATTTGTTGACGTTCTTAATGATTATGAAAACGATTGCGACAGTAGCTCGCAGAATTATTTGTACATGTAATTATTTGCACATGTATCAATATTTATATATATATATATATATATATATATATATATATATATATATATATATATATATATATATATATATATATATATTATATATATATATATATATATATATATATATATTTATATATATATATATATATATATACATATGTATATATATATATATATATATATATATATATATATATATATATATGTATATATATAACTAGCACAAAGTACCCTTCGCAATCAGTAAATTTCTCTTGAGATATTAACATAACATCTCAACTCTTTTCACCTACGCCGCTGCTATTTTGATGCATTCGGTATATATCATTAACTGCATGAGATCTCAAAGGTTTTGTTTTTATCAAGATCTTTCATTTGGTGTCCCAAATGGCCATTTTGGTAAAAAGAAAAAATTGGGGGGTCACCGTCATTCATGAAGATACCTCCCCTTAGAACACTTAAATTTTTTCGTAATTCCCAAGGTATACGAGTACATTACTTCCATCTGAAGTCTGCTCATGTCGCAATTTGAAAAGGGGTTTGTTCAAAAATAGTACAAACCTTAAAAAGAGGAAAGCCCAGTTTGTCAAACTTGCAAACAAAAATGCATATTGTACCAATGCTTTTAAAATTTCCAACATGTTCTACGCATGAATCGAGAGAATGTCAAATGGCTTCAGGGTAATACGATTGACTACTGAGCAGATCTAGATGAAACAAATTTTTGCTTGGAACATAGCATCAAAGTACACCAACTTTTCACAGATTCGCGAACCTTTGAAAGTTTCTATAATTAACTTCTTGAAGTCTCACCAAACTGTTGTGCCTGACAATGTATAAAATCGACTGCCTAGCTAAAATTAAGGGCTCACTGAAGGCTTGGCGATAACACGAAAAGTTATTGTAAACACGTTGAGCGGTTCGTTGCTTGGGAAATTAAGTGACTGTTTGCATATGCGGTTGACACGTATGTATATACTGGCTCAACCTGTTCCAAGACAGCTGAATTAACAAAGCAAATGAAAACAACAACACTTTTCACACTCAACTACTTAACATTTTTCACTTCTTAATAACTAAAGATTTTTTTATATTTTTTCTATAAAATGTTGAGTTAGCTGGAGAGTGCTCCTGCAACCATCCTAGGCTTTAAAACAAGTTTTCTAGTAGAGTGAATTGATAACTTGAATTTCATCCAATACTTGGATACGATATCGTCCAAATTCATAGAAACGATGCAGAGTTTTTTTCATAAGCATATTAGAACCATCATTTATTCCAGCTTAAATTATTTTTCTGAATGCTTGGCCGATTATATATATTTAAATTAAACAGTATTCCTTAAATTTTCATGAAAATTGGAAGAAAATAAAAGTACCTAGGTCGATTTTAAATTTGCATCAACGCTATGGCTATAACTCATTTGATTATGATCCGGTTCCCATTAAGTTTTGTGAGCATCAAGATCTTATACAAATCTTAATAATTGCAAAATTTCAAGAAGTTTAAAGGTTTAATTTTGATTTTGTGGACCAAAACGTAAAATCTATAAATCATACTCATAAAGACCCACCTTCGTGAATATTTTCAAATTTTTCCGCTCAAATGTATCCAATCGCGAGAATGGGGACACACAATTTCGATACATTTTGCCTACCCCTGGACCCCCCAATGCATAAAATGACTTTTTATTTCAGATTTTAAAAGTTTCAATTCAGACCTTTCATTTGATACACCACTTCTCATAAAGCCTACTTTAGGTACACCTAACTTAGGAATAGTGAAGATTTCAAAATTTATGCTACCTTCAAATATGTTAAATTGAGGCTTTGATCGTTTTCCTTATTTGACTCAAAATTAGGCTTCTCGTACTTGCTTGGCTCGGGCATGCCTGATCACGCTTTGATTGCGAAGGCGTTTCACATTCCTATTGAAGGAATAAACCACTTAGTTCCCATTAGGTCCTGTTGCTCGTTTAGGAATGCCTGAATTGATTTCTAGTGGGATGGAGAGTATTTTATGTGGTGAGGATATAAAGGTTATTTACGCAGTAATTGAAGGGCTTCTGGACTACCCACTCAACACCTCCACTGTCAACATGGCCTGGAAGCACCTCTCGACACTCGAGTATGTTTTTTTTATCTTTAAGAATAATTTAAATATTGTGTACTATATAGTTCCATTTGTCAACCTACATATGTAAGCATCTCCCGGATTATAGTCTCTGGAGAGAGCTCTCCATTTCATTGAAGCAGTAACCACGCAGCCTGTCCCACCTTTTGTAGGCAAGAAATATGTGGTAGGCATGTGTAACGCGTCAAATTTCGATGCGCTGATACACTGATACCAGCGCCAGCAGTGGTATCAATGCACTGCACTGATACCATTGCGTTATGATACTTTGATTTCATACCACTATGCTTGATACGAGTATATTTTGCGCTTTTGTATGGGCTCACATAATAGCATCATAAGAGTGCCGGCAATGATATTAACGCACTCAAATTCTGCTGCGATACCTTCATCGCATGCTTCTATGCTTGATTGACTGGGTGCCGCACCGTAACGTAGCGCTAAGCCAAGTGGCATGGAGTTGCCAATGTTATTACCAACACACAGCAACTATGTTGATGCCAAGCGTTAAATCTCTCAACATAGTGGTTGATGCCAAAATGCGCTAATGCGCTGCTGATACCGAGGATCGGTATCAACGCAGTGGTATCATTGATAGTGTTGACCCATGTCTAATGTGTGGCAGATGTCACCTAGCTCTCCTCCGCAAGACACGCAATTGGAAGACCGTGACTTACTAATCTTGTGCAGGTAAGACCAAATATACCCATGTTAACTCAAGAGCGTTAAGTAGATGTCAGTCTTACCATGTCTTTAAGCGAGCGATGGCCATGGGTTGGAGTCTTGCTTTTGTGTTGTTCTTCCAGTACTGTTGCCAATTACTGAAAGTTTGCTGTCTCTTCTCCGAAATTTCCATTTTCTGTTCAACTTCACAGGTTAATATTTTTGAACTCTCAACCAAGGAGCCAATTTGGAAGCATGAATTTCACTTAAATCCTCGAACGTTGATTGAACGCCGATATGCAGAAAAAATCATGAATGAATACCAAGGAGGCTTAAGAGCAAGATGATTGAGTGCTGATAATATATTATTGAAACAAGGATCTTATCAAATGATGCCTGGCTTTAGCCATTGTGAGAGAATTTACAGCTATAGTATGTGAACTTTATTCATGTTTATTTAATATGCTAGGTAATTGATAATATGCTGAAATTTTAATTGTGCTATGTTATAATAATGAGAATATATTCCATTTGAATTTTATATGAGCGTGCAATTTGCAGTGCTCCTCGTTTCCGCATCTGTACCAACCATTTTTGGTGCTACCCTTTGCTGAGCATGTTACTCTAAAGTTCTGATCCATAAAGTTATTTAAACTGCACTGCGTTTGTCAGGAGTGATGTTCTTGATAAGGCAGGTCCACCTTTTTTGTCAACAGTTGACTCAGTACTTCACTAATACCTCTTACATAGGTTAACGTTGAGTATACAGAACAAGGTAAAAGTGACAGACCATTAGCAGTAATTCAGCTGGAATTCTGTCTGATCCTGGAGCCCTTTTGCCTTCGTAGGCAAGACTGCTTCTTTCAGTTCATCATTGAGGGTGCATCCTGTTCTATTGCAGCAGCGCAGAATGCTCCAATATACCCTAATGCAACAAAAATGCCCAACTGATACATTTTGTTTATTTTATGGGCTTATCAATCCGTGTATGATTTTGCTGTGGTCGTTAGTCTCGCTGTGAATGGTATTTATCATATTCCGAGACCAGGATGATTTGGTCTCTCATCGGAGACAGCTTTGTCTTTGGAACCATCTGCTGTGGCTTCTTTTTGAGTGTCTTTTGCGTTTCTTTATGCTTGGTTTCTAGTTTCGACGGTATAACGGTGCTCACCTAAATGAGTTCTCCATTTCATGTACACTTTTGCTTTTTAATGTACCTGTCATAGAAACGAAATTCACAATTTTTAAGAATTACAGTAGCAGGTAGTCTACGGCCGAGAGCCTGCTCACTCACTTCCCGCTGCCACCGGCACTGAGGATCCGACCGCCTACTCCATATTATCTTCCAGGTTTGGCATTATGTTTAGATTTATTTCCATATCGTTTAACTTTCCTCCAGGATACATAGATTCTTAATGATGATGTATATTAAATTTTATATACATATATCAATATAATATTATAATTCGCTTGAAAACTTGGTGTAATTCGTGGACAGACAAATGAATTGTGATTTTAGTAGTGTGTTGTAAAATTATTTTACGAAACCTTAAAAAGAAATTTATCTAAAGCTAGCATAAGATCGTTAATTAGACAATCAGTTGTTTAAGTGTTCAATCCACGTATGACAACCAGGATCACTCGTAACAAATAACCAAATCCCTTCCTGTAAGATTCAGTTATCATTGAAAAAAAATACGTTATTCACTGCTGGCAAAGTTTTTTATTTTATCAAAATTACTCGTACAATTTACTATTTTCTTTATGCGCCGCGAATACAAGCCTCTTCATCAGGATCGTATATAGTTCCGGTTGGGCAAATCTTTTCATCTGGTGGTTGACCGGCCTGACATATTGTATATTTTGTCTTATCAGATGTATTAGGTACGTAGATTTTATCTTCCTCAAGATCATAACCTTCGCATTTGCAGGTACCTGGTCTGGATTCAGTGCAAAACCCCTTGTCAAAATATTTATCAATCGGGCAAACGCTCCAGTACGGGGTTTTTTCATCAACACAATAATAGTATCCCTTGCAGTAATTAGGATCAGCAACAAATTGTTTATCTTTTTCTTTGCAAATGTCCTGCACAAGTGCGCCACCTCCAGAACCACCACTACATAAACTTTTGCTTTTAGGGATGCACATTTGTGTAACAACGTCAAAATCTAAACCGTCTTGACATTTGCCGATCACGCGATTACCATCTATACATTCATAGTAGGACTCACAGTCGTCGAGTTTTGTAAGGTACATACCTGTATACGCTTCATTTCCGCAATCCGGCCTTTTCGATGGGCAGGTGAAATCATTGGTAGGGACACATACACCAATGAATGGATCGAACAGTGTGTCCGTTTCACAGGATACTTCTTTAAGTTCAAGTGTGCTGGATCTTGTAGGTGCCAGGCTAGGGGCTTGGCATTCTTTATACTTTTGGCAATCTGAATCAGGCACTGCAGTTCTTTGACCTTCAGTAGGACAAGAACTTATGTCGTCTGGATTTTCATCGTATTTATAACCGCATCCGTTCGTACCCGCAACAAATTTTAAGGGTTCTGGACATTGGACTAGTTTTGGTGATCCAGATGTTGCGAGGCAAATGTAGTAAGAGTCATCATTGTTTGAATTTGCTTGCGGTTTATAATAATTATCCTTGCTGCAAGAAACTGGCCCTTGAGCAAATGTTATTGACAAAATACTCAGTGCTGATAACCCCAAAAGAAGAAAGTCTGTAAATTTTTGAAACTGTGTTATAAATCACTGACATCAAAATGAGAAAAAAAGTTTTAAAATAAGAACGAACGCGAATAGAGAAAATATTAAAAAATAAAAGTTAGGTAGAAAAAACTGTTAGAAGGACTTTGTACTCAATCTTTTGATATGCAGACAGCAATAACGAATATATTCAAGAAAAATTCCAAAGCATGGATATTAAATACTTGCTTTCAAGTAAAATCATTATTATTTCAATTAACAGGCCGCTATTTTGTTGTAATATCACGAAATCAATAGTATTTATGTTATTCACCTGACTTGGTAATACAAAATCAGTCCCTGTGCCCTAAAAGCTATCAGCCAATCAGCTTGCTACCTAACATCAGCAAGGTGTTTGAAGTGATACTAAACAAAGCAGCATTAAACGCCCACATTGAGAAATATGGGTTGATGTCGAATCGTCCAATTTGGTTTTCGTGCCAGGCATTCGACCCCAAATGCAATAACGAAAGTAAACTCAGACATCTGTTGGAAACTAAACAACAGAGAATGTGTTGGAGGGTGTCTCATTAACATGGAGAACCCTTCGATACGGTGTGGTTAGATGGGCTAGTTTTTAAACTCCTTCAGGACAGGTTCCCCAGATACCTTGTCGCCATGATGTGCAATATGTTATATGGGAAATCATTTGTTGCAACTGATGGAAATTTGATGACAATGCGCGAATTCAAGGTCCTGAATGGTCTACAGTAGGGAACAGTTACTGCACCTCTGCCTTTCTCAATATTCATTGGCAAGCTATTGAACGGTTTTGATTTTAATGTCTCGCCAACGTGATCATTGGTTGCATTTGCTGATGATCTTATATATATGGCAGTCCAAAAAGCTACAATAGTTCAGAGCAATCTCCAAAAATGTTCAATGATGTGCAGCTCTACACCGACCATTGGCGAATGAAATTCAATACGCAAAAGTGCGAAACAATTTTGTTTCGGACAACGCTGCAATGAGCCAATCAAGATCTGAAACGTAATTGGATGGATTTCCACATCATGGCTGGTGAGTGCAGGTCACAACGGGTTCCATATGCCCCGGTGCTCATCTCGATCAGTATCTTTATTATACTGAGCATGTCAAAATCATACGTAGTAATCCACAAAAAGTAGTCATGGCTGTTTGACGACTCTGTCATTCCAGATACATTGATCAAACGGTCATAGTTATCTGTTACAAGACCCTGGTTAGACCAGTTGTAGTGAATATAGTTATCAATATGTCCGTAAAGGACTGCAGCGATGATCTGCTGCCTCGGCGAAAGAGGATGGTGTCAGCCGAGATCGGCCTTGTCTGGGGACGCGTGACTGCGCTGGCAGGCTAGCATTGCGGTGTGGTGGGGCGGGTTCATTCCCCTAGCACAAGGATCCACTACAAAAGAATTTTACATTCACGAATTCTCGGGTTTCAAAAACAGAACAAATCGACCGAAGTCTAATAAATGTAGAGGGAAGAGGAAAATTGCTTGTTCCAGAGAACATGTCAAAATAAGCCAAAACAGATGGACTTAGGGGAACCTCATCGTTACCCAACGATTTTTATGGCCCACAAATAAGAGTGGGGCAACCGGATGGTGTTGGTGCCCCCTCGCACCCACCCAACCGGAAAATCATTGGGGGCGCGCCCGATGGCTAGCTCATTTTTCTGGGAAAAAATCCTTCCACCATACCAGGTCCTTTACCCTGTCAGATTCAACGGAATGGAAAGACCGACGTTCAAATTTAATTTATCATATTATTTGACAACATCTAAGCTTTGAAAAAAAAACAATTCAATGTAAACCGCCATCGTAACTTTACAGGACTTACTCACCCCATCCACGAGCGCTCGTCGAGGAGGATGGGTAAGTACCCCGTTTGTTTCATTTTTACATTTTTTATTCATTTTTATATTTGAGCATAAATTTTTTATATCCTTCTTACAATTTTTTTTTACATTTTTTATACATTTTTCATTTGAGCCTAATTTTTTTCTCAATTAATTAATTTATATATTCTCTTCGATTTAATTCCTTATCTTATTATTTATTTAGTTACAATTTATAAGTGGGTGGGGGAAGATTTCAGAGGGTATTAAAATTTTTTTTTGTACTAAAAATTTTAATACCCTCTAAAATCTTCCCCTACCCACATATAAATTGTAATTACCCATCCTCCTCGACGAGCGCTCGTGGATGGGGTGAGTAAGACCTGTAAAGTTACAATGGCGCGATAAATTTTTAAAATTCCAAACAAAATTTCTTCTAATTATATAGTTCTTCATAAAAAAAGCAACCGACTTCTACACTATCGACGATATACTCAAGATCAAGGACCCATTTTCCTGACGCTATTCCGCACAGAACTCGTTCACCACGATTTGGTCGCTCCCATATTATATGTGCGCACGCCCCCCTGAAGTCCACCAAATTTTCGCAGATTTCTCGTTTTAATTGGTTAATATTTTCGATAATTTTTGGCTTAAGAGCATCATTTGAGCATGAGTTTGAAAATCGTGGAGCTCCTTGATGTTTCATTTGTTGAACTTTTCCTCGCGCTCCTTGTGTAAATTCACTCGGATCCCACCAACCAATCATTTCCTCCGTCTCCCCGTCGTGACATTTCGATAAAACCAACGTATTAAAACGCTCCTTTGCTGTAATTCATTCGTATAGAACGAAACGAAAAACTATAAACAGCAGCACCACCGTTCGGTTTTAACATAACAATAAGGCAGGTGTTGTAAATATAGAGTCATTCTTCCATGATTCGCGGAACGCACCGTCACTTGCATCAATCTTTATGATGATCCCTAATTGGAACACTATATGCAACATACAACGCCCATCGCGCAATTCGCTTAATTTCATCTTACTAACTGCACACATAAATGTCAAACCCTTTGCTCAACAAATATTAGTGTTACGGAGCAAACAACTCAAGATTCAAGCGATCCCCGTCCGCACGCTTCCCGCATAAATCATATCGAATAACTTCCCGGGCGTCCTTAGCCGATCGGTTTTCGCGTTTCCAATGCACAAATTGCCAGGATATTTTTTTTCTTCTTAAACTTGTTGTTATCTTATTTTTAATATTTACCTTTTTTCACTTCCCTCTTCCTCTCAGAGATAAAAAAAAACTTCAATATAATACGACGCATTCAAAAAAACTCTGAGTAACTGTCACTTCAGTATCTTGCCGATAGGATCAAAAGAACGCCCTAACATACTGGGCTCATAAAAGCAGAATTATAAGTCCACGCTTCAATCAGTGCTCATTAAATGCTCCCTAAGTCTTTTCTTAAATACCAAAAGTGAGTTTGCTTCCTTAACAAATTCTGGTAGATTGTCATGTATACGCAGAGCATCATTCGTTGCATCATTCCTTAGACGATCCGTTCTGGCAAAAGGTATTACGAATTGATCTGCATTCATCGCATTATATGGGTTGACCTGTGATACCTTAATTAATGGGGCTCGTTCCGATCCATTAGTTTGTAAATTTCTGTAGATAAACTTAGCTTTCTCCATAATAATAATTTGACTAAAGGTTAATGATTTTGCCAATTGGTAAACCAAACTAGTTTGAGTAAGCATTGCCAGCTTCAGAATATTTTTATACGCTTTGGTCAGCAGCCTGGATGTACTGGTTAAATGTTGATTTCCTGATTGACTCCAAATAAGTACTCCATAATGTAATTTCGCCAGGACAAACGCATTTAGAACAAATTTCTTGATGTGCATTGGAAAATCCTCATATCTTCTTAGCAATCCTATTATTGGGGCTAATCGCCTCCTTAAGCTATTTGTGTGTGGTAACCAGGTCATACGATGGTCTATGATAACACCAAGATATTTCATTTCTAGCACTCTTTGCAATTTTTCGCCGTTAATATTTAGTTCGACATCTATGTCTCCTTTGTTCTTTTGCTTAAAAACAATATATTTTGTCTTTGAAGTGTTCAATACTAGTTTGCTTCCAATTAACCACTGATGGAATTTTCCTAGATCCTCGTTGATAGTGTTCTCAATGGCAGTTTTGTCACGTCCTGAATAAAGTAAAACTGTGTCATCAGCATGTAATGTGTGATATCCCGTCAGCCCACATGCAGATTATTTGTGTATAGCAGGAACAACGTTGGGCCAAGTATTGAGCCTTGGGGAACCCCTGTTTTCGTAGGTGCATGATCACCCAGGACATTGTTGATTAAAGTTCTCTGCGATCGTCCCTCCAAGTAACTTTTAAACAACTGCTTAGGACTACCCTGAGTACCGTACGATTCAAGTTTACGAAGCAAGAGGTCATGATCAACTGTATCAAATGCTTTTTTCAAATTCACAAAAATTGCGATGACATAATCACCTCTGTCAAGCTCTAGATTGATGAAACGTGTGACAGAATGTAGGGCATCCAAAGTACTCTTGTTCTTTTGAAAACCAAACTGATGTTGGCTTATGATGGAGTTTTCAACTATGAATGATGTCAATCGATTGTTTAGTATTTTTTCAAATATCTTACTAAATTCCGTCAGCAGCGCAATCGGGCGATAATTATTCGGGTCGAGATGATCACCACCCTTAAATATAGAAACTATTTTTGCAAGTTTTTCTTCTTTCGGAAAAGTCCCATTCCTAATATGCACGTTTATAAAATTTGCCATAATCTGGGCTATGTCCTCCTTTATAATACTAATCGCATTCATCGTGATGCTATTGATGCCTCGCGCCGTATTCTTTTTCAATTCATTGATTACATTTAAGACTTTCCTTTAATTTGTTTGATGAATACTCGTACGAAGGATGGAATTTATTGAGATATTTGTAGTATTTAAATTGCTTGCTGAACTGGCAACGATTTCTTTAGTGATTCTTCCTTCAATTGTTGAAAAAAAGTTATTTGATGAGTTCGCCGCGTCACGTGGACATGATGTATTAGAGGTCCCATCAGGATTCAGTTGAAAGTTTTGTGATATACCCTGGGTTGAAGAGCTATCCTTTACCTCATTTATTATTTTCCATATTCCACGGGAGTTGCCAGCCTGCTGTTTCCATTCTTCTTGAGAAATATGAGAATTTAGCTTCTTTCACCAGACGTTTCGATTCTTTTTTCGCTTGCATACAACAAACTTGAAAGCCTGGTTTCCATTGTTCTTCCTGTAGTCCATGTTTGCCTTCCTTTTTTTTAATACTTGCATCAATTACTTTTTTCCTTATCCAAGTCCGTTGTCGACACCTGATTTTTTTTCTCCATTGTAGAGCTTTGCTTAGCAGATATGATATTTTTGAGTTCAATAATACTTTTTGGTTTCCGCTTTTCCAGTAACTCTCGTACGTTTGATTTAAAGAGCTCCTTGTCTAGATATCTGAACGTTTTGTAGGTCGGCTTCTGTTTGTTCAGGGTTTGGTCTTGAATAGCAATTTTTAACACACGGTGATCCAGCTCCGGCCAGTCCTCAAATATGTATGTCATGCTTTCAGCGACTTTTAAATCATTGGTTACTATATGTTTCAGACAGGCATTTGACCCTGGGCGAGTAATTTGGTTGTTGTTTATGATTACCGTTCCATTCGATGCTAACGTATCCTTATAAATCCTTGTTTCTGGTGATTCAATTAGTACATCAATGTTTGTGTCCGCTACTGTGATTAAATTTTTTTCAGTTGAGAATAATGTATCTAGTACTGTGCAAAAATCTTGCGCATTCATAAAATTGGGATTGTAGTACGTCCCTAATTTTATTTCTTTACCTGCATGGCGTACTTCAATTATTATAACGTTATATTTATCAGGCGTCACTCTTTTGGTAATGAAATTGATTGTATTTTTTACGTACATTGCTGTACCTCCACCTCTTCCAGGTCTGCAGGAGAATGCCGCATTATATCTTTCAATATTGTAAAATGGTGCTTCTTCTGGGTAAATCCAGATTTCATTGAGAATAATCAAATCTATGTCAGGATTTTGCTGCAGGTAAATCTGAATATCACTTAGCTTTTGTCTTAAGCTTCTTATATTAGCATACATGAGTGCTAAATTTGTTCCACTTGATTGATTAGAAAGATTAGCAATCATCGAAGTCGTAGTCGATGCTCCTCCTGGCGATCAATATTCTGAGTTGAAGCTCCGGACACTCTACAGGGTCAACTCTGTGAGAATGATCAGCATTATTATTGTTACCAATACAGTTGGAGCACTTCTCAATCGTGCTTTTGCAGTCCTTTAGGTCATGCTTTCCTCCACATTTCACGCATATTTGCTCCCCTTCACATTTTGATGTTTTGTGATTGCATTTTTGACACTTGTAACACCTCGTTACGTTAAAGTCTTCGTTCACAAAATATGATCCATAATCTATATTAATGTTTCTATTTGCAAGCCTCTTATACATGCTCCCATTTACCTGGATGATGTGCAACCGCCTTCCATTTCTTGTCCGCCTAGCATGTACAAGTTCCATAGAATCTCGCTCCTCTGTATTGGGATTTAATGACTGGATCTCATTTCTTAATTTATCATTTGAGTATTGTTTTTCTAGTCCATTGATGACAAGTCTAGGCTGTCGCAATCTGGTCTCAGCAACATCATACTCCTCTTTCATTGCATCCATTGCTATATTAAAAAGCGAAGTAGCATTCTCATTGATCGATGTTTTGATAATCGCCCCACCATTGCACATAGGCCTCATTAGCTGTAGAGGAATTTTACATTTTAATGGCCGGATCCTCAACTTAAAATCAATTAGTGTTTTTTCCGAGGAAGAGTGAATTCTAGGCTTAATTATAATCCCTTTTTGCGATATTGTATTTGATCGATGCTCTGATGGAGGAGAAGTAAAATTTTTAATAATTTCGGCATTTAAGGGCTTGCTGGCAGACGTAGATTTATCTATTAATAAGGTAACATTTAGATTCTTACTGCACTTTTAATACATGATTTAGAAACCTTTCATCAAGACCAGAGCTTAGATAACCATATTGGTTAGCGAAAGAAAAATAAGGCTCACAACGCATACATTCAACGATCAATTCGAGTGAAAACGGCGCAAAAATTATATTCCAAAACAAACTCCCAATTGTCGCAGCCAAGCGATCGCTCGGGTATCACTTCGAGAACCAACAGACTTCTTTGATTTCTCCTCTGCTTGTTGAAATGTTAGTTTTTTCCGAATCAACTTTTTTTCTTATCAAACTGAACTGGGACTATACACAAAAGTCTTTTGCGAAAAGGAAGCTACAAACGTTCTAGCAAATCCGAACGAAGCAAAAATTCATGCAACAGTCCTTGGCAGGGTTCACGAAAAACACAAATGCACAAACAATAGAAATTGTCTACGCAACATGCCCAGAAATGTAAAACAAAATTTCCGACACTCAAATTAATTATAATCTCGTGAAAATGCTTTCTGACGCGCAATTCTTAGTCTCAAACTCTCACCAATCTGCTACCTACTCCGTTCTATCCACTTTCTTGGTAATTGGTTATATATTTGTACCCGAACTGAACAGCTCACTGCAAAATAATATGGGTCGACTGGACTAAAGTCAATGAAGTCAATTGCACCAAACTCTTAGTTTCTTCCAATATAAAACATCCGGTGTGATGACTGCTTTTGTCTTTCTATACTTATGAATGTTGAGCGCTTTAAACGAAGGCGTTTTATCAATTTACGCCGGCCCTTACATGTTACAAACTCGAACACTTCACAACAATTTCGACTCATGTGGCTCGTTGAACTGAAAGCAAATATGGTTGATACATCTCGGGAGATGAAGAATAATTGTTGTTTCGCAGTGGCAGAAATTGTAAAAAAACCCAAACAAAGTCAAGCGCAACGAGAACATCAACTAAATTATGTGGATCTAAGACGTACTCGTGTATGACTATTCCTTCTAACTGTTTGCACCTCCATGCTGGGTCCACCTTTGCTGGTATTCAACTTTAATATCGATCGAAACCGTGTAGAAAATGCCACTCCAGTGCTCAACACGCGATAGAAAAAAAACGTATTCACCACTTGAAAACAATCTTGAATTAACAAAAACTGGAATTCGTTTCAGCTCCGAACACAGCCACCTCCATTTCTTCTTCGCCCTCGACCAAGTTCACCATCTCCACGTTCTCACCTGTCATCCCCCCAGTTGTGGTAGTTGCACCGTCATGGGTTGCTATAAATTGAAATTTTGATAGGAGATAGGAGGGTTTTCGAGGAGTTTGATATTGTGACTTCTCGAAAACAAAATTAACCGAAGCAAAAGAAAAATGATAAAGATTTCAAATAATAATAAAACTTAAATTTCATGACTACTACCAATAAAGGGTAACGTTTAAATTTGATATAAAGGAAAATTGAAAAAAATTTATGTTTAATAATAAGAAAAAACAATTTTTTGAATTACAATCATGAATGAAAGAAATGAAATCTTTCTTTTTTTTATTTTATCGAAACCTGAAATTAATTCGGTTAAGGGTTAGAACTGTTTTCGAGCAGTCTGCTTGTGTGACTGCTTGATTACTACATAGTTTTAACATATGGATGTTAGATCTGGTACAACAAGAGTGATAGTACTATGGAAAATTAATAGTTTTCGGAAGGAAATGTCTTCGTGCATGTACTGGTTTGTACAAATAGCCTGAGATGGATTGGTTGCTTTATGTATAGAATAGAAAAATTTATCAAACTGCTAAAGTGACGAGAATCAATATCTTCAGACTGAAACTTCTTAGGAATCATATCGCAAAATATGTAACTGTGATTGAAAATCCCTGGATTTCAGAGCCAATCCACCGTACAGAGGGATATAATGTGACTTGCCTCGCTACTGGCTTCGCCACTCCGGAAGCATTCGTGTATTTGGACATGAATCGATATGTTTTTTATTCTAAGGCATCCCAATCATATATCGCATATATAGACGGGCCACCGATAAGAAGATAAAATATCCTCCGTATTCGAGCTCACGAGGCCAACAATTCCAATCGATATACTCATTTGCTAGATTCGTTGAAGGTGGGATGGAACAATTTAGATATTGGTGACTGAATGACAATATCTAAATTATTCGTGTTTATACTCTGTTTTTGTGTTTTTCGTTGTTTGCTTATGTTGCAAATTACTGATAGGGTTTATGTTATGTTTGTTATATTATGTTTAGAGATAAGGTTTAACGCTTAGGTTAGAAATATTGTGTTAGCATTTTTCAGAATAAGATTAAGTTTTTGATTGAATTTGATTAGAATGAGGTCATAACATGTTAAGTGTAGGATAAAATTTCACATTTGTGTTGCGATTATAAATAATGTTTGAAAAGTGTTAGTTGGTTTTCTTATCTATTTATTTATTTATTTTTTAATAAAATATGCGATAATTTTAATTAATTTGAATTTGCTGTTGTCTTTTGTGAATTAATATTTTTAATTGATAACGTAGAAGTTTAGAGAGCCATTTGGACCATTAAATTTTCGTATTTTTATTGTTTGGGATTCGCTTTGTATTCTTTGAGTATGTTGTGGCTCCAGCCCGTATATTCTAGATTGCACCTGTATTCAATTTGGTTTTCTGTTATCCATGATTTCAAAAAAAACCTTTTGGATAATTGTTGCCGATCAGCCATGATGTATGCCGGGTATTTAGGTCACTGGCAAGAAAATAATCACTATGCAGCCTTTTCGATTCGAGGATTTCAAAGAAGGAACTGAGCTTCTCCTTGAACTTGAGAACATTTCGACCAGTTATAAAGGCAACGATAACGAAGAGGTTATCCCCACCTGGCAGTATAATTTTGACAATCGACACTCAAGAAACTCAAAGTTTTTGAATTCGACTTTTTTAATATATTGGAAACAATAGGGCCTTCTAACGAATATCCTTTGCTACCACCCCCATCACCGTTTACCCTATCGTTTCTCACGAATTCAAAATCCGTGAATGTCATGAAGTACTATAAATTGAGCTGGGTTTCAGTGAGAAGCATGATGTCATGCTTTCGGTTGACGAGGAATTCCAGGAGACAGTCACGTCGATGTATATTTACAATGGAGTTAACATTGATTGAAATGAAACGAAGCCTATACGTGGGGATGTGACTGGGTGACAAATTTTCGGGGACATGTTGACCTAAACGTTGAAACACAAAATTAAGTTTTCCATTTTGGTTTTTAATTCTTGTCGAAAATGACTCCAGTTGTTGATAGATTTTAAGAAGCAGCTCGTTATTGCCACTTACATTATTTATTTTATTTACATTGTTGTCTGCTGGTCCTCTGGCAGCAAGTACAAATGAAACAACCCGGATCTGACGAAGTTCGAAGGTGTGGTGTACTTATGTTTGCTTTGGAAAGAATTTTACTTTTGCATCTTGATACCAGGGGCATCTTCGATATGATGCTGGATGACCAAAGACATCGTTGTTCATACATTGAAGTTTTTCTTTTGGCTCCGTCTGAGTTAAATGCACTCGCCGGGGGCATGGACGTCTTTGCACTTAACACATTTGTATTTCATGGCACAATTGGTAGCCAAATGACCAAATCTTTAGCACCTATAGCTCTTACTTCTCCACTTGAAAGTCCAAGTACCATATTTTTTGAACGGCTCTTGGACTTCTGTTCCTCGGAGTTTGGCCAGGTAAAAAGGCAAATTTTTATGTTCGACAACTGATCTCCTTATCGCAAAGTTTTTAACTGCAATTAATTCTATTTCTTGCGCAAATACTTTGAGTACCTGAAGGAGATCGACTGTGTCCTCTTCGTAGTCCAGACACTTTAACAAAAAGGTCTGGTTTTCTCATCCTTGAGGGTGTACGTAAAGTGCACTTTTTGCTGCCTGAAAGTCAACTAGCGACTTTGTTATGATCGTCAGTTTGTCAGCATTTAATCTTTTTACTTCAAAATCATTTAAATTATTTGCGGCTGCCAAAAGCCAAATTATATCTTTTTGAGTCCCATATGCATTTCTTGGTGGGACTTTTTTCTTCTTTTAATGAATATTGACAGACGGACCAGCGGACAAAACTATAGATTTTTCTCTCTATTTTTAATTTTTAAATATTTGTTGATTGTATCATCAACCTTTAGAAACTATCCGAATGTTACCTTCGTTCTCTCCGACGTTGATTGAATCGTCTAGTCCAGCTAGCGCTGCATAATAATTTGTACTGACGTTTGTTCCGCCTGCGCTAAGGATAGATTTTATTTTTTTTTCTTTCTTGGTCGTTTGTTTTTCTTTATTGAGAAATTTGCCAACTAGCTCCTCTGACAAATGTATCCTTAGTCTGAGTTCTCCATTTTCTCTCTTGACCTTCTCCACTTTATCATTAGCTTTAACTAGTTGTTCGGTTTTGTTGATGGATGAAATTTTCAATTTGTATTTTTCTTCATTTTTCTCTCTTTCAAATTGTCGCTTTAACTTTTTCTAGTCCGTCATTACTGACGATCGACATGATCGTTCTATTTGATGATTGAAGCCATCAGGTTCCTCCATTTTGTTCCTTTTGCAGCAAGATTGGAGGCAATATTCATCAACAGGGGGGGAAGTTTTGAGATTCGGAAAGGAGGCACTCAGCTCCTTTCCTGATATCAAAACTTCTTCTGAATTAAAATATCATGTATCCGGTAATTGCCCGAATAATTCGATGTTTTTCAATAAAAAAGTTAATTTCAAATTGATTTTTTTCGGAAGCAGTTGAAAAGACAAATAATCAAGATGGAAATATCTGGCAATGATACGTCACCATAACAAGCACATCCTAAGGCTTAGTTGTAGGAAAATCTGATGTATTTCATCTGCTTCTTCGTAATGTTTGGCCCCATGTGATTTCTGGCTTTTTAAATACAGTAATTATTAAACTTTTTTCGTCATTTTGGTTATTCCACTGGTCTTTGCCTCTTTTGTTTGCAATGAATGAATTCTCAGGTGTGATTCTGAGCTTATCTTTATCAGTCTTTAATTATTAGCCTCAAGGTCCACCTGTTTGCGGATGCTTGAGTGAAGGTCCATGTTTTGCATTCAAAGCAAAACACAAGCAGCATCCCAAATTTGTACACTTAGTACTTTTTGGCTGGCTTCTAGGATTATCAGAACTAAGTTAAAGTCGACTCTCCTCGATTTTGATTTAGGTTCAGTAGAGATAAATTCAACTGCATCATTAGATGGGAGGTCTACTCGCTAAAATAGTTACGGCATGCTATCTGCAGCTTATTATCTTATGCTTGCTTGATAGCTTTTCAGAAAATTTCAAGCTGAAGTACATATTATGAATTTATAAGCAACAGAGTTGATTGAACGAGTACAACCAGAGGATTTCCTGGATGATGAGAATCTATTAGCTACTAGAGTACAAGTAAGAATTTGGAAACTTAACTTCGACTTCATTGCTAAAGGTACTACAAATGTTGCAGCATACTGTCGAAAAATACTCTATCTTTCAATAATTCTTAGATTTCTGAAATCATCGAAAGATCACTTCTATTTTTCATAATATTTCCTCAGTTAACGCACACATGTGCTTTTCTATTAAAATGCACTGTTTTTAAGAGTTGATGAGTGGTATCACTCGTTCAATAAATACTCCATATATATAATTTCTTTATTGGGATGCATGCGGTACAGAGGCCTTATAAAGTAGTAGGTGTTCTGACAAAGTCATCTCACCATCGTTTGAACATTACTTAAAACTATGCATATTATCGTATTTCTATGAGATTATTACAATTAGCTAGAGGAAAATTTAGGCAAAAACCTCTACTGAACTTATACTAGCTTAACATAACTTAACTTTCTACTTATAACTAGCTAAAATCTATGAGGCTAGGTTACGGCCAAAAGATAGGTGGTAGCAACTGCTGATTTTCAATTCGCCAGGGCATGTATTAGCGGATTGGGCGAGTCTTTTGCTTTCGCGATTAATTTGTCACGGCGCAATGCAGCGAGCTTACGAATTGGACTAACGCCAGCCAGGCTGTGTAGCTTTTCAGAAGAGAAGTAAAATGGTTTGTTAAGGACCATTTTCAGGTATCTACTTTGGGTGATCTGAAGCTTTGTTACTAGATATTTAGCACATTGGATCCAAGTAGGCGAGCCGTATAGGATGATCGGTTGGATTGCCATTTTGACGATGAGGACTTTGTTTCTGGTGTTGAGACGTGAATTACGATTAAGAAGGGGGTAAAGCGAAAGCACGGCCTTAAACGCTTTGGAGCTAATATGTTCAATATGTTTTCTGAAAGTTAGTTTTGTATCGAATATAAGTCCAAGATATTTAAGATCCTCGCTCCAAGGAATAGTTTGCCCTAAAAAATTTATTGGTCGCTTGGGTAAGTGAGCAGGCTTACGCTTCCTGGTGAAGTATATTGACTTCGTTTTTGCAACATTTATTTTAATTTTCCATCTATGGTAGTATTGATAAGTAAGTTCTAACGCCGTTTCAAGGCTAGAAATAATGGAAGTTGGATCTGCGCCTATGCTGTATATGCAAATGTCGTCTGCGAAAGCTGTAACTTGGCAGTTTGGTTAAGAAGGGAAGTCAGACGTATAGATGTTATATAGAGATGGGCTTAGGCAGGAGCCTTGCGGAACACCGGCAGATATACTTTTTAGTGAGGAAATGCTTTCCCCGACTTTGACCTGGAACTTCCTATCAGTTAAAAATGATTGTAAAAGGTTCAACAAGTATGGGGGTGTATTGTATTTCTGAAGTTTGTAGACCAGAGCATCATGCCAGACAGTATCAAAGGCTTTTTCTATGTCCAGTGTCACCAAACCTACAGACAATTTATTGTACATCGCTGCTTTGACGTCCTTCGTAACACGGAGGAGCTGATGCTCAGTCGAATGTCTGTTTCTGAAGCCGAATTGGAAATCCGGTAAGATATTATTGTTAGCCATTAAATTATTTAATCTTTTCAGGACTATTCTTTCAAAGAGCTTACCTAATCCTGGTAGTAAGCTAATGGGCCTGTAGTTGTCAGGAGAGTGCGGATCTTTTCCAGGCTTCGGGATAGGTATGACTAGAGCTTGTTTCCAGATGGATGGAAAGAGGGAAAGCCTAAGGCATGCGTTGAATAGGTGGCATAAGAATACTATTCCTTTTTTGGGTAAATTTTTAAGTACTATATTCGGTAGGCCATCGATACCAGGTGCTTTACCGTTTTTAACTTTTTTAAGTAAACTTATTAATTCCCTGGTTTTTATTAATGCACCAGGAGGTAAAGATGTTTGTTTAGGTTGATGTTCTAAAGCTCTGGCCACCATCATTTCTGCTAAATTGTTGCAGAACCTAATGGGATCTATGAGAATAATAGTCTTACCATTTACCGAAAACAAGACTCTTCTATTCTATGTTCCAAAGTGGTGCATGAGCATCCATACCAAAAGCAAAAAAACACAAAAACTTTTCGGATCATGTCTCTCTTTTGGAAGCCGGTTAAAAGTTAATAAAAAAGACTGCGGTGGAGTTGCAGACTTAATCAGATGAACTGAACATATTTGAGGATTGACACACGGAGATAAAAGCAGATAATTTGTTCGTCAAAAATAATAAAGCAACAGACTTAATCAGATGAACTGAACATATTTGAGGATTGACACACGGAGATAAAAGCAGATAATTTGTTCGTCAAAAATAATAATGCAACAGACCTACTAAATCCCTGTAGTCTAAAATAATTAGACGTAATTGCAGTAAAGACGGGTATGTGCAAAAATTAGATTAACAATGATAAGACTAGATGACCTAAAAGAGCGAAGTTGCTAATCAACAGTTGACTTTTTTTGAGAACCTCTTCAAAGGAATATCCTCCATAGTACCAAATCAGACGGAGAGGCTATAGTAAAACGGTTTTCCCTTTTTTTAAACAGTTTAAACTTCAATCCTCTGTAAATCTTTCGCGCAATTATTTTTCAAAAATGTATAAGGATATATCCTCAATAGAAAAATGGTAGATTGAACATGCTTACCGTTTGGCTAGCAAACATTGTATTCTCCACACCTTTAGTAATGTTTTCAGCGTATAATAAATAGCAGCAATCTAATTTTATTCAATCAAAATGCTTAGTCGTGCAATGCAAATGGGGAGGATGTAGTTCGTACATTTACCCTTCCCCTGCCCTCTACGGTACTGCTATGGCAATTTCAAGACTTGTTTTGAAAAGATCTCATTTAGACCTTTATAATGACATCCTACTCGACTATCAACGGTGAAAAAAAAAAATGTTTGAAAGGTCACCTCCCTATATGAGGAGACCCCCCTTAAACCCCTTAGAAAAATTTTTTAACCCCAAAACTTTCAAGAAGTTACCACTTCTGATCTTTCCATAAAGTTTCATGACTGTAGCTTCTATAGTTTCGGAGAATAAGTGCTGTGGCATACAGACGCACGGACTGGCACAGATCGTGATTGCAATGGTACTAAAATACAAAACCCTTAAAAGAATTTTCATTGTTGGGACAACTGTATGAGTCTATGATTTATGCTGTGAAAAAATCAGCAGTCTCTTCAGCGCCAGTGTTACTGATGATTTGAAAAAACAAAACACAAAAATCTGCGGAGGCTGCAGCAGATTGTTAAGATTTTTGGTCAAAATATTTATTAAGCCTTGAGACCTGCGAATTAGCAGGAAAGACTGCAAAAATCTGGGTTCCCTATACCTGCTTTTGTAATCCCCGCCTGGTGTAGCGGTTAGAGTGCTCATTCATAAGTCAAAGGTCCCCAATTTATATCCTGTTGGTAACCATAAGGTTTACATATTTCGAGTGAGTCTTCAAATGAACTGTAGTCCCATTCAGTTGTGATACGCACTGGCTTAAAATTAGAATGTACCAGAGCTGGGTGGATAGATACATGGCCAAATCTTAGCACTGAGCATATCACTTTCTCGAGTGCTGATATATATGATCATGATAATAAGATGCGGTACCTATACTATATCTCTAAGCAAAATCCCAAAAGGGATCATATGCTATAATAAAACACTACAATTTAACGAAGGACTCGGGTATTTGAATTTACTACGCTGGTTAAAGTAGAAATTTTTGGCAAGTTGAAAGTTTTAACGATCATAAGCTTACACAAGTGACAATGCCTAGAAGTGTAACACTAGTTTGAAAAGCTGAGGGATAAAAAATAATGAAAAAATCCAGATTCAGCCTTTTGAAAGAAGACACACCAACATTGCTTAGATTAATGGAGGATGCGATTAGTGAACTGTGTCAACTAGAGGCATTCTGTACTCAAAGAGAGTGACAAAATGATAAAACTGGATAAAAATCTGTATAGGGAAAGTATATTGAAATTTTAAAGGTAACAATGCCATTAGAATTTCTATGCAAGCGAGCCTAATTGGATGAAATGATTCTATTGGAATATCTTTTGATCTAATTTACTATAGCGCGTCAGGTAGCAAACTGACTTCAAGTTGACCCAACTCTTAAGAAGTCATGGTTTTCAGTCTTGCCAGCAAAAGATCAATATGTCACGGCCTTCTGGCCCCATTTTTATAGTGAGATCAACTGACGCATATCACACTTATTTTGCATAAAAGAGATAGAACAAGTAGCGCGGTGACCTTTTTTGGGGAATAAGATCACTCTACTTACTCGCTTACGCTTGCAAAGATATTCCTGTAGACTGATGGAGCCTTAAGGCAAAGAAAAAATAAAGCCTAGCTCGAAATAATGCGTTAAGTGGATATATGCGACGTTCTCAGCTTGACAGGGAAAGGGTTTAATGGATAGTCCAAAAGCATTGAACTCAAGAATTCCACACTGAGAGCATAAATTGTCTTTGTCACTTCACTAAACGGCAAGTGGACATCAACACCAGTTCTTCACGATTTCTTATGAAGTATAGCCTTTTACCCGAATCTTTCGATCCCAAATCTCAGCATAAAGCAACAAATTTAAGTTAACAGGTAAACAGCTAGAATATTTGCCTGCATTTGCATTTTGCAAAGTCATAACGCCGAACCCTTCAAAAAAATCGACCCAGACAGGTCTGAAATACAGAGGAGAACTTAATTTTACTGTTTTAGAAACGGTTTAAATAGTTGTTGAATTGTATAAAAAACTTCTAGCTATTGATGAGTTTTATCAAAATAGATTCTTTGTTAAGATTTCCACATTTTTTTATAGTACGATTTATTCATTGATTTATTTAATTCGCTTCCCTCACAGGCGAAAAGTCCAGCTAGAAGAAGTGACAATTTAAGACAATTATTGAAAAGAGAAAAATAAATAAAACTAAGCTTACTAAGTACCTAAAAAGTCTAACATGAAGCATTGATTGCAATGTTGATAATGACGAGGGAAGTGAACCAATTTGGAGACCATCATGTAATCTTGGTAAGCCAACTATGACTAAATGGTAATAAATTTCCGTTCGTTCAAATAGCGTCACTAATTCATGAGGAGACCATGAAGCTCTTACAGAACACTGCCCTTTGATCAACTGATTTAATATAGATTTGAAGGTCAAAAATATTGAAAAGAAAATACTCATCTAGGAACGGGACGCGAACATCTAGGAACGGGGCGTGAACATTTGGGAATGGGACGTGAACACATGGAAGGCATGTGAAAGAAAGATAAGCGTTCAATATAGGGATAATAGGTATTTTAAACTCAAAGAATAAATATTTTGGATACTTATTCTGTTTATTATGTATCCGCAGGTCAGTTCTCTTTTTTGCTGAAAAACCGTCGGGCCTTGTTTTATTGTGTGAACAGGCAAATGACTCCTTTGAGTCACCTTTAGTGTCTGAAATGGCTCAAAGAAGTCAAAACACGTCTGTTCACACAATAAAGCAACGCTCAACGGCTTTTCAACAACAACAAAACAAAAATATATGTACATATTTTGTAAATATTCTCTGTATAAATTCTACCTTGACTGAGCTATTCCTGGCGTGGTTTCCGGATTTGTGCCCCATATTCCAGAGCACTACGGACTGAAGATAAGTAAAGATGCACAACAGAGTGAATATACTTAAAAACATGAATATGACACAGAATAAACTATGAAATGTTTAATTCCTTACTCGTAATATGTGAAATATGAGCATAAAATTTAAGCTTGGAGTCAAAAATGACAGTGCACAGTACAATAAATTATAAATTTTCTGTGTGATTTTTAGATCATCAACATAACGTGACTTCAAAATCAGTTACTCAAATACTTATTGAGTACATCAAGTATCAAATCAAGAGTATGATTCAATGTCAGGGCTTATCACCACCGATTTCAAAACCGGATCAAGCTTTGCTGTTATCTCGCAAAATATTCAGAACTGCTTAAACAATGTTCTCCTTCTATGTTAAGTGCTAAATGAGTTTTAAGCCCCGTTTATAATCCCCTACTAATGGTTCGCGGTTTCAAGATGTACCCTAAGTAGAGCCTTATAACAACCACTGTCACCTCATCACCCACTAAATCAGCCTTACAACAAATTACTATATGCTGTAGGCTGAATTGATTCTGAAAGAATGACCTATGTCAAATATATTGTATATTGAAGATAGCATACTGTCAAAACGGGTATGTTAAAAGGCAACAATTGAAAAGGACTGCCGGTAAGTCGTTCCTGAATCTTACATGATTAAGCCCTTTCGAAAAACCAAAACAATATTAAGAAGAAGTTACTTACATCCACAACATAATTTTAACGAAGCCATTGGTTATTTAAGAAGTGGTAGTCTATTTGGATGTGACGGATATTATAAATATTAGACTTAACGCTGTCCAAAAGATGTCATAAAAGTTTCTATTGGCAGCTTTCCTGAAGCGTATTCGACGATGGTAATCAAAAATATTGAGATAAGTTGGTGAAATATAGAACAAAAGGAGGCTGCAAACCTTTTAGATGAAGAATGGGTCTTGTACAAACCACCGAATACTAACAACGTAAACTCAATTGCGCTCACGGGAGCAAATATGAAAATAGAGATCTTGGCTACCGTTGACATACTGAAGCTGGCAAAATTAAGCTACCAAGAAACTCCACAGATTACTATAGGGTTATCCATTTCGTGATTGAGAAAGTACAACCCTGCCATTTGACGTCTCTCAGAATTAAATGTCATCCAAAGCGTGTTTTTTTAGTTGAAGGTTCGCTATTTAGAAATATGGATCGTTTAACAGTCGAAGAATGCGTTAAAATTATAAAAGTTTATTATAAAAATTATGATTCTGCTGTATCAACATTTAGGGCTTTACGAGCCGATTACGGTCGACATAATCGACCTACACAGCAAACAATTTCGAACACGGTGAGAAAATTTGAAGAGACTGGATCGGCTCTTGGTATTGCAAGGCCTGTGCATCATCTTAACATTCGTTCTGCTGAAAATATCGCTGTCGGTCCTCAAAGTGTGGAGGAAGACCCAAATTTGTCGATTCCTTGACGTGCTCAACATTTGGGCTTGTCTTACGGCGCATCGTGGCGGATTCTGCATTTGGATTTGCATCTCCATCCGTACAAAATCCAACTCACTCAAGAACTTAAGCCTCAAGACCATACACAACGCAGAATGTATGCGAATTGGGTGATTGAACAACACGCCATTGATAACGATTTTTCGAACAAAATTTTCTTTAGTGATGAAGCTCATTTCGCTCAGTGGTTACGTAAATAAACAGAATCGCCGCATATGGGGCTCTCGAAATCCTCAGGTGATTGCAGAAAGGCCTTTGCATCCGGAAAAAGTGACCGTTTGGTGTGCATTATAATCTGGTGGTGGTATTGGCCCGTATGTTTTTGAAAACAATCAAGGAAGAGCCATTACAGTCAATTCTGACCGCTATGGACGGATGTTAACCGATTATTTTTAGAGAGAAATTGAAGATTATGATCTTGAGAACATGTGCTCCCAACAAGACGGAGCCACAAGCCACACAACAAAGGCTAATCGAGCACTTTTGCAAGAGAAATTTCCAGGACGCGTGATTTCGAGATTGAGTGATTCTGTGACCTAACACATTTAGATTTCTTTTTATGGCTCTATGTGAAAGATCGTATTTACGTGAACAATCCTCAAAATCATGAGCGATTTAAAACCAATATTCGTGAAGTTATGGCCGAGTTTTTGCCGGAAATGTGCCTAAAAGTCATTGAAAATTACCTCAAAAGGACTGAGGCTTGTAAAAGGTCGCGTGGAAGACATTTGAGTGATGTTTGTTTTAGGTATAATGGCAAAGTTCAATCTTTATATTGAATAAAAAATTTTGTTTCCATCTGAATATTTTATGTGTTTTCTTTAGCTTTACTTGCCCAAGCGTAAAATGGATAACCCTATATAATAAAAGCTGGATGCCTTTTAAGCTAAAAATCTATAAGAATTTAGTGGTTCGAGCCGTTACAGGATCATAAAAGTGACTGAGGTATACCAACAAGAAGGCGTATTATTTTAAATGGTATAACCTGAAGTAGATAGCAGAATAGAGACAGACCTTTTCTCAGTTTTAAACGGTAAATATGTAGTACTCGGAAGACATGTAGTACTCATTTCTAGATATGGAATTGATTCATTTGAGCATTTACATTTGTACTTTGTCTACCCCTTTATAAATTGAGGTTCCTTTTCCTTGTTTATGGCAAGGATGTTCAAGGATTTATTTGGCCGAACTAGAGAGCTAAATATGTCTTTGTTAACTTGAAATCCTAGCCTGGAATCATTTGATACTTTATTTTGAACTAAATCTCGTTTTTCTATACCTCGGAAAACTGTCAAGTTGCAGGAACCCAGTTCCAAGCGAGACTGTGACTTACCTATCTTGTGCAGATAAGACTTAAAACAGCCTTACCTGCTCAATTGATGGATCAAGCAAAGTGACATAGTCATTTCACGATGTCTTACATTAAGCTAAGATGTCCCATCAGCGACAAAGGCATCGGTCCACATTATTCTCGTGTTATTAATCCAAAATTGCTACCAATCACCGAGGTATCTCTCTTTCTTAGTAACAGCCTACCTGTTGCAATCAACTTCTGCATTCTCTAGCTAGGAAGGCGATGGGTATTACCACTATGATGATCAATTTCACTGACGCACAGGCTGTCGTATGTGAAAATTCCACTTACAGTGCTTCTCGTCTCTAAAACTGAGCCAACCACTTTTGATGCAGACAATATTTCAGAAAATATGAGATCATCTCTCATAAGCCGCCTTTTTATTGAGGAGGATCCACTGATTGTAGACACACTCATCAGAGCTTTCTCAACTGCTGCAATGATTTGTTCACAGAACTTCATTTTTAAATCTACCAGTAGATACTGAAAGGCCTTGGTCTGCGAATAATTTCTCTGTCAGGATAGCCAGTTTGATATTCTCCAGTACTATGTTGGTATTGGTAGTCATCTAGTTCCTCACTCGGCGCATTAGCGTGCATAGTCGAAATTGCGTATTTTCGACTGTGTATACAACCATTAACGTCACAATATCATGCTCTTAGCCTATCAAGTGTGACTCCGCTGGCAGTTATCCTCGACAAACTAATTTAGAACACACTACTTCCATTTCCTGATGGCAATAACTTCACACCAAATCACCTCTCATATCAATTTTAGTGAGGAGATTTTAGAGATACAAGTAACTGAGAAAATTTACAGAGTCTCTAGCAAGGACCACATGGTTAAGATAAATACAATATAAAACTTAATGATGCCGTTAAAAAATCAAATCATGATTCACGCTACACTTGGATGAGAATTCCTTGGGAGTGAAACCATGTGAGCCCTTGGCTGATCAGTTCCTGTCATTATGAAGAGGAAGAAGCAAATTGACGGCTTCAAAGACATATGGAAACAACAAATTGAATCCATCTTTTACCAAACATTTTTTATGGCTCGGTGTTACTTGTCCACTCACGATGGAGAAATCCCAACAGTCGATGCACCTGAGGTAAATTTTAGGGTCCACCCCTCCTCCAAATTCATCAGCCACATATTTTCACATGTTCAGAACTATGTTTAAGCCAAAATCCAAAAACAAAAAAAAATAACCTCTCTGAACATGAAAATAGGCATCCTATCAGCTTGAATTTACTTTTAATAATATTGTTACAAATAACTGTAGAACAGCATAAAAAACGTAAGGCACCAGAGGGCAAAATAAACAATAGCACATCACTCATATCAAAGTCTTTTAAAACTGCCTTCAAAAAGGTAAAACTTTGATGGTATCACACTGTGTAAATTTTAAGACTTTGTAAATATAAACTGCTTTTCGAAGGGCTTATATTTTGAAATACACTCTAATGCAATCCATCACTGAGACACGGCTCACGAATGACTTGTAGCACATTTAATGAAGACAATTAGAATCAACACATTTTCGAAAATGTTTTCAAATATACCTTTTGCCATTTTGCAAGCGTAGCTTCAAAATACTGTCGAAAATTGAGAACGGTAGTCGTATTTATACGCAAAAGAGCTGTTCATAAGCTCTGAAGTAGTAAATAATTTTCGCTAATACAAATTTGACAGTTTTATCAAACCTTAGGCTTCCTCCTAATATTTCGATTAAAAGAACTATGGTTAACAGTATACTCACCATAGAAATATTATCATCCTATTAATTACAAACACATTAAATTAATATTTAAGATATTATAAGCTCAGTTAATACAAAATTAATTGAATCAAAATAATTGAACTTGTTGTTATCACATAGGTATTACAGCACTGGCTTAATTTTTGATGTGTTTTTAACATGCAATAGGTTTACTCTTTATTGTATTACGTCATCACTACTTTCAAAATTAAATCATAGTTTATTTGATTGCTTAAACACGGAGGGACCGACAACTTATGGTTGTTATCTTTTGAGTAACGTAATTGCAACGATAATAAATTATGAACGATTAGCAAATCCAGAATATAACTTACGCACTGATTGTAATTGTGGAAGGCCTGAGATATTGTTCTCAATTTCGTTGTCATTAATAAGAAAAGAACAAGCACCAAACTGACTTGTTAAGTTTTCAGAAAGGCTTGAGCCACCCCTCGTACGACCACCCGGCTCTCGAAAGATAATATTAAATCATATTCGTGAGTACGTAATTCCTACCAAGCCTATGAAAATAAGTTTGGAACTAATAGCTTTATATACTGTGATTTATTATGAGGTTAAGTTTTTAATCTCAAATAAAAGGCATATAGTTGAGTCTGTAGTGAAAAATTTTATTGTAACTCAAAAGAACAATCTATGATATTTACTTTTAAAAGGTTATCTTGTTTAAACGTTGATCGCGACCACACCGTAAATGATCCATCTTGAGGATCTAAGTTTGGACGACGCCTTCAATTTGTCACGATCTTCAGCCACACTCTACAGCCACTAGATTCTCTTCACTACGTCGAGTATCATCCAACAATGTATGCAGGGTTTCGAATTTGCAGATGGTATTGGCTATAGTGGTTTCGATAGGTCAACAATGCACACCATAAGTTGCTCTACGAGCACAAATTTTGCACAGAACGCTGATTTTTGTAATATAGCTGATACGCTGTTGCAGTGTAAGTCTTTCCATGAAAATTTATCAAACAATATTAAATGAAAATTACATTACAGTTTGATAGGAGTCGTGCGTGATTTGCCAAAAAAAGCCTATTGAAATCAAACCTTATATTGAATCACTCTTTATTAACCAACACTAGACAAAACAACTAAGACGAAACAAGTTCAAACCTTGTAAGATAAAAGATAGACACTCCCAACTTAACCCCATTTAAATTAAATGGGTCACACATTCGTGAGCTAAATGCAATGATCTAAGGCCACTGTTCAACCAAAAGTATGCTGAGCCTGACTTTCACCTTATATAACTTTTGAGCGAGTGTGGATTTTTCATGCTTGCGTTCTCGAAATCGGCAAATCATAGTCTGCTGAACTGTATTTTTTGCAAAAGAAAATGATGTCGCTTGTCACGAATTTCTTGTATGCTAGAAAATGGTTGGGGCAAGCAGTGCTCTGGCCTCTGATCTCTCACCGGATAGTCGCCTTGGAAGGATTCTAAGACCAGTTGACAAATGCAACCATGTGGAATATTACTTTCAGACAGTTTTAACAGCAAACATGTAGGGTAGACAGACCTACATTCGTGTCAGAAGAGTTTTGTATAAATTTTGTTATTCATCTTATCTGAAAATTTGTGGAAAATCCAATCAAAGGTATAGTGTCTGGTTCGATGGAAAGCCCCTGTAATAGAAAAATTTCATATCGGAGGAAATTCAAATAGCTATAACTTCTGTAAATTTTATTTGAACTTATCGTATATAAGGATCTATTAAAGAATTACTTAAATGACTGATTTCATCGAATTTAATGCTACTAATGCAGTTTTACTCACAAACATACTAAATCCTACTATTATTAGCAAAGTTGAACGAAATTGAACCTCTAAGTTATTTGTTATTAGATGAGAATCTGTTACGGGTGAGCATTGAGACTCCATAGCGTCGCTCATCCCGAAAACTAGCATACGCGATTTCGTAAGAGTTTAACCTACGCAATACCAAGCCGCACTTTATTAATTTTTTTGGTAATCTAATGATGTAACTATAAGCATGTAATTTAAATTTTCATTCACAAAAGGACTACTGGTTAAATTGTGGAAAGAAAGCCACATAATTATTTTAAATTTAATAATTGGTTAAATTACAAAAAGAAAGCCACATAATAATTTTTGCTTTGTAACTTTATGTAAGTAAACTCAAGTAGCTACGTTGCTTCCGGTTTACACGCCACAATTATGGACAACGCAACCAGCGACAGGCGCCGAAAGTATCAAGAACCAACGCGGGCTCGAAACGAAACGCAAATACACACGGTAGCGGAAACGTTCGTCATCCAATCAACGTATAGGGCTGCAGAGCCTTCGTTAAATGCGATTGATCGGGAAAATAATAGCAGAAACTCGGAAGATGAAAATTTGTAGAACAACGGCATGCAATCGGATGTGCCAGGAAAAGAATTCTCAGACATCTATTCCGGCAATTGAGCACGTTTGGCGAAAGAACACTCCTGCTGATTTGTCGGCGATAATCAAGAATGCTTTCGTCGATGCTAAAAAAGCCTCAGCAAGCATTATATGAAAAGCGCAAATTAATTCTTCCACCACCCCCAACGCAGCTATAGATCTTCCAACCCCGACAAGTGAAGAACCTTCAAGGTCCTTGGCGTGGGACGTTTATATTTCCAATGAACGCAGCAAAAGTAAAAGCACAGATCACTTGAATGAATGTCAGGTTGACGAAGCTAATAATTTGGAGCCGGAGAGCAATGGCACGCCGGAAGGTAACGACGAGGCTTTAAATGAGTACAATTCACACAAATTTTGGTATATCATAAGTGATATATAGCTAGATTGGGATATTGTTTGTGATGGCCATTTCGATATTCCGAGCAGACGAGCGGAATCAGTCCCGCCAACGGACTTTATTCAAGACATTGTGCCAGTTGAAATTCTTGAGTAGTACATTACGATGGTTAGGAATGGAGAATATGCCGAGGCAAGACTGACCTGCGCTCATGATTTACCGGCTATGGCATTCACAACTGGAAAACGAAATTGGCATATACTAAGGAGCCTTTTACAATATCTTTGTGACGAATAAGACTGGAAAGTTAGGAAAACGGTGGCGTCATTTATTGGTGTACTTGCCGTGATCCTCGGAAGAAAAATAGTTTCGCGGGATTTAGTTCTAATTTTTATTGGCCTCTTCAAAGACTTAGACGAAATTAAAATCAAAGCTATTGAAAATTTTGCCAAATTACTTAAGTTCGTTGATTTTCCAAAGCATGAAGAGATTCTACAAATATCGGCAAGTGTTTACGAATCGATAGTAATACCAATTGGCGTATTAGGAAAAGCTTAGCGCAACAAATTCTCATTATTATAACATGATACTATTCGATAAATACATACGATTCGATAAATAGGCACAGCGCAAGGCAATTATCAAATATTATTTCGCAAAAACAAAAAAAATCAGTTTGAGCTGTACGTGGCGAAAGCGACAAACGTTCGTCAATACCTTTTATAAGTACATCAAAGCTAACAAAAATGTTATGGATTTGGTTCAAATGGTTTTACCAGACATCAAAAGGTTATCATACGATTACTTGTTGCTAAAAGCTTAGGAGAGTTAGTTAATAACGATGCAAATATCCTGACAAGCGGAGATTGTGAGGATGTAGACATCATGAAAATCATACATAGGCTGCAAGAGGACGATGACCGTGATGTTCGGGAGACGGCGTATATGGTAGAATTGCCAGGTAGTGGCCGAAAAGAAAGTGTTACGATGCCAACCGTAACAACGACAACATCTACAACTGATTTAACAAATGTACCAGCAGCCAGCCAACAAGTCGATGAATTAGAAACAAATGACTATGAACGATTAGAAGCGGGATCAACCACCTCTACAATGCCAGCAAATAACTCTGAGACTGTTGAAATGAATAATGATGATGATACAAAAGCAGTTGCAACATGTGTAGATTTAAATTACTCGCCCGTACCGTAATCGAAACTATATTTTTGGCGATACAACAAACATAAACAAGTTGGGTAGACAGACCTATGCTCATGTCAGAAGGGTTTTGTACTCAACTTACAAAACGCAGCTACCAGTAACGAATAAAATCAAGAAACATGTCATGTTCGAGGATCATACTATTATTAGCAAAGTAGAAAGAATTTTGACTTCTGAGGTATTTGTGATAGTTATACCCACAAATATCTCCCTTGATAATTTTTTCAGATTTTTTAAGACCACGGGTGTCCATTCGCGAGGGAGGAAACACATTTTTCATGTATTTCATCCCCCCCCCATGCCCCCACAGAAGCAAAAACTGTCAGTTTAAGAACCGTTTTGAAAAGCTCTCATAGAGAACTTTCAGTTGATACTCATATCGGCTACGTTTCATGAAATTTTTTCGGGGGCCACGTTCTGTACTGTAATCATCGATTCATGGCCTGTTTTTTAGAATCTTAGAATGGTTACAAAGCCCTTTTGCTAGGAGCTCTCTCCTGCCTTTCCGACTTATTTCAATTGTGTATACTCATCTTCATGATACCTATCATACCTGAAATGTTCATGCAAATCCTACCAAAGCTGTAGTTTCTAAGCCGGTAAAAAGCGCATATGGCTCCATATCCATATGTTTCCCTAGTAACACAGGGCATATTGTTCCATAGTATTGCAGGAAAATTCAAATCGCTATAACTTCGGTAAATATTGTTCGATCTTTATGAAACTTTCAGAAAAGATCAATCTTATAAATAGTCATCTGTGTGCTAAATTTTATTGAGTTTAAGGGTACCCTCCAGATTTTATTCAAGAAAACATAAAATCAATAAATCATACTATTACTAACAAAGTTGAGTGAATTTCGACTTCTCATGTATTTGTTGTTGTTGTACTCATTAAGGCCTACATCCATAATTTTTTTCAGATTTTTCGGATGGAAGGTGTCCAATCGCGAGGGGGGTACGCGAAAAGTTGGTACATTTCCCCTTCCCGTGCCCCCCTCGGTCCTCCTAAGGCAATTTCAAGACTTTTTTTGAAAAGATCTCGTTGAGACCTTCCCAATGACACCCTACTCGACTACCAATGGTGAAATTTTTTTTGGGGGGTCACTTCCCTATATGGGGAGACCCCCCTCAAACCACTTTGAAAATTTTTTCCACCATTGAACTTTCAAGAGGTCACCACTTCTGACCTTTCCACAAAGTTGCATGGCTGTAGTTTCTATGGTTTCGGAGAAAAAGTGCTGTGACATACAGACGGACGGACGGACGGACGGACAGACGGACACAGGTCGTGATTGCAATAGGGTTTTGTATTTTAGTATTAAGCCCTAAGAAGCTTAAAATAAGAAGATGTCTATAACTCATATTTACCTACGTTAGACAATATACGGACTACGGAACAACACAACAACAGGGAAAACAAATCAAAAAGAATCGTTATTTCTGAAAACAAGTTCATTGGTTGGTTTCGCAAGTAAGGTTCACAGATTTAAACAAAATGAGAAGCGTAGCAAAAATTTCTCTGAACAAATATTCTTACGCGCGATTTAAACAAACAATACTGACAGTTCGAACTGTCAGTCAAATGCATTCAGCGCATTCAGCGCGTAAAACACTCAATTCCAACTAGGATCGCCACCAAGTGGAACTTTTGATGAGTGAAATCAAGCGAGAGAAATTACTCGAGCCAACGGAAGAAAAGCACTCAAAAACAAGATTTTCCCGGTGGATGGAAGGGAAAAAACGTTAACCCGGGAGGTTATTTAAGCCCGGGAAGATTGGCGTGCTTTCTCTTTCGTTCGGTTGAGAAGTTTTCTTACAAGCAACCATGGAGCTGCGTGACACCAAGTGTTAAAGGATTGAAATTTATCCCAAATAAGTTTAAGTGGCTTTCATTTAGCATCTATTGATCGAATTATTTTCTTGGAATAAAATAACGTCGATATAATTGCTAACTTTTTTCATTTCTCGCTACAATAACTAAACCTTCTTTTTTCAGCTGTAAGAAGTGCGGCTCAAGAAATCTTTTCCCGGGGCATTGACCAGGCCCGAAGACCTGGAGAATTCAAAAGAAGTGATAGTGATTAATACAAGTGGTAGTGTTTGTGGGTGGGTAGTTTCGGTTCCCTGGTGTAGGAAACCCCGAATTTGTGCGATGGCGGACCACCTTAGTTCGGTCCGCGGAGTAATTTTCCGTTGCAGACGATTCTCGCGGTTAAGTGGCGACGAGCCCGCAAACTGTCAAGTTGAAATTTCGCTCCGGACGGTCACCTTTTCGTTCGGATGATCCCTTGAGAGGCTCGCGAAAACGAACGAGTGGCGTCTACGCCCGTCTTCGGGTGAGTTAAACAGGATTGGTGGATTCTCAACCGGAGTAGCCGCAATAAAGCGGTGGTAGTTAGGGGAATTGGGAAACTTTCGGTAATGACTCTATGGTTTTTAGGGTTTCGTGAAAGAAATTTCTCAAAAACGTAGTATTTTCCTGTCCTGTTAGCCCGTCCGTCCATCAGTCCGTTTGCCTTTCTATCCATGCGACGCAAGAGGTTTCTTCAGAAACTATAGAAACTACAATGCTCAAATGTTTTGAAAAGGTCAGAATTGGTGGTCTCTAAAAAGTTTAGATCCTTTCAATTATTTCAAATTTTCTTGAAGGGGATACCGATACGTATTGGCCCTTAAATAATCGTTTTCATCAAATGTAGTCAGATATGGTATCAAATGAAAGGTTTTAGCGCTTTCAGAATCTTAAAAAAAATGTCATTTTATGCATCAGGAGGTCCAGGGGGAGGCAAAAAAATAATTTAAGCTCGAGTGAAATGGCACCTGTAACGTACTTATGAAAGAAACTCTGCATATGAATGATTTCCTATCCAAGTATTGGATGAATAAATCAAGTCGTCGATTCATGCCATCAGAAATCTTGCGTCTAACCCTAGGATGTTTACAAAACTCTTCTGGTACGAGCACTCTCCTACTTACTCGAAATATTTCACCTCTCATCTTCAGCCATTTAATAATAAATTCAATCAAGCGATAGCATATACCTTGGATGAGGAAGTATGGGAAAAATAACTCAAAATTATTCAATCTTCACATTTAAAACAGCTGTTTGATGATTGTTTACTGATACCACCAGCTGAAGCAATTCTCAAAGACATTCATGATACCTATTATTCCTGAGACTTTCATGCAAATCCTAGCAAACCTGTAATGTCTATTCCATAGCAATGCAGCGCATATTGTACCTTAGTAATACAGGTAAATTCAAACCACTATAACCTCGTTAAATACTATCGATTTTCTGAAATTTTCAGGACAGATAAATTTAACAAATTATCATGTGTGTAACTGTTAATGAATTTAAAGGTACCGTTAAAATTTTATTCAAGAAAATGTACAATTGATAAATCATACAATTACTAACAAAGTTGAGTGGCATTTTATGATTTTTTTTCTGATTTTTACGCGAAAAGTTCGTATATTTTCCCTCCCCCTGTCTCCCACGGTATTGATAAGGCAATTGTAAGACTTGTTTTGAAAATACCTCATTGATACTTTTCCAATAACATCCTACTCGACTACCAATGATGAATTATTTTTTGAAGGGTCACCTCCCTATATGGGTTGATCCTCCTCAAAACCATTTGAAAAAATTTTTTTCCCTTGAACTTGCAAGAAGTCATCACTTCTGACCTTTCCTTAACGTTTTATGGCTGAAGCTTCTATAGTTGCGAAGAAAAACTGCTGTGACATACAAACGGACGGACGGACACAGGTCATGAATTCAATAGGGTTTTGTATTTTAGTACAAAACCCTAAAATTAGCGACAAGAGGTGTTTGAGGTGGAGAGTCTCTTTTTCAAGAATTTCTTTCCCATGTTTTCATCCCACTATAAAACGAATCGCTGCGACCCAATTACCCTTGACGCATAGAAAACAAGTCCAAGCCCAAACTGATGTGTTGGCTGGTTTTTTCTCCTTTTTCCAATTGAATTTTAAAAATATGTAATAATCGTAATAAATTGCATTTGCTATAGTTTTTTTCGATGAAATGAGTTAATGATAACGTACAAATTTAGAGAGCCATTTGGGCCATTAAGTTTTTTATTGTTATTGTTTGGAATTTGCTTTATATTCTTTCAAAATTTATAACGATGAGTATTAAATAAAGCGCTTTTGACTTTGACTTGACTTCAAGCCCAAACTGATGTTTCGAAAGGCGCAAGGCTAGTTACTCAGGTTGACAGGGGAAGTATTTGGTGTGCTCAACAATGTTTGGGTGCATCAGACTCATACATCCTTACCTCAAAAAGCTACAATAATGAACAACAGGGAGTGAAAGGTTTTTCGACTTTTGATAGGAAAAAAGTGGCTGCTTAAGCTGTTTTACTATCCACTGGAAATTTGCATGAATTTGGTCAAGAGATTTTGGTTGTATAGTATATCTTGATTTGTCCCCTCAGAGTACCAAAATAATAGTAGAGCAAAACATTGAAGAGAAGAAAAACTCAATTATACTGCATAAGACCTCTAAAAATTACGAGTATGTTGACTCAAGTATTACTGGCAGCTATTTCAGATATTGCTTCAAATTCAGGTACTTAATTTCTTTAGATTAATTTTTTCTAGTTTAGAAAACATTTCTCCTATTTTGAATAATTTGAAAGCGTCTTACTCTCTCAAAAATATGTTTAAAGAAAGGGCTTCAATGGTTTGAAAAAAACATAGAAACTCATCCTGTAACCGAAACTAGAGCAATATTGGCAGTAGAAAAATTGTGAAAACCAACTTTCTTAAAAAGTGTCAAAAAACTCAAGATGGCTCCATTTGTATTGACGACACCATTCAATGAAGCCAGTGTTTTGGGGGACCAACCTTAAATTGAGACTGAAGCAACAACATCATCTAACTAAAAATCTGAAAAATGGGTTGGAGACATACTCTGTTGCATCGTTTTTTTATGTTTATTGTATGTATTGTTTAAACAGCTTGTATTTTTTTTTTATTTATTTATATTTGCATATATTTCTGTTGTTGAAAATTTCAAATATGGATATTGTTTTACTTTTGAATCTAGCTTCAAAGGGCGTTTTTTGTACATTTTATTCTAACATATGTAGTATTTTGCATCGGAGTAGTAACAATTAATGTAGTCTGTGTGGTCTAGTGGTTAGAGCATGAACGCATAAGCCGAAGGTCACAGGGGATTTTTCGGACAGACTACGAGTGTTCACTCAGTGGTCGTATGAACTCATTTAATCAGATCATTTCATAGTTGAGCAAGTACACGGGAGCATGGTACTGACCAAAACAACTTTCGAAAAAATCAATACGGTCATGAAAATGAGATACTTTATCCCTAAGCGAAGGCCCGAGAGGGACTGTAGTGCTACAAGGAAATAGAAAGAAGTAATAATCAATATTTTATTTACCTGGTCTTATTCATTTCCATGGATCATGGAAAGCACTTTTTGGAGTTTCGTACTAAAATAAAAAACCCTATTGAAATCACGACTTGTGTCCATCTGTCCATTCGTCCGTCAGTCTGTATGTCACAGTAGTTTTTCTCCGAATATATTGAAGCTAAAGCCATGAAACTTAGTAGAAAGATTAGAAGTGAAAGTTTTGGGGTGAGAGTATTTCAAACCTCCCCAAATAGAGCGTGACCCTACAAAAATGTTTTTCACCATTGGCTGTCTAATAGGGTATTATTTGAAAGCTCTCAGTGAGATCTTTTTAAAACGTCTTAAAACTACCTTATCAGTACCGAGAGGTAAGGGGAAATGTGAGAAATGTTCGCGTACCCCTCGCGCTTGGACACATTTTTGCCGAAAATCTGAAAAAGACTCATGGAGGTAGGCTTTTATGAGTGCAACAACAATAAATATGTCAGAAGTCAAAATTCACTCAACTTTATTAGTAATAGTATAAATTATCAATTTTACATTTTCTTCAAAAACCGTGTAAACGTACCCTTAAATTCAATGAAATTCGATACGATAATGGCTATTTAAAAGATTGACCTCTTGAGGTTTCAAAAATACCGAATAGTATTTAAAGAAGTTATAGGGGCTTGAATTTCCCTATATTCTATGGAACAATATGCCCATTTTACGACTCAGACGCTACAGGTTTGCTAGGGTTTGCATGAAAGTTTCAGGAATGGTATGCATCATAAATACCTCTATGAATTGTTCAATTAGTGACATCAGTAATCGTTAAATAAAATCGTGGCTGTTTTAAATGTGAACATTGAATAAATTTGTGTTATATATCCGCATCTTCGACATTGAAGGTACACGTACATGCTTTTAACGCTTGGTTGAATTTATTAATGAATGGCTGAAGATAAGCATATACAATTTAGAGATGAAACAAATCGAGTAAGTAGGAGAGTGTTCCTACTGCAATGGGTTTCTAGCCATCCTAGGGTTAAAAAATGTTTTCTGATGGCATGAATCGATGACTTAAATTATTCATTCAATGCTCGGCGGTGAGAGTGATTGCAGGCGTGATACCTGTCACCCTCCTTGCTAGAGAGCGCCGCTCTATTTACCTGCGCCGAAACGAGGATACGAGGGAGATGGTTGTCCGCGAGGAGAGACAACGCTCGCTCAACGATTGGCAGCAGTCTTGGAGGAATTGCACGAAGGGAAGGTGGACTGCGCGCCTCATCCCGGATGTGAGACCGTGGCTGGATCGAAGGCATGGTGAGACTGACTTCTATCTGACCCAGCTTTTGAGCGGGCACGGGTGTTTTCAGTCTTACCTGCACAAGATCGGTAAGTCACGGTCTCCCGATTGTCGGTTATGCCCAGGAGAGGAGGACAATGCCTGTCACACATTTTTTGCGTGTACCAAATGCGCCAGGCTGCGAAGGGAACTCTACAGGGAGACGAGAGAGCTCACCCCGGATAATATAGTTGCGGTGATGCTCGAATCGGTTGACAAATGGAACCAGGTGGCACATTATGCTCGGGCAGTCCTAAAAGATAAAAATGACTCGCAGCAGCCGGAGGTGCTGGGGCTGGGGGATCGCTCTTCTGGCATTTCCTCTTCCCCTCTCCCCTCCCGCTAGGAAAGGGACTCCCCAGCTTGAAGGCGCCCCACGGCGTAACAAAACGAGACCTGCCCCGAAGTAATGTGTCAAACGGTTCCAGGCTAGGTTCTCAGATTGACAGGGGAGGTGTTTAGTGGGTAGTCCAAGGGTATCCTCCATGGGAGTCCCACACTGCCAGACTCGGCGGGCGTAAATGCCTTCACCTCCCTACCACAAAAAAATGCTTGTATAAGAAATAATTTTGCTTAAATAATTATTCTGAATGCTCGATTGTAAATACGTATCAATCATTAACACGTGTTATTGTTGTTATAGTTCCAAATAATTGTAATGAATATTGCTCACATGATTATAATTGGATTTCTATGAAATTTCTTAAGCCTCAGGGTCTCATATCAACCTGCTTTACTGTTAAAATTTTTGAGAAGTTCAAGGGTATCGTTTCGCTTTTTGGGTGAAAATATGAAATTTAGTAACCATGCTATTATAAACAAGGCTGAGTGAATTATGATTTCTGAGGTTTCTGTTACCCTTGTACTTACAAAGACCTACCTCTGCAATTTTTTTCAGATTTTCTGGCACAAAAGTGTCCAATCGCGAGGAGATACCCAAATTTTTCATGCATTTTGCCTCTTCCTGAACCTGCTCATATATAATATGATTTTGTTGTTTCAAAACCTGAAAGTGCTAATCAAGACCCTTCATTTGATACTCCACTCTACTAAATTTGATGAAAAAAAATTTTGCAGGGCCACTTAAAACATTTTGAAATGTTTGATAAGACCTACACTCTTGAGAAAGCTTTCAAAATTATGGGGGTAGACACAATAACAAATAACTTCGAGGTTGAGATTCTTTAAACCTTCAAAATAATAGTATTTACCATTTTCGTCAGCAAAACTCTATCAGGATCATTAAAGTGGATAAAAGGTTTAAGTTGTTCTTTCCATCATCATAGATGGTGCAACGGCCCAAGCTGATTTCGCGACCTTGTCTGCCAGTTGTTCAGTCCGAACAAGAATCTGCTGTCAGCTTCTACCGTTTCTTCCCACCGTGGCTACGATCTTCCCGCTGGAGGTGTAACTTGTGGTCTAACCGTTAATGTTCTTTTGGGTAGATGGCCTTTTCCAATCTTTTTGACATAGCCCGTTCATTGCAATTGACGTAATTTTATGCAAAAGGAAACAGATCGACCGTCAAATAGTGCATACGACTCATCGTTGTGATGTGGTTTTCACTCCGTTCCTTGTTTCACTGGACCGTAGAGTTGCCGGAGCACTTTGCGTTCAAATACGTCCACTGCTTTTTCGAACTTGCTCGTCAGGGTCCATGTTTCACTTCCATAAAAACAGCACAGGTTTAACTAGTGTTTCGTAAATCTGGAGCTTATTTTATTTGGACCATAGGATGGGAGTATGGAGCAAGAGATTTTATTTGCGGTGTTTATGCGGCATCCAATCCCGTCCTTTCGGCGCCTCTTCTATTTCAAGATAAATAACATTATCCATACTTTCTAGGTTATAGTCTCCTACAGACAGAGTTTGTGAAACTGGAGTTTTCTTCGACGTTTGAGTCATAAATTTAATTTTAGCTTCATTGACTCGTAGGCCAATTTAGTTTGCCTCAGATTCTAGGCTCAGAAATGTTCTTATGTTATCAAAAATTGAACGTTCCATAATATTGACGTCATCAGCATATGCTTTCAATTGTGTGCACTTGAACATTAGTATAACCCAGATTCCAGCAGATGAGTATTAGGGCAAGTCCATATTCTTGCTTTAAGCTTGAATCCATTCAAAAGCTGTCGGTTACTTCACCGTTTACCTTGACTTGGGACTCTGAGTTTGGCATCGAGGCCTTGACCATAGGTACTAGTTTTGTTGGAACGCCAAAGTCAAGCATTATTTTGTACAGTGCACTCCAGTCGACACTTTTGAATGTTTGGTTGAAGTCTACAAAGAGTTGGTGTGCATGGATGTTATATCTCCGGAATTTTTCGAGCAACTGCTTTACTGACAATTTTTTTTCGATTGTAGTCCATTTACTTCAAAAACCTCGCTGATATTCTCCCATAATACTTCCATAGTACGGCTTTAATTTTTTTTCGTGATTTTGAGCACTTTTTAAGACTTACATGGTTGAGGGATGCCTATAAAATTTTCACACCTTAGCTTCTCTCCCTCCTTGTATACAGGACATATTATACTTTTTCGTCAGTCCTCAGGTAGTTGCTCCTCTGACCATGTTCTGTATATTGGTCAATGCAGAAGGTTATTTAGAAAAGGACATTAACTCTGGAGCAGATCTGCTATTATTCCATATATCCCAGGAGCCGTGTTTTTTTTTGAGGTTCCGTACTGCTGCCTGTACTTCGTCTAGGACCTCTTGCTGTGCATCTGAAATAATATCGACTGGTTTGCCTATGATTGTTCTATATGCTCTTTTGCAAAGATTTGTTTGTAGATTGAACCTGTCTTTTAGCTCTTTAATAGAGACATCCGCCCATCTAACTTTATGTAGGATCATGTTATCGTAAATCAGATAGATCTTAGTATTGATGGTCAGGCGTTTCTTTCTCAGAAACATTTTTTCAGCTTGACGTCGAAGGGTCTTTTATTGTTCTCCCATGGCCCGAGTTGATCACTGGGTGTACTTTTTGTGTGTCTGCTTCCTGTTTTTAACCGCTTCCTCGCATTCATCATCGTATCAGTTTTTCCTACTTTTCTTTGGCTAGTGCCCAAGACTTCTTCTGCAGATTTTGCTACGGCATCTATTACTGTTTTCCACATTGTTTTGATGTCAACATTATTTCCATCACCTGCGGGGATATGTTGACGCACAGAGCCTTTCGTTAATGGGCTTGAAGTGGGTGATAATAAAAGCCACTGTGGACTCACAGATTCCTTGCAGTTTTCCGCTTTTAAATACAGTGTGCGTTCCGATGTCAAATATGTCTCCACCATGCCATCTGGTTTCTTGGAGTGCAAGATGTTAATTCTGTATTTCTTTTTTCATGCAGAAGTTAGCGCAGTGCACCTGCTCTGTTCAATGATCTACAATCATTTTCCAAGTTCCAAAAGGATAGTCCTTTATACGTTGCGATAGTCGTTGCCGTTTATCCAATCCTATCCAAGGCTGTCATCCCGATTCCGTGACAAGTAAATACTAAGTGGGGCATCATCAGCGCTTCAATTTAGTCGGTTTTGGGTCCAAGAGTGGTATTTTATTTCCCACATACCCACCGGCTAGCCAGTTAGGGCACCCTCTATTCGCCACTTGACGAAGCGTCCAATAGGGGACCGAAAGCTCCACACAGAGTTGATGTTTAAAACATATTTAAAATCACCTAGGCACTCTTGTTTTTTTTTCATAATTTTATGAAAATTTGAGCAATAGTATTTTTTTAGGGTTAAACGCTATTGAAATCACGACCTGTGTCCGTTTGTATGTCACAGCAGTTTGCTTCGAAACTATAGAAGCTGTAGCCATCAAATTTTGTAGAATGTCAAAAGTGATGACATCTTAAATGTTTAAAGGTGAAAAAAATGTCGATGGTTTTCAAGCGGGGTCTCTCCATATAAGGGACTGAGCCATAAAAAAAAATTGCACGTGTGAAAGGCCTTAATGAGATCTTTTCATGAAAGGTCTTAAAATTGCCTTTTCATAATTGATGGGGCAGGAGAAGGGGAAGTGTACAAAATTTTCGCGGGATACCCCTCGCTATCGGACACCTTTCATATGAACAATTTGAAAAAATCATGAATGTAGGCTTTTATGAGTACGACAAAAACAAATCAGTCAGAAATCAGAATTTGCTCAACCTTTTTGTAATAGTATGATATATCAATTTTACATTTTCTTGAATAAAATTGTGAGGGTACCCTTAAGTTCAATGAAAATTGAGAAGCAGATGGTTACTAAGAAGACTCGTCAACTGTTAAAATTTTAGAGTACAATGCTGAAGGATTCGATTGAGGCATGCCTCAGACTGATAAGTGGCAGAAGCGTGTTCTAAAGATGGATGACGGCCAAGACAGGGCATATTGAACACCGGGGATATACTGACTATTACCGTATATGAAAGAACTATAACCAACGTGACATTTGCGCTAGAGCCGCTAGTACCAAGAGTACACAATCGGGGAGTATTAGAGGACTACTCAACCAGTGATCATGGGCACAGAACCGGAACGAGGTAGGCAATCAGCTTTCGCAAAATGATTAATAACAATTTGGCTCACAGTTGGCAAAATATAGTGAAGAGTGTTAACAGGAATCCGTGGAGTTTGGCTATGAGCTAGTTTTTTGAAAGCTTGGTGCCCTACTCAAGCCTTGCATACTTGTTTATGAGCCATAAAAGATGGATAAGATAATATGGGTAATTTTCCCCGTCCATCTCGTCTATCGGACGCTGTCCACGGCAAAATGAAATCGATGGTCCACTCATCTCGCAGGTGAAACTGAAAGAGGTAGCCCGATCATTGAAACCAAGGAAAGCTCCAGGTCCAGACAGCATCTCAGCTGAGATGATACAGCTCATCTGTCACCATTGTATTGGCTCGCTGCTGAGTACATTCAACGCTTGCCTGCAGGAAGGCAAGAACTACAACAAAAGTACCACTCATGATATTGTGGAGATACTCTTCGGGAAAGGGCATAGGCACTACTGATGCGTAGAAATTTTAACGAAAGGAGTTGAACCAAAAACGGTTGGCACATGTACACAGATAAGGAGTGCTAGAAATTGCACGTACATATTGAGTAGTCTCGAGGCCAGCGGTGAAGGTTCTTGCAGGGGTGATATCCATCACCCTGCTTGTTAGCGACTATTTAACGAAGTTACGGCAGTTTGAATTTTCCTTTATTACAGCAACAACAATACACGACATGGAACAATGTGTGCATCCAATTGACTCAGACACTACGGGTTTGCTAGGATTTGCAACAACGTTTCAGGAAGGATATATGTATATCATAAATGTCTTTACAAATCCATCCAACGAGCGATATCAGTGATCTTAAAACAATAGAGCGGCCATTTGAAATGAGAATACTGAGTAAAGTAAGTACCATTTCAGCTTTCCATCTTACCAGAAACCACTTTTGATTGGATCGCCACCGAATTTTGAGATAAAATGAACATCAAAAATATCTTTAAGATTACGTTGAGTCAACGGTTGCTTTTAGTATTGAAACAAAATGACGGCTAGTTAAAATGGAGTAACAATGGTAAGATGTCTTTGATGTTTTTCCGGAGTTTATTTATTATTGGTGTCTGCATATCATCAATTGACACCAAAACCCTTCTGACATAAGCATAGTTCTCTCTACTCAACTTGTTTGAATATGTTCAATTGGCCAAGCATTCAGAAAAATTATTTGAGCTGACACAAAATGGCGGCTGTTAGGTGCTTGTGAACGAGACTTTGCATCTTATGGCTATATTTGATAGATTTCTTGTACATGTATTAAAATTCATGAATAATTCAAGTCATCGATTCATGCTATCAAAAAACTTGTTTCGAACCCTAGGATGGTTACATAGCCTTTCTGGCAGAGGCATGCCATGAATTTCGAAATGTCCGTGTAGGACACGGGCGCGGATGGTCTGGCATAAGTGTCAGCGAACTAAAACAACACCGAGCTCAGCTAACTAGCTTTGCTTAACGACCGCGTACGCGTGCTTGACGACTAGCATTTGCGGGTTCATATGAGGCGGGTTCTTGTCGAGCCACGAAGCTACACTACAAAATACTTATCACGCGTACTCTACTCTACAAGACATACCGATCAATTTTCATTATCTTTAGAAATATTCTATTAGGTTTTAATGAAGCTACTCTACAGTAATTCAATTTTTTTTTGCCTCGTTAAAGTGAGCGGACACGGAGGCTTGAGACAAACGCAACATTACACAAAAAGCAACCGTTACTTTCTCCGAAGAAGGTCGTTGCATTCAAAGGGAATGTCAAACCTAAAGATGTTGAAGTCGCTGAAGTGAACCCCTCATCTCTGCGTAAAGGATGGAAACTTGACGGATGTAGTTTACTTTACACTAGTAAAACAACAAACTAAGCAGTTTCAACGGGGTGACCACCTTATCTCTTCAGGAGCAGCCACTCCTGATCACCACGGGGCTGCTCGAGTGCTTATGTTTATTACAGGGCGGTCTCTTCGATGCCGACCCAGACATGGAGAGACTGAAGGATTTCGCTCTACACTAGTGAAGAAACAATTGTTTCCACAGTGGAGAGATGGTTGTTATAATTTTAGGCCCCTCTCCTTGAATACAAGTCCCTGTCTTCTACGAAAGTATGCTAATAAAAACCGCTAACCAATCATAAAACAAATCTGGTGTCGGTCAGGACTAATTGATGATGCGGATTTCATCACTGCCGGTCATCAGATTAGCTCCCAGTAAAAACTGACGTGATTTCAAGCAATGTATTTGAAAATCCCTGGCACCATCAGTTCGTTCAAAATTAAAACTGTCCGACTTCAAACTGTATAAAAATGTGCAAACCTTTCTTTTGGTAACATTAAGGGACGCACTACTCTATAACATCATCGGCATGTTCAGGCGACTGAGCCACCACGAACAAAGAACTCCAGAAGATGCTATAGACCTTATTATACCGAAGACAAGACAAACAACACCAAACAAGTTGGGTAGACAGACCTATGCTCATGTCAGAAGGGTTTTGTACTCAACTTACAAAATGCAGTAACCAGCAACGAATAAAATCAAGAAACATGTCAAAGACGATTTAATTGGAGAAAATGTGAAATTCGAGGATCATACTATTATTAACAAAGTTGAACGAATTTTGACTTCTGAGATATTTGTTCTAGTTATACCCATAAATATCTCCTTTGATATTTTTTTCAGATATTTTAGATCACGGGTGTCCATTCGCGAGGGAGGAAACACATTTTTCATGTATTTCCCCCCCCCCCCCTGTGCTCCCACTGAAGCAAAAACTGTCAGTTTAAGAACTGTTTTGAAAAGCTTTCATAGAGAACTTTCAGTTGATATTCATATCGGCTACCTTTCATGAAATTTTTTTCAGGGCCCACTCCTCTGTACTGTAATCATCGATTCATGGCCTATTTCTTCGAATCCTAGAATGGTTACAAAGCCCTTTTGCTAGGAGCTCTCTCCTGCCTCTTCGACTTGTTTCAATTGTATGTACTCATCTTCATGATACCTATCATTCCTGAAATGTTCATGCAGATCCTAGCAAAGCTGTAGTGTCTAAATCGGGTAAAATTGTTTCCATAGTAATACAGGGCATATTGTTCCATAGTAATACGGGAAAATTCAAACCGCTATAACTTCGTTAAATACTATTCGATCTTTATGAAACTTTTAGAAAATATCAATCTTATAGAAAGTTATCTGCTTGCTAAATTTTATTGAATTTAAGGGTACCGCTTAGATTTTATTCAAGAAAACTTAAAATCGATAAATCATACTATTACTAACAAAGTTGAGTGAATTTCGACTTCTCATGTATTTGTTGTTGTTGTACTCATGAAGGCCTACATTCATGATTTTTTTCATATTTTTCGGATGGAAGGTTTCCAATCGCGAGGGGGGGGTACACGAAAAGTTCGTACATTTCCCCTTCCCCTGCCCCCCTCGGTACTCATAAGGCAATTTTAAGACTTGTTTTGAAAAGATCTCATTGAGACCTTTCTAATGACACCCTACTTGACTACCAATGGTGCAATTTTTTTTTTGAGGGGTCACCTCCCTATACGGGGAGACCCCCCTTAAACCCCCTTGAAAAATTTTTCCACCATTGAACTTTCAAGAGGTCACCACTTCTGACCTTTCTACAAAGTTTCATGGCTGTAGCCTCTATAGTTTCGGAGAAAAAGTGCTGTGACATACAGACGGACGGACGGACGGACGGACGGACGGACGGACGGACGGACGGACGGACGGACGGACGGACGGACGGACGGACAGACGGACACAGGTCGTGATTGCAATAGGGTTTTGTATTTTAGTACAAAACCCTAAAAAGAGTTTATCGGTGACTCTATCTTTACTTTACGGAACCCTCCAAAGTATGCTACGTTAATATCAAATAGTGACGGCGACAACAAAAATTGAATCGGTTCATCTGCCGACAGCAAAATTAAAAATGTGAGAACTCGAAGGAGAGTGGTGTTGTTTCCCCTTCGGGCCCCACGTTGGGCGCCATTGTAATGAAGTTCGAAATGTCCGTGTAGGACACGGGTGCCGATGGTCTGGCACAAGTGTCAGCAAGCTAAAACAACACCGAGCTCAGCTAACTAGCTTCGCTTAACGACCGCGTACGCGTGCTTGACGACTAGCATTTGCGGGATCATATGAGACGGGTTCTTGTCGAGCCACGAAGCTACACTACAAAATACTTATCACGCGTACTCTACTCTACAAGACGTACCGATCAATTTTTATTATCTTTAGAAATGTTCTATTAGGTTTTAACTAAGCTACTCTACAGTAATTCAATATTTTTTTTTGCCTCGTTAAAGTTAGCGGCCACGGAGGGTTGAGACAAACGCAAACATTAAACAAAAAGCAACCGTTTCTTTCTCCGAAGAAGGTCGTTGCATTACAAGGGGAATGTCAAACCTAAAGATGTTGAAGTGGCTGAAGTGAACCCTTCATCTCTGCGTATAGGATGGAAACTTGACGGATGTAGTTTACTTTACACTAGTAGAACAACAAACTAAGCAGTTTCGACGGGGTGACCACCTTATCTCTTTAAGAGCAGCCACTCCTGATCACCACGGGACTGCTCGACTGCTTATGTTGATTACAGGGGCTATCATAGTCAAATAGATATTGTTTTGTAAGAAGAGATTGGTCTTTCCAGAGTGTTTTCATTGAAATCGATGAAAATAAATTTGTTATAACTGGCGAAGTACAAAAGTCCAATGAGGAACGAATCAAGGATGATGATAAAGTATGCGGCTATAGAACAGCTGTCACCGGGGAAGCTCTAGAGTCAGATGATGAAGTAGTATCTTACTCAACAAGTTCACCATCCAAAGTAACAATCAGACAAACTCGAATTACTCATCCAAATAGCATTAACAGTGATTCTATCTTGCAAAATAGATTATGGCAAAGCAATGCCAAGCTTACGAAAGACATAAATGCCTGTATTTATACAACCGTTTCTAATGCTTCTAAGGAGCTCCTCAATACTGATCAACAGTTATTAAAATCGCAGACTTTATTAAGTTCAAGCACACAAAATCAACGAAAAATTAAACTTCGTATTCTAGGTTACGTTGCAAGCAATATCACATAATTTCAAAACATCAGAAAATGCAACAAAGCAAATTATTTTTAAGGTTAAAAATATGGTATCAGGAAATTTCATTCCAAAAATAAATATATGATTGATACCATTTACTAATTTTAATATAGTTTTTATCAACTGTTTATAAATGTTAACTTCTTAACTTAGATAAGAATAAAATAAATTTATTAGACAAAAAAATTGTAATGAATTTCGAAATGTCTGTGTAGGACACGGGCGCCGATGGTCTGGCACAAGTGTCAGCGAGCTAAAACAACACCCAACACCGAGCTCAGCTAACTAGCTTCGCTTAACGACCGCGTACGCGTGCTTGACGACTAGCATTTGCGAGATCATATGAGGCGGGTTCTTGTCGAGCCACGAAGCTACACTACAAAATACTTATCACGCGTACTCTGCTCTACAAGACGTACCGATCAATTTTTATTATCTTTAGAAATGTTCTATTAGGTTTTAATTAAGCTACTCTACAGTAATTCAATATTTTTTTTGCCTCGTTAAAGTTAGCGGACACGGAGGCTTGAGACAAACGCAAACATTAAACAAAAAGCAACCGTTACTTTCTCCGAAGAAGGTCTTTGCATTACAAGGGAATGTCAAACCTAAAGATGTTGAAGTGGCTGAAGTGAACCCCTCATCTCTGCGTAAAGGATGGAAACTTGACGGATGTAGTTTACTTTACACTAGTAAAACAACAAACTAAGCAGTTTCAACGGAGTGACCACCTTATCTCTTCAGGAGCAGCCACTCCTGATCACCACGGGGCTGCTCGACTGCTTATGTTTATTACAGGCAATCTTCTGCTTACTCGACATGATTTTATTCTCATTTCAGTCTGATTTAATTTTAACCTTTTTCTTACTTTTAATGCTTGTTTAGAACATACAGTCTTAAATATGAATATCTGGTTTAATTTCACTATTGTACGACTTTTCATTGATAATGCCACAAGTATGCTCGTCTGTTTTCTTTTGTGTTATGGCTAGTTATGGTTAGTTATGATGGTTTGGCTTTTCGGTATTCCAAGAACAACCATACATGGCTATGGAGAAATACGCGCTTCTAATCGACAAGCCACTATGGGCTTGTTAGGATGTATATGAACGTTTCAGGCAGGATATACTTGATATCATGCAGGCCTTTGAGAATCCATCCAAAGAGTGATATTAGTAACCGTAATGGAAAAAAGTCGCCGTTTTAAATTAAAATATTGAGTAAATTTGGGTAATTTTTCCCCAACTTCAGAACATATATTAGATGCGATTGACTCTTGACAAAACAAACATTTTAAAGGCGATACTTTCATTTCGGTAGGTTTTTATGAGTAGGGCATACAAAATATCTTTAAAAATTGAAATTCACTCACCTTTGTTAATAATAATAGACGGACTTGTATATGTAACATTTTTTCCCTGTAAGTTCAAATGTGTTACTATAAATTTAAGTAGCCCAAGGAGAGACTTTTATGCTTTAGAAGTTTCAATAAAGTCAAATTGTGTTTACGGAAGCAATCGCCATTTAAAAGTTCATCAATTATGTCACAATACAAACAATGTACGGTTCTTCTACCATTCGGGCTTTCCTCCGAGCCAGATATTACATTTTTAATTGGATCTTCCCGGCATTTCGAGATAAAATTAATAACGAAAACTTCTTTAAGAGTTCATTCAGTCAATGATTGCTAGTAATACTGCAGCGAAATGGGGGAACGTTATTGTTTTCTCTGGCGGTGTTATCTTACCGCGTTGGGCCATACGAAATCATAAATTATATGCAAGACATCTTACATAAATTATATGCAAGACATCTTATGTGCATGCATATAATCTTTCTACGTGGATTATAGAAAATTATGAGACATGAAATGATGATTTATGCATTTCCACACACTAGAGTGAGGATAGTTATGAAATTCGCAGAGCCTATTACATGCATTTGCGGGCAGTCATAATTAGTCAGCACCTACCGATATCGATTTCCATCGAACGCTTCATTTTCTGTGAAAAAAAACAGCAACTTTTTGTTCATGAAATGACATTTCATGGATCTTGTATGGATTTTTCGATCCCCAATTGCGACAATTTTGCTTATTATCGCCAACAAAAACTGTGAAATGGGCCTCGTCGCTCATCAGAATTTGCTTCCGTAAATCAGGTTCAGTTTCAACCACTCGATCAACTGTTCGGCCGTATTCCAAGCGACGTTTACGGTCTGCTGACAATATTATTTGTGTTGATTTCACTTTATACAGAAACCACTACCACTTCACTGTGCTCAATAAAAGGCGTTGTCTTCCATCATGACAATGCCAGACCACACATATCTTTGGTGACCCGGCAAAAATGGACAGAGCTTGGCTCAGTCTCTGAAAAACTTCCTTAATAAAAAGAAATTCACTTCCAAAAGGGACTGTGAAAATTACTTGGCCAAGTTATTCGCCGATAAACCACAGAAGCTCTACACAGATGGAATAATGGCTCTACCCAAAGATGGTAAAAAGTCATAGATAATAATGGACAATATGTACTAAAATAAAATCCATTTTAAATGAAAGAAATATTCAACCGAAAAATGACAAAAAAATATTCAGTACTTTTTAGACTTACCAATATATATATATATATATATATATATATATATATATATATATATATATATATATATATATATATATATATATATATATATATATATATATATATATATATATATATATATATATAAATATATATATGCATATATATAGCCAGGATTTAATCAGATAGTGAACACGGTTGAGGCCACAATTTTACTTTAATATGCACTAAACTTTAAAAAAGGTGTATTGAGTGAATATCCCAACTTAGTTCATTAACCAGCCAAATCAAAGGTGTGAAAACACAATGGGGATCATTTTAGGTGAAAACTCGTGATTTCTCTTCTGACTCAAGTATAGTTCGAATTCGGACGAAGCTTGGTCCAGAGGTTCATTCAACCGAGTGATAATAAAATTTGGCAAATTGGTGTGTGATTCCCTTAGTGAGATACCTTTTGAAATAATCCAACATCATGCGCTTAAGTTCAAATTGGCGGCTCCCAAAGAAAAGCGTTTCTCTTATGGGCAAGCATATATTCATGGAAACATTTGAGAATTACCTACACTAGAAGCATTCATAGAGAAGACTTTTTCCTTTAACAGCGTTTGACTTTAAAATTGATGGTCAATCAAAGTATTGCGAGTATTTTAATTATTTTTATGAGCAGACGCGTTTCAACTCCTTTGGCTCATCTTCAGTGTCTAAAGGAAGGGAATGCCTTTATACTTGCATAAGTGTAGGATGGGTTAAGCAGGTAAGTTCTACATTATGTTAGGTAGAGGGATATTATGTTTTTGTTCTTTGGATTGTTGGACAACCGTGGGTTCGGTTTTATTTCGTTTCCGTTTTCGTCGGAAAGTGTGGTCTTGTACTGAGAAAATTACTTATTTATTGAAACTCTTTAAAGTTCAACTACAAAAAAATTGGGGAGTCTCCCATATAGGGGAGTGGCCTACGAAAAAAAACTCATCTAAGGTAGCCGATATGAGTATCAAATGAAAGGTCTTGGTAAGAAATTTTCAAAACAAGTCTTAAACTGGCATTTTTTGTTTCAAGGGGCGCACAGGGAGCCGAAATACACGAAAAATTTGTGTCCTCCTCTCGCGGTTGGACAGCTGCGATCGTAAAAATCTGGAAAATTATGGCAGCAGGTATTTATGAGCACGAACACAACAACAACAACAAACACTTCAGAAATCAAAATTCACTCAACTTTGTTAATAGTACTATGATCTTCGGATTTCTGATTTTCAACAATAAAATAGTCCGAATCCCCTAAACTCAACGAAATATTTGAGTAGTCTTACAAAAGGTCCTTATATTCTGTAAGTTTGATGAAAATCGAATCATATTGACGGAAGTTATAGCCATTTGAAATTTATTCATTTACAACACAAGAACACATGATGTTGGTATTTTATGGACTTTCCATCGAATCAGACACTGCAGTTTTGATTTGATCTTCTTTGAATTTTCAGATAAGATCAATGACATAAATATTATAGGGAACTCATCATTTGAGTGATTTTTGTTAGTTTGCAGCGAAATGGTGACCGAAACAATGAATTTTCTTTTAACCCTGCATACTCCTTTGACATGATACTTGACTTTATTCGGTGCTGGTGACTGAATTTTGGAAAAGTTGAGTACAAACGCCTTCTGGCATGAGCGTAGGTCTGCACACTCAATTCGTTAATTTAAAATAAAACGCATCAAGATGAATACGATTGTAAAACTTTTATTGTGAGTCGAGTGAACAATCTATGACATTTACTTTTTAAAGATTGTCTCCTTTAAAGATGGACCATGCTACGCCTTAAATGGTCCATTCCTGAGGGTTCAATTTTAGACCATGCATTCCAGCATAGCAACTGGTATCTCGTGAATGACACGAGTTATGCTAGCTTCCAAAGCATCAATTGACGCTGGGCAATCCTGAGGACTAGAGATTTCGTGTAACCCCAAAAAAAAAAATTTTAAGATGTGGTATCACATGACCTAGGCGGATAATTTACTGGCCCAAAACGTGAAGTCAGGCTCTCACCAAAATGATTTCTCAATAAATCCATTGTTTCTCTCGCTGCACGAAAAATATTTCCCATAGAACGCTGATCTTCGATATACGTAGCTGTACAATTTGGATATGTTATTGAGGTGTAAGTCTTTTCATGACGATTTGTCAAACAATACTGGATGAAAATTACATCACAATCAGGCAGGAGTCATGCGTGATCTGGAAAAAAAGCCTTTTGAAAATCAAACCTCATAATGAATCACCGCACACTTTTAGAATCTGAAAAAGGTCAGAGGGTCCAGGAGAAGGCAAAATATATGAAAAAATTTCGGTTCCCTTCGCAATCGGACATATTTGAGCAGAAAAGACTGAAAAAAATCACAGAGCTACATCGTTGTAAGTATAAGGGCAACCAATACTACAGAAATCAAAACTCACTCAACTTTGTTGATAATAATATTGTCGCGTGTTCTGGTTCGCTGCCGATAACTTTAATATTCCGGGAAAGTAAAAACACACTGTCTTTTAAATTAAGTTAAAAGAGTTTATTTACTAAGAATGCAAAATTATTTACTTCCCTTTTTTTCACAAATAGCACTTTAATTTACTTTTCACTTGTATTATCAATTTATGTTACAATTGTCTTCAAATGTATCACAAAAAGTTTTTACTTCACTATCAACCAATCTCGCCTACAATTCGTGCTCCACTCTTATCGCAGTTTTTCCTACCCCAATACCCCCCATTCATTCAGCTCGGCTTTATATAGGGTCCCTAGTTATTCAATCAATTTCCCGTACATTGGCGAATTTTCTGACGAGAAGTACCTAGGATATTCGAGAAATTATGAATACCCATAGTGACGTCATTCATGTACTTTCCTTGGCTGCTTCTTTTCAATCAATTTATAGCCACACCAAGTCATCTTGCTGGAAGCCAGTAGAATTTGCCTTTAGATCATACCTGATCTTCATGCGGTCAGTAACCGATTCGAGGTGTTTTCACACTGTCCGATGTATCTGGTTCAACCGTTGCCTTAGCTCACTTGCGTACTCTGAAGTCGTTTGGGATTTCTCAAGGGGTGTTCCGAACTTTATATCAGCCAACAGATGAAGTCTTTTCAAAAATGACTTTGGCTGGGACTTCACCCTTCGATGCATGTTCTTCAGCGCTACATGCCTTCAAGAATAATGGGATGTGCCGCTCCCAGCCCCTTTGGTGCTCGTGAAACATCTTGGCCAGGTGTTTATTGAGTGTGCCGTTGAAACGTTCGACCATTCCATCGAATTAGGATGCAGCGGTGTTGTCCCCGTTTTCCGTATTTCTAGAAGCTTGCACATTTCGCCGAAAACTGGTGACTCAAAGTTTCGTCCTTGTTCCGAATGTAGTTTGCAAGGTACGTCGTACCTACTGACCCAATTTAATGCTAGCTGTTCGGCTACAGTAGCTGCTTCCTGGTTTGGAATGGGGTAGACCTCGGGCCTCAACCAGCGTGTATCGATTTTGCCATTCAGATTCAGAAAAGGGTCCTGCGATATCAACAGCAATCCTTTCAAATAGCACCCCCACGTTATGGGTTTGCATTTGCCTTCTCAGTCTTCACTTTGGACCTTTGATGGAAGCACAAATTGTGCATCTACGAAACCAGTCCTCTACGTCTCCTCAAGCGTGGAGTCAGTAAAACCTTTCCCGCAATTTCACTAAGGCCTTGTTGACACCAAGGTGGCCTCCCGAGGATCCTTGTTGCATTTCCTCAACCACATCATGGATTCGCCTTTTGGGAAGTATAGTTTGCATCGTATAGGAGCTGCCATCCGCCGTTTCCCATTTCCCCTTGAGTACGCCACCCTCCACCTGAAGGGAGTTCCATTGTGTCCAATAACTTTTCAGGGATGCGCCATGCAACGAAACGTCCTTCTACTCAGGTCACCCAGTAGTCTCCTTCCATACGAGTAATGGCCCGATATCTTCATCAGCCAGCTGGGCATTTCAAATCTCCCTCAATGACCAACCTTCATCGAATTCGGCCGTTATCATTCACAGATCTCAGCTCCTTTTCCCCAATCCGTCGGCAATGCTTGCAGTTAGCTGCAAAAGGACGAAGAGATAGGGCGTCAGCATTTGTATAAGCTCCACCCTTCCAATCAACAATTTTGTAATCGTATGACTGCAATCTTTCAAATCATCTCGCATCATGTCTCACAGGATTTTTGAAGTTAAGCAGCCATCTCAGCGATGCATGGTCCATTGGAGAAACGAATTTCTGGCCATATAGGTACTTGCGGAGCTGCTCGGTTGCCTCTTTTATAGCCAACAGCTCCTCCCTGGTCCTCTCACTTTTTGAGAGAACTTGACTGTAATATGAGAAGACTCTTTCTTTGCCATCGATTTGCTGGGAAGGTGCAGCTCCAATCCCACCGTTGCTTACATCGGTGTCAACTACAAAGATTTTTCAAAGATCATATGTCAACAGTATTATTGGAAAATATCAAGGTGGCTTTAGAGCCGGGTGATCGATGAAAGGCCTATTGTGCACAGTCAACCAGGCACTTGAAAAATTCTGGGAGCTCAACACTGGTATACATCAAATTTTTGTTGACTTTAAGCAAGCATACGACAGTATTGGTCGTAATGTACTGTACCAAATAATGCTTTGCTTTGGCATCCCAGCTAAATCAGTCTGTCTTACTAAAATGACAATGACGTCGACAACCTCCCAAGTGTGCATCAATAACCAACTCACCAATGCCTTTGACGCAAATATCGACCTAAAGCAGGGAAATGGGTTGGCCTCATTGCTATTCAATTTGGCTCTAGAATATATCGTAAGAAAGCTACCTGTCAATACAAGAGCTACCTGTCGATACAAGAGGTAAGATAGCCTATGCGAATGAAATCAACGTTTTGTCACGATTACTAACAACTGCCAAAGAACTTTTCCTAAAGCTACAGAGCGAAGTAGATCTTGCAGGGCTACAAATCCATGAGAATAAAACAAAACTCATGACGCAGCCGAGAAAAAATACCTCAAATACCCTAGATATCACACTTCACGAATACAATATCGAAAATGTGGGCAAATTTGTGTATCGAGTTGCCTAAATAACAAGAACCAGTAATGAAAGAGATGAAATATGCCGATGAATGCAGCTCGAAAATAAAATGTTTTATTCAGTTTTGACGATCTTGAAGACCAGCTACATATACAGGAAAACAAACCTCCAAGTATACAATTCTGTGATAAGACCTGTGTTTTGCTATAGGTGTGACACATGGACTCTAACTCGAGGATCCGCAAATATATTGGGCGCTATCGAAAAGTAGATCTTGAGGCAAATTATTGAAATCAACTAGACGGGGATCAATGGCGAATTCGATACAACCATGAACTGTATGAAATTTTTGACAAGTCGGAAGTCTCAACGATTGTAAGACTGCGGAAGCTGCAATGAGCTGGCCACGTGAATTGTTGGGAGAACTGAAGAGCGGAGGCCCATTGGGAAGTCAAAGAAACGCTGGTCTGACTTGGTTGATGAAGATAGTTCAAAGGTTCTCGGATTTAGAAAACGGAGGATGCTTTCAATGGGTCTAGACAGTTGGAGACACTTGATGCAGGAAGCGAAAGCCTAAGAGGGGCTGTACTGCTATAAAGAAGAAGAAGAAGAAACTTCAAAGTAGTATTTGGAAAGAAAAGGTAGTCAAACTTATAAACATGCCGCAAGACGAATCGTAACACTTCAAATGATCTTGCCAAATGACTGGAACGTCTAAGACCACAGGCTTAGTTCAAGACTTCGACAGGAATATCAATCAAGATGTAATCAAATACTAAAGAGTGGCTGCAAGTGAAAGGGTCTTTATATTACGTTTGGTTGCATTAAGACAGAGCAAGTTTGACCGGCACCAATCACTTACTATTCCATAAGGTGTATTAGTTAGAGTCTTTGCTTTTTTTGCAGTACATCCCTTATTAAAGGCCCACTGATGGCGGCAAACTTGTTTTAATTCATTTTCTGTTGGGCTCTTAAATCAGTTTATAATCAAGTGTAATACAGACCGTATCATTACAGTATGATTGTGATTAAGAAATTATACTCTATAATATTCGTAAATCTCAGCACTAAGGATCAATTTCGTTTCACAAAAAAAATCATACATTACCCAATTATTTATTTAATAAGAACAAAAGATCAAATATTAATTCTAAAGAAATAACAGGTGGCTGACAGACTCAAAAAGTCAGCCATTAAGATGCAGGAATCTTTTTTCTAGTAAAGAGGAAGAGAAGGGATTGCTAGAAAAGTGACACTTAAGTAAATCCTTTCTAACTTTTTGGATTGCGCCATATGGTTCCATTTGTCAAACAATCTGAGCACCTCTTTGATTGGACTATCCGAAGAGTGCTCTTTTGTTTCGTTATAGACGTGTCCACTGCTTGTTCCGTTTTTTTGTGTACAGAAAATATTTAGCTAAAATCATCCACCACTTCTTCGCAAAATATGCAGTCAGAAGATTGTGACATACCAGTCTTATGCAGGTAGCACTGAGCACATCCATACTTGCTCAACAGCTGAGTCATGTGGAACTCAGTCTCACAATGTCGTTTATTGAGCCACGGCTTCAGATCATCGATGAGGCTCATAGTCTTTTTTTCCCTCGTGTCATTCAACCCACACCGCTGAAAATCTGCTCAAAATGCGAAGTTGGACGATGTTTATCACCCCTGCGATGACCAGCACCACCAATTCAATGCTTATCTTTTTACGTGTGCCTGGGGTTTTTTCCGCAGCATCTTACTGAGCGCATCCCACTTTATTTTTGGTCCGTATAATAGCAGACTTTCAGTAGTAGTTTTTGCCTAAAAATTCCTTAACATAATTGTAATATTCACATAGAAATACGATACTACGCATAGTTATAAGTAATGTTCAAAGGATGGTGAAATGACTTTGTCAGAACAGATACTATATTATAAGGCCTCTGTACCGCATACATTTTAATAAAGAAAATTATATATATAATATAATGTACCTCAACTCAATAACATTTTTTTTCAATTGATATAGTTTGGCCAAGCTAGGATGTATTGCAAAATTACATGCTACTAGATTTGGTCCCAACATAAATTTTTTGATGCAAATGATCTCTTAATTACATTTGATACAGATTGTGGATGATGTTAAGAAGCTTTTCATTCAGACTTTTAAGTGAAAACAGATACTGTTATGAAAACCCAAATCATAACTTACTTAAAAACAAGTTGGGTTAACAGACCTACGGTCATTTCAGAAGGTTTTTGTACCCAACGTGCGAGATGCAATCACCAGCAACGAATGAAGGCAAGAAACTTGTCAAAGAGATGTGCAAGTTTATAAGAAAATGCATTGCCTCTGTACTTTCCACGGTCATCATTTTGTTGCAAACTAACAAAAATCATTCAAATCATCAATTCCCAAAAAACACACATTTTTCGTGTGTTTACCCTTCCTGTACGCCCCCTGTAGAAAAAATACCAGTTTAAGCCCTGTTTTTTTGAAAAGTTCTCATCGAGACCTTTTGTTCGACACCCATATCGGCTTTTCAGGGGCCACTCCTCTATATGGGGAGACCCTCTTAACACCTTGTAAAATTTTTTTTTGTAATGAAACTTTGAAGAGGGCGTCACTATACATATTATCTTTCTAGCCTAAACGGCTTGCGAGAAAATGTGCTGTGACACACGGACGGACGGACAGACAGGCGCGATTTTAGTAGGGTTTTGTAAAATTATTTTACAAAACCATAAAAAACCAAACTAAGTCAAACGTGAAACTAAGCAAATTCAAAGCCTTGATGGCGTTATATCCCATTAAACGTCTCCAACCAATTTTTAATATATCTATGTACTCCTTCATCCCATGCTAGCATTTGTATAGGAATGCAACAGGATGAATTAGACAAACAAGCAAATGCATATTACATTAAACAAAAATAAATTTAGACTCACTCACTGCACTATTCATTTGCACGATATCGAAACGGTGCTTCAAACAGACGATCAAAGCAAATGCGTTCGATAATCCCGTTCTGGTGCGAGAATAGCAGGAACTTGGAAGCGACGGTGAAAAAAAAAACGGAAAGCCATATTCGATCGAGAAGAAAGAAACTAGAGTAATCTGTAGAAAAACCAGACCGGTTGTACCGCAGCTAACGTTGTCATCGCGTGTGTGAAATCAGATTGAACAACGAGAGGAAAAATTTTCGTGCGAGAGATCGAGTCACCGCGATTTGATAATTTACATCTTCGTACTTGTGCAATTACAATTTATGGAAGATAAATTGTCCATTACATTGACTAAGCAATTGAAATCTAAGAAGAGTGCGAGGTTGATTTAGTTGTGCGGTTTTCTACAAGCAGTGCTAATGGACGGTTTGTGCTTTCCGATCCACTATTTGAGATATATTGTATTTATACTTGAATCTAGCCCACATTAATTTTTACTGTTATGTTTTTTTTTCGTTATATGGGATAACGTTGCTAATTAGTGAATTGTAGTGAACATACAACGTTAAAGTGTTGTTGTATGGATATTCGAACATTTCAGCAGTGGCAACACTGAATTAATTACTGTCTTGACTTTTCGCAACGATACTCAGTTCTCCCTTGCATAACCATAGCTGGAGCAGGGGGGCCGAAAACAGTGAGGCATTCAATGTGTACTCGAATCTTCTGGCCAACCACCATAAAAAAAAATAACAAAAAATTTTCGTGTATCACCCATGACTTGATCAAATCGAAATTTTAACGTGCTAAGCTCATCAAGCAGCATTATCAAAAGGTTCACGTATGAATGATGATTTAGTGGGAGAAAATCAGTTGAAAAGGATGATTGAGTTTGTTAAAAAAAGTTCATATCGCTAAATAAAGCCATCAGTAGATACAGAAGCATCAAATGCTTTTAATAGATGCAGGGATGCTTGGCCATACACATCAGGCTAAGGCATCAGTTTTGGATTTCGATTCAATTGGCAGGGGTGCGTGAGGAAACCGATACCACCTGGATGCCCCACTCTTATTTGTGTCAGCAAGGACGAAATTGTCTTATGTATCGCGCGCGGCTACCCGGTTATTCATCGTCGCGTTTTTTCTGGTAACAGAGCACCGCTACAGTTCTTTACAGACAATTAACATCACAATAAACACTACAAATGGCACCCACCGTGGGGCTCGAAAAGCCCGGCTGTATCAACAGTCGAAACAGACCATTATCTCTGGGTGTACCTCACCCCGTGTTCAAATTTTCGACGGATAGTTTACCGCCCAAAGAAATTGCACGAAACGGGACCAGCGAGGCCAAATGATATTAGAGTCCCTTTATGTATTCGGAAGTTGTTACATAACATCTCTTGTAGCATTTTCTGATTCGCAACCCAAACCAAGTGGAGCATAAGTGTCTTCTACTGCATGAATTTTGATTTTGTGGTTTACACATGTATATATATATATATATATATATATATATATATATATATATATATATATATATATATATATATGTATATATATATATATATATATATATATATATATATATATATATATATGCATATATATATGTATATATATAATATATATATATATATATATATATATATATATATATATATATATATATATACATATATATATATACATATATATTGGTTCTATAACTTAATTCATTTATTTCAGGAAAAAATTGTACAATAGTACTATTCAGAGTATTGCCCATCTGAAGCTATGACCTTTTCCCATCTTTCTGGTAATTTGTGGATCCCCTCCCAAAAGAACTGCGATTGCTTGGCAGCCAAGAATGAATCAAGCCAATTCCAGTGAGTGCGTTCTGCATCGATTGGAACAAATGGTAGTCAGAAGGGGCAAGGTCTGGGCTATAAGGCGGGTGGGGTAAAACTTCCCATCCACTGTTTTCCAAATAGTTCTTAACCGGAAAATACACTGACAAAACGTACAATGACAATGGCTTTCCAACCGCACGAATTAAGTTATAGACCCAATATATATACATATATATATATATATATATATATATATATATATATATATATATATATATATATATATACATATATATATATATATATATATATATATATATATATATATAACTTGGTCCTTACCCGGAGAGGCTCATGGCCCATAAATGAGAGAGGGGCAACCGGGTGGTGATGGAGCCCCTGCGCACCCACCCAAATCCATAATTGTTGCAGTGGCCAGGCATTCCTCTTCTGAGTGGAAAACTCATACAACTTAACTTGCATGAGCCTTCCCATCAGAAGAGAAGTACCCCGGTGACCAATTTATGCCATAGAATTATGCAATTTGATGACATAATCAATCATATGTCATAAAGAGGCACCTTGCTCGGGCCACTCAACCCGCGCCGTCACCTGAAACAAAGAAGATTAGAGAGTACCCGGCGGCTGGCTCATGTTTTATGGGGAAAGCCTGCCACCGTACCAGGTTCTATACCCGGTTAAAAGGAAACAAAATAGAAAGACCGAGTTTGTAAAAAAAATTAGAACATCATTGGATTTAAATTAAATATGATATTAAAATAGATACACATTACCATCATAATATTCCCCGTTCAATTTAAACAAATGTTAACAATGCGCTACAATCAAATGAATTCAAAAGCTTGCTAGATCATACTTTTTCCCTTGTTTGGTTCTTTCCCTTTTCTACTAAGCTATAATTTACTTTACGGATAATGAAAGTTGTTGTGTAACTAACGAAACTTGAAACATGGCTCTAAATAGGAAATGAGAGAAATCAATCCTTATCACTTTCAGTGAAAACTCCAGTATTTTTAATGATTGAAACTGATGTTTCCTTATTTGCCTTCATTTTACCATTCATAATGTGAGGCATTATATATCATAAACCACGAATCTTGTTTTTGAATTTAAAATGTATATGAAAAAAAAAAATTAAAGGCAATAAAAAGGGTACTTACCCAAACCTCCTCCTACGAGCGCTCGTGTTCGGGGCGGGTAAGGACCTGCGACTGTATTTAGTGTTGGAAAAAACGTTATCTTCCTGAGATCATGATTATTTTCCTTAGTACTTAGTCCTGCGATATACTCTTCAATTTTCGATACGATATCATCGATGACTTTTTCGTTAACCCCACGGAAATGAGTTTTATCAAAACTTCTTATGTGTCCGTTACAGTATTCCAGCGATGATTTAATACGACCAAATACTGGCAATAATCCATAGGTAATTGATTAGCAAATAATTTCAAACTTTCATTAATGTCTCGCATAACTAGCACAACTTACAGAGTGTTTATTATTGATTTTCAATCAATGCAATTATACATTTACTTCAAATGCCTTTGGTTTATTTTTTTGATTTTGCTGAAGAGATGTCACTCATACTTCGTATCCGCGTAAAAACTTCACCGGCAGCACGGGGCTAATGCCAATTACACACAAGTGAGGAAAATGTCGCTTAACCTTATGGGATATCGTAATAAGCGTACTAACAACACACATATGTTTTTCCTTATCGATGCAGATGTGACAATGGTTTCGCAAAAAAAAAGTCCCTTCGAATTTTGGCTTCTTACCAACTGTCACTAACTATTTCGCGATATACCGATCTCTGTTTTCGCCGAAAGTCCACTGAGTTTACCTGGCGGGTAACCTCAAAAATTTTTGTACTTCGAAACACTTTTGGAAATCACGTTTTGAGTGGCAGGCCTCTTTAAAATGGGGTAACAGCTTCCAGTTACTGGCGGATTCGATTTGTTGATAGAATGGGCGAGAATACAGGTATATTGGTAAAAATGTTGCTTTCGTCATTTCGCTTAGTAATTAACGTGTAACACGCCTTATAATGAAAAGGCAGGACCTCCCATGTCCACGCCAACACATGGCTGCTACACGCTAGAATATATCGCCCGCAAATATAATGGGCTCTCCTTGCCCGTCTTTTTATTCACGTCAACTCTGGTTATGCGCGCAGACACAGCAGTTGGTGAATTATTCGTTCAACTTTTTGCCTGCTTTTCCCCGAGATCCAAATAACCCCTCCACGGTCGCACTGCTCTCAATGCAGAAATCATATAATGCACAAGTTGTTCGCAAGTCTTGCCACGAATGCTGTCAGAGAACCCTTAATAAAGGATCTAGTATTCTGACTGATCTACGCTTTCAACTGAGCAAACAGTGCACGATTCCGTGTCAACTATCTAGATGACATTTAGGATACGAAATCGACCAGAGTGTGCAGTGCTTCTCTATAAAACAACTAAACTCGGGCGGCACTGGTGTTTGTGTAATTTGCTGATTTTTCACCTTCCTAACAAGTATAACGAACCAATCATCACTGTGCACAAGAACGACAGAGCATCAACGAACCCAGCGGCTCGGTTTAATGTGGGACACCTTGAAATTGTGACCGAACCGACAGAATCGCGTACTCATGGCAGTGCGAATAAAATACCAGTTCCTAGTGCACTACAACTAGTCCTTTAATAAACATTCGAACGTCAAATTTCCAGGAAGTTAGTAAAAGTCATTCAAGGAATGAAACGTGCGTATCGAACAACGTTATTACGACGGCCGACGTATACTCGTACACTCACGAACCGTCTCGATCCCAACCATAAACGATCTTGGATAAATTTGATAGAGAATTGTTTTCTGTCACCAATCTAAATCCTGATTCTTTGAAGAATTGTTAGCATTACACAGAAGAAAATTCACTACACTGCAACAGAGTATAACGGAAAACCACCTTTGCTCCATTCAAGTAATTTTCTTCTATTCCCTTAGCGCTACAAATTTCCCTCTGAATTTTTCCAGCAAATTAACATTTAACTTGCAATGACTTTCTTTCAAATCACCAATACCGTCTCCATCCCAACCATAAACGATCTTGTGTAAATCTGATAGAGAATTGTTGTCTGTCACCAATCTAAATCCTGATTCTTTGAAGAATTGTCAGCATTACACAGAAGAAAATTCACTGCACTGCAAGAGAGTATAACGGAAAACCACCTTTGCTCCATTCAAGTAATTTTCTTCTATTCCCTTAGCGCTACAAATTTCCCTCTGAACTTTTCCAGCAAATTAACATTTAACTTGCAATGACTTTCTTTTAAATCACCAATACCGTCTCCATCCCACCCGGCACGAGCAACGTTTCAATCAACACTCGCCTAAGTGTCTCGCGGCAGGTTCTCCGCTCCACGATCATCGAGCCTCAAGTTGTGTTGAGTGGATTGTACACTCATACGAATTGTTACTAACAGTTTGATGAGTGTAAGTGTATATTTTTGGGTATGACGATGAGCGGAATGCGCGAATGTGTAATTTCCATACTTCCAAGCCATAGCAGGATTTCCTATATGAAAATGGTTTGTTGGTTGTGTAGTGATTTAACAGGTTTAGCCTCTACTATGCAGGAATTCCCTTGAACCCTTTGCCTGCGCCGAATTCTAATCGAGCAGTTTTAATTATAGTGAATATATAGAATATAAAATTATTTATTATTTATCAAATAATTTAGGTTAGCAGCATAATAAATTTACAACCTGCTCGATTACTACAATATATATATATATATATATATATATATATATATATATATATATATATATATATATATATATATATATATATATATATATATATATATATATATATTTATTTATATATCTGTATGTACACAATATATATGAATCTGGAAAATATAATAGATGTGAACAGCTATTTTAAAGCAAGCTTAATTTGCATACTTTTCTTTATTATCCCTCAAAAACTCAGTAGATTCGCAAAATAAACACACTTTATCTTTGTAACAAAAAACCAAGGCTTCGTAAACTTTAAAAAAAAACTTCACGTTTAGTTATTTCATATAATGTGCCAATTTTTTAATGGCCAGAACATCGTAATTAACATAGAAATTTCGATAATCGTGGTTCTTTTTTATGCAGAATTAGTTAAAACGCATCGAATACTTTGAATACCAACCACTATTCTTAAGGACTTTTTTATTCTTCCGGGCATAGAAGATATCAGCTTCTGACAAGTTTCTGCAGGTACATTGAATCGAACTTTTTGAATACTCAGCCATAATTAGGTTTTGTTTTGGCAAACTATCTTTAAAACTTATCTATGTTCATCCCAGAGATTTTCAATAAGATAGAGGCCTGGCGATTGACTTGGCTACTCAAGGACATCTACATTATTTTCTTAGAACCATGCTTCGATCGATCCAGATGAGTATTTTTGATCATTGTCCTGCTGAAAAGTCCACAACAGTGGCATCCAAGTATTATCCTTGTCATATGGTAGCATTACAAAGCCGAAGAAGATTAAAAAAATGGTATTCCCCCTTGGCGATTGCCCACATGTGGACCGCAAAATCATAGAGGTAGTTATCTGAGTACAACAATCACAATAACCTGAGAAGTTGAAACTCGCCAAAATTTGTAGTAATTGTATGATTTATCAAAATTACATTTTCGTGTATAAAATCGTAAGGATACCTTTAAATCCAATGAAATTTTACCTGCATATGGTCACTTATGAGGCCAATAAATTAAACAAATTTCAGAAGAATCAGATAGCATTTACCGAAGTTATGGTGGTTTCATTTTTCGGTGTTCTAACAATAACAGTATGTATATGTGATTATTGAACAATATCTGCTTCAGATCGACTCAGACACTACGGGCTTGTTAGCGTATGCATGAAAATTTCTAGAAGCATGTAACATACTCGTACATCATACACATCTTTGAGAATGTGTTCAACGAGTGATATTAATCATGGTAAAATGAAATGGCGGGTGGGTATTGAGTAAATTTAAGTTATGTTTCTCTAATTTCAGCATTTAAAATACAGGCTATTAAATCTTTGTGAAAACATACATTTCAAGGGTGTAAAAATCATGGCCGTAGGTTTTCATTGGCACAACAATACCAAAAACCATCGAAGTTGAAATGTTCTCAACTTTGTTAATAGCACAATTTGTAAATATAACATTTTTCCCTATGAATTCAATCAAGGAAAGGCCCTTGAAGTCTGAAAGTTTCCATCAATTTGAATCGCATTCACGAAAGTAATAGCAATTTTAAAGATCTCCGAGTACAACCAAATCAATATACGGGTTTGCTACCATTCGGGCTTTCCATCAAACCAGACACTACACTTTTGATTTGATTCTTAAATTTAAGATTCCATTCATAGTTGTTAGTGATATTGTTACAAAATAGCAGCAAGATAAAATAGTATAATAGTTACCTTTTAAAACGAGTATGTATTTGTTGTAGATGTCGAGAAGTTTTTTTTTTGAGCTTATTCATTATTGGTGCCTGCATATCGAAGGCTGAGCACAAAACCCTTCTGACATGAGCCTTGCTCTGTCTTATTTGTTGTGTTAGAAAGCCTAGCATAAAACGCATCGTTATCAAACAGACTTATCTTTGTTTCATCGCTCCAGAGGAAATTGAACCATTTTTTCCCACCCTGCGATCCGCACCAGGTCTTATGAGCCTACGCAAAGTTTTTCCTCTTCCTCAAATTTGCAGTTTTAAGGAGAAGAACTTTTTGGGCAATTCTACCTGATAGTTTTGCATTTACCAATCGCCGTCGAAAGTTTGTGATGAAAAAAAAAAACATTCTCGTTCATCCAGGACAATTGCAAGCAAGGCAGTTGTCTTGGATGATTTGAACGGGTAACGTTTACCTAATGTAACGAAACGATTATCGGTCACTGGCGAAGTTTTTTAAGGCGTTCCACGCATCTAAATGGATATTTGCAACAACATTTTCTGACCATCCAATTAATGTGACAATGAACTTGTAGGTTGTTTTTCAACTTGGAGCTGACGGAAAGGTTTCTCTACTCTGCACTACAGTGAGGTCTATAGCCACAGTAATATTATTACGATGTTATAATAAAACCTTCAATTAGTTTGATTTGCTAAAAATCTTACCTTCTGCAACTAAATATTGTACTTCTTTAAATGAATTCACTTTAAACTTTTCTCAACACACACCCAGCCGCAATATTTGCCAGCAAGTAATATTACGGAGGGGACTCCCCCACTCTATTCGAAACGGGTGCTACTCACTTGCCGAAGTTGTTTTTTGATTCCAGAACATATCATCTAATTTTTTCTCTAGATTTTAAGAGTTTTGGGGGTTCACACTTATTATTCTGTCCAGGTATGTATATATATGTATAGGTATATATATATATATATATATATATATATATATATATATATATATAAATAAATAAATAAATATATATATATATATATATATATACATATATATATATATATATATATATATATATATATAAATAAATAAATATATATATATATATATATATATATATATATATATATATATATATATATATATAATGAAATCTGTGAACAGTAAAATGTAATTTTCTGCCGTTTTTTATAATATTCATTTTATTTTCATACAATAATTAAAATTGCAATATAGATTTTTAATTAAATTCAATCCTCTTCCTCCTACTGAATCAGGAACCTTATCAACCACGAACGCAGGCCTCTTCTTCAGCATTAAATATAAATCCAGAAGGGCACGTTTTTTCTACTGGTGGTTTACCCAACTCACATATAGTATATTTGGTCTTATCAGAAGCATTGGGCACGTAGACCTTTCCAGGTTCAGCAGTATAGCCTTCACATTTACAGGTACCTGGTCTAGTTGTCGTACAAATTCCATTATCAAAATATTTATCGTTTGCGCAAAAGCTCCAGTAAGGAGTTTTTTCATCAACGCAATAATAGTACCCCTTACAATAGTTAGGATCAGCAAGAAATTGTTTATCTTTTCCTTTGCAGATATCTTCCACAAGCGAGCCACCTCCAGATCCACCGCTGCATACACTTTTGCTTTGAGCGATGCACATTTGTGTAACTACCTCAAAATCCAGACCGCTTCCACATCGATCCTTCAAGCGAACACCATCTCTGCATTCATAGTATGATTGACAATCGCCGACGATTGCAAGGTACTTATTATCATATTCAGGATTATCACAATCGGGCTTAGTATATCCACATTGGTAGAAATCAGATGTAATGACACAACTTCCAATAAATGAATCAAATATTGTATCGGGTTCACATTCCACATCTTCAAGTATTAATGAGTCTCCTGTACTCGCGTTTTTACAAACCTGGCGTTTACTACAATCTCCTGGAATAGGGACGACTTGGTCTATAATAGGACAAGTGCTTGTTGTAGTAGTACTATTTCCACCATAATTAAAAGCACATCCTTTAGTTGCTAGATTGAACTCTAATCCTGTTGGACATTGAATTAATCTTGGTGATCCAGATGTTGACAGGCAAATGTAATAAGAAGAATTATCATTTGCAATTGGTTGTGGTTGATAAAACATAGTTTCATTACATGTTATCGTAGTAGTTTGCGCAAACGACATTGAAAAGGTACCCAGTACCAACAGCCTCCAAAAAAGGAAATCTGCAATGTTTCAGATTTAAATTATCACTCATACAATATAATTAGACAGGGACAAATCACAACCGTAAATTTTTACGTTCATAGTTTCATGAAACAAATCTGTTTGGAATTAAAGATAAAGGTAAGCTATAAGCCCTCAAAACAGACACATGCTGAAAACAAATTTCATTTCTAGAGACATACGAAACTCTGCAACTAATTTTTAAAAAAGTTATTTTACGGACAGACTGAACATTGAACTAACAAAATTGGTATGACATTGAACCGCTAGGTACTAGTTTAAATTCTTTCACATAGAAATTTCATTTAAGCAATACTATTTGGTGTCTTAATGATGAAAAAATGCTGAAATTGTTCAATGAAACAAAAGTGCAGCCCAAGTATCAACTACCAGAGTATGCTCAAAACTTCTTGCATTTAAAATCTGCACTTCTACAGCAGCTATATGGTGAAATCTTAGAAAGCTTTGTAAATGACTCCATCCACTGGATGAATAGTAAAGTACCAGTATAATAGTCTTTCATCATTTATGACAGACTTGACCATGATAGCCCTACGGTATGTTTGAAAGAGAAATAGTCTTCTTTGGCTACACCTGTCGAAACCCCTAAGGTAAAAAAATTTACTTGGAGTCTTTTAGTACTTTGAAATAAAATACCAAATTTGTGCATTAAACAATTTTTCATCAATTGCAGCTTTTGCATTGGTGATTTGAAAGTAAGATGAAACAATGATGCATCAGCTGCTAACCCAGAAGTGTTACAAAAGAAACATACAAATAACAAACATAACTGGCAAAACCTACCATAATATGACTAAAACTGGTTATTTTTAAGAAAAAATACCCTCTCTTTGGTCCACGGAAATGAAACTACCTCTACGTGCTACACTTTAGTTGACGGCTTATGTAGCGATACTTCTAAAACAATGTTTTGGGGATACTAGGAGAGCCTTAAGATCAAATTGAGTGTTATTAAAGCTACAGAAGAACCCCTAAAATTTTCTCCGACAATGCTAGATTGAGGTCTCCTCAAAATGGACTGAAAGTAAGAAGGAAAATGAGACATCAAAAAAAGAAAATTTGTTCGACGAAAAGTTCCAAACATTGCCAGTCAAGGTAGTCAGAAAAGTAACCGAAGTGCAACCTTCTCCTAAAGAGGTATGAGGGCAAGTTCTCTAAGCAGGGTAAACGTTAGAAATGATCTAAAATGACGAAAACTGAAAATAAGCCTAGCCACAAACCACCAAGGTATGTGCTGTTAATGACACCATTGCTTGGTGCATCCTACAAAAATATGCTACGAGAAACCAAAGGACCTGCTAGTTGTCCCTGCCCGATAACCGTATTATGAAGAATGGACGACAGCTCACAGCTGTAGACTGTTTTAACCATGCGGCCGAAAAGGTCCTTCGCGTAAGTTTATGACGGGCTCCGAAATCATTAGAATCAACTACATGATGTACTTGGCCACGATAGTACGTGTTATTCAAAAAGAATTTCCTATTTCAAGTAGAATTAATAAAGTCAGATTTTCTGATACGAAACGTGAACAAATTCTAGCTTAGACGAAAACTACATAATGAAAAAATGTTTTCCTTTACTGTTTCTTTTTTGATGGTAGGAAAGCAAAAACTGTTGTGCCCTTAGTTTATTTTAAAATCTGGCCTGAAAACATTAGATACATTATTTTGGGTTTGCCCTTGTCTAACTGTGCTTGAGCAACTATAAATTTATAGGAGTCTGCCATATTTTTTTAACAGAAAGAGAGGAAGAAATGGACTGCCAAATAAGACACATTTTATTCCTGGATGCCTTCGGGTGCTCAAGTATGCACAATTAAAATATCAGCACTACTAAGCGTAATTTGCTACATTGTTCTAACCAATCTAAGTATTTATTTGATTAAACCAACTAGAGAGTTATTATACTTCATTGAAGAGGTTGCTACACTAATTGTCCCATCTCTTGCACGCAAAAACTGTATGGCAGTCGGCTCCTGCCTGAACAAGGCTAAGGTCTCCTATAGGTCAACAACAGCAGCATTAATACAAACGACCTAGTTAGCTAGGTGTGAAAGTCAAATTCATCCTGCCAACCTGAAAATGTCACAAGACGAGTTCATCCGCATGACAATCTAATAAGTCTAATGATTTTGGTGTCCGGATTTGGGGATATGATTAATTTGGTTTCCAGGAATCAAATTCTCTGGAAGTAAAGTAGAAATGAACTTGTCTTTATCAAGGCAGCCTTAAGAGCTAGAGACAGTGATTGAAACATATCTTAACCAGGTACTATAAGAAAACGGATCCTGGAGATAGCAGCCAGAACTAGACGTGAGGCTGTGTTGACCGTAAGTAACACGTCATTATTTTGCAGTTGGCATTGTGCAAAGCTAAAGCGAATATAACCTTTACTTCATAGTCTCTAGTAATAAGGGAAAACAACTACAAAATTTTGCAATCTCCTAAGCTGCTGTGGGAAATATTGACAGGAAACGGTAAGCTCTTCACTCTGCAAATTAAGTCTTTGTTGATTCCTCTTCTTCTTCTTCTTCGTAGCACTACAGTCTCTCTCGGGCCTTCGCTTCATGCAACAAGCGTCTTTATTGTTGCGTTCTATTGACCGCGTCCTTTTGTTTCAAAATCATAGCAGTGATGAACTGCCTTCATCAACTAAATCAGACCAATGTTGCTTTGGTTTCCCCACTGTTCTCTGCCCTACAGTTTTCCCAACGAATACCCTTTCAGGTATTCGTTGTTCATCAATACGCTTCATGTGGCCAGTCTATTGCAGCTACCGCAACTTTGCAATCGTTGCGACCTCCGGCTCGTCAAAAATTTCATACAGCTCATGATTGCATCGAACGCACCATTGGCCCCTGTCTAGCTTCGCTCCAATTATTCGCCTCAAGAGATGTCGTTCAAAGGCATTCAGTATGCTAGTGGATGCTTTGGTTAGGGTCCATGCTTTACGATCATAGTATACCACAGGTCTTATCACAGATTTGTATACTTGGAGCTTTGTTTGCTTCTGTATGCAGCTGGTCTTCAAGATTGTCAAAACTAAATAGAAGATTTTATTTGCGAGCTGTATCCTTCGGCGTATTTCATATCTTTCATTACTGGTTCTCCTTATTTTAAATACCCAAATTTTCCCATATTTTTGACATAGTAGTCTCGAAGTGTAATATTTTGTGCATTTGAGATATTTTTTTTCGACTATGTTATGAGCATTATTTCAAACTCATTGATTTGTAGGCCTACTAGTTTTGCTTTGCTGTCCAGTTTCAGGAGACTTTCTTTCGCGATTTTTGCAGACTGCAGTAAAACGTTAATGTCATCCGCATATGCTCCCACTTGGCTCTATTTGTATACATTGACAGGTAAATTTCTTATAAATATGGGGCCAGCCCATCTTCCTACTTTAGTCCGATATTTATGTCAAAGGCGTCAGTGAGCTGCTTATTGTTGTGGAGTTGAGAAGTTGTCGATGTCAATATCATACCAAAATGACATTGACATCGGTGAGTTGGCTATTGATACGGACTTCGAAGGTCGTCGACGTCATGGTGATCTTTGTAAGACGGACTTATTTGGCTGGGATGCCAAAGGATAGCATTATTTGGTACAATACGTAACGATCAATACTATCGAACGCTTGCTTAAAGTCAACGAAAATTTGGTGCATGTCTATGTTGGACTCCTAGAATTTGTCAAGTACCTACTTGAGTGTAAACAATTGGTCTACTGTCAACATACCTTCTCTAAGGCCACCTTGATAGTCCCAAAAAATACTGTTGGCGTATGATCTGATTTAATTTTCTAAGATCTTTGAAAATATTTTGTGTACCGTACAAAGTAGTAATATGCCTTTATAGTTTTTGTACTGTAGCTTGTTACATTTTTTCTGCATAGAGAAAATAATTGATTGCCTCCATCCATACATTATACCTATGTTCTTGTTGTCAAATGTGCTGCAAATTTGTGGATACATTTCTGAACACCGCTGCCACCATATTTTATAAGCTTCACTGGAATCCTATCATTGCCCAGTGATTCATTATTCTTTTGGGCTTTGATGGTGGACCAAAAATAATCCAGAGATTAAGGAGGTTCTTGAAATATGATGCCCATCTTTCTTCAATTCGGGTTTCATCAACGATGATGTTACCAATGTCATCACGGCAGAGCGTGGTCTTGGGCTGATAAGCACGTTTCAGGCTTTTCACCACTTTGTATGCTTGTGTTTTTGCTCGCTAGACTTACATCGATACTTCTCAATTGGTCATCATAGTATTTTCTTTCCCTAATTCTAATTATCTTATTGGCTACTCTTCTGAGATTTCCATAATACTCCCTCTTTATCTTGGTTTTCCACCCAATATATTCTTTGCATGCCTAATTATTTTTGTCTAACGCATTTTGGCACTCGTCATCAAACCAATCATTTCTTTTGCACCGGGATCGATGTCAGATTGTCGGTTCTGCTACGGTCATAATTGCTGCTTTCACTTCCGCCCATATCTCGTTGCTTGTTTTCAGCGATGTATATAATATGATAGGAGCTAGCTGGTTGTCGAAACCTTGTCTTGTCACAGATGCCGTTTGGAGCCTTTCTATATCGAATTTCTCTAGAGAGCTCGTCTTAGCTGAATAAACCTTTGACATACGACACCAATAAGTTAATTTCATCAAGCTATGATCCGAGGTAAAATTGGCTCCATGGTATGTTTGGAGGTGAAGTATGCTTGAGGCTCAACTTTGTTGGATCATGTTTTGTGGGTTACCATCCGGTATACCCAGGTCATTTTATGTATACCTCGATAGGGGAAGCCAAATTAACCAGGCGCTGGCTGTGTCATTTGTTTCATCATGTAGGCTATATCCTCTAGTTGTTCCCGGATAAAGTAGCCCATTGCCAATCTTAGCATTGAAGTAACCTTGAATTACTTTTGTGTCGTTTGTAGGCAATGAGTCGACTAGTCCTTCTAAGTAATTGTAAAACATTTCCTCAGTTTCTTCGTCCTTTCCTTTGTGTGGGCGTGCACATTTATCAGCCAAATTTTGAACAATTTTACTGATATACGGATCTTATACAACCACTCATTGTTTGCCTTAATATCAATAACGTACGATTTGAATTCCCTATCCACAATGAAGGCCACTACGAATGCTTGCTTTCCAGCAGACTTTCCACTTTTGAATATTGTGTGCGCTATCATGATCTTGAATATCACTTCTAGTCCAATTAGATTCCTGGTTTGCCAGTATGTTTGATTTATATTGACTGGTCTGTTGTAAAAGGTTATTAACAGCACCAGGGAAGTTCAGTGATATGAGATTCCAGGATCTAGTGTCAGTCCTTTTTCGGTTGCAAGGTCATTGCCGTAGATCCAATCCATTTTCTAGCTCTGTTGCAGGGGAGTTAGCCCATCGCCCCACCGCTATTCCGACAGCATACTTATTACTTTCAAGTCTATCAGCAGGCACGGAAAGACTCACCTTCATTCTCACGTGTAGCTAAGATTTAGTCGCAGAGCTGCAGGTGTATTTGACGTTACCGGCATTTATCGGCATTTAGTGGGGAACCAGTAAACGCAGTGTGCGATCCCGAGACAATTTACTATCATTTGGTTGTGGGATCTAGAATGAGGAATCATGGAAGCTGGGATGGGGGAAAACAAGGGAACCCATCCTCTCTTCTCTACCGGGCCTGCAACCGTCTACAGCGAAGTTTTTTGTTGATGTCAGCGACGATGAAATATTAACAAACTGGCCACTCCTAATCAGGAAAGAACTAGCAGATGATATCTATTTATGATAAGGAAGAATACACAATGACCAGACGATACTTTAACTGAAGTGTTGCAGCTGGTCTGTCACCTTTACCCTGAATTGCTGCCTACTATGACCAACAGTTTCCTACATAATGGATTCTTCCTGCAAAGTAGTATGGCTTATACTGATACGCTAGGGGAAGGGGAAGGAAATTTCAAATAACCGAGTGCACGGTGCCCGTTACCTATGCTAGATGCCGCTGGGAAAATGACCGAGAACTCAGAAGTGATAGATTCACTGACACCATTTGGATAGATATCTTTGGACAATTTAACTGACCACAATCTGCTTTGTGGCATATAATTTGAACAACAAAGAACAAGAGTTACATTGGTTGTTGCTTTATGCTCAATTCACTCAGATTTGCAAACCACCCTCTGATATAAGCTGGGTTTCATGGGTAATATTCGGGTGCCAGCCACGGCACACACCATTGAACAAGCGTACCCAGCAAGGGACTGGTTAACTGCGCTCGGTTTTAAAGTAGCACTGAATGTATTATGCTGTCAGAGTGGATTTAGTCTCTAATTTCCCTATACACAAAAAGGAGATAAGCTTCAGTTCCAAAAATATAAGCGCATATGATCGCTTTGTATAGCCTACAAAATATTCACCGACAACATTATTGGGGAGTATGAAAGTGACTCTAGATTTTGAAATTAATGAAAGTGCAATCATTTAGGTCAAGAAATGCTGAAAATTCAACAAAGATGTCCAGGAAATTTTTTTAGGTTTAAAGCAAGTATATGACAGTATAAACCATAATGTAAAATATGAAATAATAGTGGATTTTGGTATCGTCGCCAAGCTAGTTTGGCAAAAATAGCAATGGCGTCATCAACAGCGCAAGTATGGATAAATCACCATTAAAATAAGAAGATAAGTTGGCCAAATTATTGTTTAACCTTGCTCTAAAGTATGTTATTAGAAAACTAGCTGTTGACATAAAAGACATATTACTGTATAAATCGAGCCAAAACGTAGTCTATGCAGAAGACATTAACATCTTTTCAAGATCATTTATGACCGCTACGGCCATTCTGCTTCAAATAGACGAGGAAGCGAAAAAGCGGGGCGGCAAATCAATAAAATAAAAACAAAATGCATAGCGCTATTGACGAAGCTTCCTACAACTCAAAAAACTTAATGCTCGACCCAAACGCAATTGCAAATGTAGGCTAATTTTGATAGATGCCAAGGAACCAACAGAGCTATGAAGCAGAACCTAGCTCACAAATACAATAAAACTTTTTATTCTATTCAGACAATCTTCAAAACCAGCTGCATATACACGAGTAAAAAGCTGCAAGTATGCAAATCAGTGATAATATGTATGCTATACTACCATTGTAAGACAAACCGTTATGGTCATCCTGACAATGAAGGGAGCCCCCAGAGTAAGGACGATCAGTATTAGGGAAGTACCGGTAGAATCAAAACTAGCCGTTAAGTGCCTGGGATTACTCACTGATTCGTAGATGAGTTTCTCTGTGTAAATCAGGGCTACGGCTGGTAAGGTTGCTTCAGACATATTGGCTCTGAGTTGACTTTTGGCCAACGAAGGAAGACCCAACCCATCCGGAAGGGGACTTTTGATGAGGTCCATTATGTCAGTGCTACCGTGCGCATCAAAAATATGGTGCGACACGCTCAGCAAGGAGCTGTACCAAAAACCCTTTGCACAAGCACAGAGGAGAGGGGTACTGAAAATTGCATCTGCATATCCGACAATCTTTGATTCGACGGTGCTAGTCATTGCAGGCGGGATATCGATCATCTTCCTGGCTAGAGAGCACCGTACTATTTACCTGTGTCGAAGTAAAGACACGGAGGAGACATTTGCCATGAGGAGAAACAATGCTCACTCAATGATCGGCAATAGTCCAAGGTAAACAGAACAAAGAAAAGATGGGCTGACTCGAGACAGTGGCTAGATCGAAGGCATAGTCACACTGACTGCTACTTGACGCAGCTCGCGGACGGACTTGAGTGTTTTTAGTCTTACTTGCACAAGATTGGTAAGTCATAGTCCCCCGATTGTAGGTTTTGCGCAAGGGAAGAAAACGATGCCTGCCATACATTTTTTTGGGCAAAAAATTAAACAGGCTGCGCCAAGAAATAGAAGGATTCAACTCAAACAGATTCCTTGGGGAGATGCTTGAATCCATTGCCAAGTAGTAGTCTTAAAAGACAAAAATGGCTCACAATAGCCGAGAGCGTCAACGTTTTAGGATCACTTCTTTAGCAATACCTTTACCTCCCAGTAGAACAGGGATCACACAACTTGAAGGTGCTCCACGGCGTAGCAAAACTAGACTTTGCCCCAAGTAATGTTTTAAACAGTTACAGTGTAAGTTTTCCGGTTAGCAGGGGAAGTGTTTAGTGAGTAGTCTTGATGTCTTGCTTGTCTGGGGGTTGTATGAAATATTTGACGCGCCGAAAGTCTTCAGGATAATAAAATTACGAAAACTACAATAGGCTGGCTACGTGATACGTATGGGCGAGGAACAAGTCGTTGGGAAAATTGAGCCCCTGTCTGTGAGAAGCCTAGGCCTGTGAGAGGCTTCAGTGCTACAAAGGTGATGACTGGAAGGAGAAACAGAGGTGATCGATAACCAGAGAGTCACCAAAACAAAGGATGATCAGTACTGGATAAAAAGCACCTTGCTCTAAATTTAGTTTCTCTAAGTAGATCTAGTTGATGGTAGATAAGGCTGCAGAGCACCTTTGTGGGCTAGGCTGTTACTACATTCCGTCTGAAAGCAACACGTTCAAAGCATTAGATGTGCGACTTCTGAAGACAAATGCATTAGGTGAGGAACATTTTGTGCAGAGCCTAGATACAGGAAATTCAGAAGAACGATCCCAGAACCTATGTTTCTCCCGAAATGCTGCCTAGTCAAGTTTTGGGCTTGATTGACAGAAATGTAAGCGTTAGTTATATCAATCCTGATTATGCTAAGCAAATCTCGGGTCGGCAAGTTGATTTTGTTAACAGTTTTACCACCCACCTCACCATGGTAACTGAACGATTAGATTTGTATATTCTTCCACAGCTCGCACAAAATCTTTACCTGGGAATGGACTTTGTCCATTAGTTTGGCTTAGCTCTGAGTTTGTTCAGCCGTACTGTGCTGGGGAATATCTCAAATACCAATAATACGCCAAATTTTAAAAGACATAAACTATGCCTACTATATCAACGATGACTAGGTGCTACTTTAGTGGCTTTTCCATCTTATGTTCAGGAAGCCCTGGGTCAAACCGTATTGGTCTTTCATGTTATCCATGTGGACGATGTGAAAGCCTATGCAACAAAGTAGAAAAGTTATTATATTCGTATGTAGACTTAAACCAAATGTTACGTATGAGCGTGGTCAAGGAACCACACAGTGCATGGTCTTCGCCAGTTACTTCAGTCATAAAATGTAGTAAATTTCAATTATGCCTGAGCGCACGCAATGTTCACGCAGTCACCTTAAAAGATGCGTATCTACTGCTACTAATAAACGGCATTCTAAGCAAATTTCCCAAGGCTGAGTGCATACTCGTATTAAGCCTGGACCTTAAAGACGCTTTCTGGCAAGTACCGCAAGAAAAATTATCCAGAGACAAAACTGCCTTCACTAAACCAGGAAAGCCACTCTATTATTTTGTGACGATGCTCTTTGGCTTGTGTGATGCGCCACATACAATGTGTCTCTTAATCAACAAGCTAATACCACCTCACCTTTGACAACAAAATCTCGCATAACAGGATGAAGGTTTCTTGCTAACCGAGATATTTAAGGAGCATATCACCTTGCTACGAGAGGTAGCCCTCCATATCCATATGGCAAAACAAGCTATCAACGTTCAGAAAAGTCATTTCATTATAAAGCAGGTCAGGTACCTAGGACACATCATCTGTCTTGGAAAAATTTTGAATGACCCGAACAAGACCAAAGCAATTGAACGGATCATTTTTTTTTTTTATTTATTTAGATGTTCAAACAACTTCGCTGCTTTTAAGGTTAATGTGGTTGGTATTTAAGATTCATCCAAAATTATGCTACGATGTCATTGCCCTTGACTGATATTCTGGAGAGGGATAACTTCATCTGCTATAAGCTACGAAGAAAGACCACAAGAGGACATTACATTCGTGAATGCTGCCAGAAGAAAGGTTTGCAAATTGTTATACCGTTTGATGTCCGACAGTTCTTATTTTGAATAAAAGCATAGTGCCTTGCATTTTCAAATCTACAACTAGAAATTGTGTCAGCTTTTGATGAGCAAGGTTGGCCACTAAGTCAATTTTTTTTACATTTAGCTGACTGGTTCACTTCAGCCACTTTTACTTCTTTAAGCATAATATTCCCAATGTAATGCAACGACCTTCTTCAGGGAAAGGAACCGTTGGTATTTGAACAATGTTTGCATTCAATTCAAGGCTTCGTGTCCGCTAACTTTAACGAGACGAACATCTTGAATTACTGTGGAGAATTGGTCGGGAGATCTTGTGGAGTATGCGTGACAAATATTTTGTACTGCAGCTCCGTAGTGATTCTTGTGCCAGAAAATTGGCACCCGAGTCCTGCACAAACTTAAAAACTCTCATTAATCATTATGTATTTCGGAAATTTCGTGATGATCAAGCATCAAGGAACAAAGTTACAGCAGAAACTTTGTAAAAGCTGTACTCATTTGCCTTAGCCATTACAAGATTTTGACACCAATTCCCTTCAAAAACTGCTAGAATTCCATAACAATAGCTATTAAGAAATATTAAAGAAAACCCTCGTCTACGTAAAACAATTATAGCCCAGTCATATTAGGGCTTTCACCTCGGAATGAAAGATAATATGCTGCAAATTGGTATGAACCTTTGTTTTGTCATTCTAAATGTTGTCTCAAAAGTCACAATTGTTATCGTGTCCGCGTCTCAAGATATTCAAGGTCAAAGGTCACAAAAATCGGTTTTTCGCGAATATCTGGCTTCCTATCGGTTAAATGAGATTTGCATTTATTATAAAAGTTGTAGGCTATAAAATTCCCTACAACTTTTGTTTAAACTTTTTTTTCATACGACCAACCGTTTTGAAGGTAGAGCGCGAAGAGTGCACATCGTACAGTCATATACGGCCTAATGCAAGGTCAAGCGTGAGTTATGGTTATCAGTACGTTATAAAGTCAATTATTTACTTGGAAATTATAATTATTAAACAATGCCTATTATTTATGTACTAACTATTAATTATTTATATTTAATTAAAGTAAGTAACTTGATTATTTATATATAATTATTCATATTTAACTATTTAAGTATAAAATATTATTAATTCTGGATTATATATTTTAGTTTTATTTTAAGTTAAAATGATAGTAAGAGTATATATTTTACACATATTTTTATTTATTATTAAATACGGCATAATATACATTTATCAAAATGTGAGTTCAAATATCAAAAGTATCTTTGTTGATTTTAATTGTAATGAAATTGGAAATGGAAGCTAATTATCTTCTTCTTGTTCGTCGTCTTCTTCTTCTTGTCGCTCAAAAATGTTCGATTCATTGTCATCATCCTCATTATCTGTCATGTTCATCTCCAAACCTTCCAGAATATCGGGATCATATGTATTTTCTTCATCGGGATTACTTGGATACAGTGAAGCGTTGAGGCAAGCTTGTCCGTTGCACTGGCCGCAAGCTAAAGAACATTGTAGCCCTGATTTTCTGCATCCACAGCGGGAACCACAACCATTTTTGCAATTGCAAAATATTACGTTTAGTAGTTCGGCTGGTGCTGGAGGTAATAACTTTCGTATGGGCTCCAGGATTTCATTTTCAAGCATCCAGCCCCATTCTTTAGGTTTATACTTAAATAGTTAAATATGAATAATTATATATAAATAATCAAGTTACTTACTTTAATTAAATATAAATAATTAATAGTTAGTACATAAATAATAGGCATTGTTTAATAATTATAATTTCCAAGTAAATAATTGACTTTATAACGTACTGATAACCATAACTCACGCTTGACCTTGCATTAGGCCGTATATGACTGTACGATGTGCACTCTTCGCGCTCTACCTTCAAAACGGTTGGTCGTATGAAAAAAAAGTTTAAACAAAAGTTGTAGGGAATTTTATAGCCTACAACTTTTATAATAAATGCAAATCTCATTTAACCGATAGGAAGCCAGATATTCGCGAAAAACCGATTTTTGTGACCTTTGACCTTGAATATCTTGAGACGCGGACACGATAACGATTGTGACTTTTGAGACAACATTTAGAATGACAAAACAAAGGTTCATACCAATTTGCAGCTTATTATCTTTCATTCCGAGGTTGACCCCTTATTTTACCTAATATGACTGGGCTATTAGTGGATTTGTAAAAATGTGAATATTTTGCAATCTTGAACAAGCTGAAGTTGAGTAAATCATGCACAAATCTTTATGAGAATCCTTAAGATTTTTAATGAAATTCTCAAAGAGTCTTCATGAATCTAAATTTGATAGAAATTATCAGAGAATCACATAGAAGATGTTGAATGTCTTTAAACGAACTTCAGAACAACCCTGAAGCTATGTATCTGTATCAGCCATTTGTGACTCGTTAGCTTTCCAACACCTCATTAAAATTGATATTCTTCAGAACGATATTTCATTTGTTTGCTCAACCCTCGCAGAAAATTTTATTACAAATTATTCAACTAGATTCACTTACATTTTTGAGAAAATTCAAATGGGGTTTTTATGAATTTTCCAAAAAACGCTGTTAAAGTACGTTTTTAAGTATACTTGGGCAACAAATACGTAGAATTTCCGCAACAAATAGCAAAGATATATGCAAAAGTCTAGGAAAATAACCCATCAAACGGTACAATTCAATTACTGTAAGTTTTATAGAATGATTCCAAAAATATCAAAGTAGTATAGGTAGCCAAAACTATCCTTCTGGAACTTTTACTCGTAAGAAGAGGCATTAAAAAGAGTCACTTTGACAACCACCCATAAGTAACATCAACTAAAAAAAACAAGTTGGGTAGACAGACCTACGCTCATGTCAGAAGGGTTTTGTACCCAATTTCTCAGCAATGCAGTCACCCACAACGACTAACTACTACTTAAATATCGATTTTTGTTCAGTTTAAGGATACCTATACAATTTTATTGGGGAAAATGTGATATTCGAATATCATACTATTGTTAACAAAGTTGAGCGAATTTTGGCTTCTGTAGTATTTGTTGTTATTGTACTCATAAGCCCCTACCTCCAAAATTTTTTTCAGATTTTTTGGATCACGGGTGTCGAATCGCGAGAGGGAGGATGCACACAAATTTTTGGTGTATTTCCTCTCCCTGTTCGCCTCACGAAACAAAAATGTCAAGTGAAATGTCTTATCAAGACCTTTCATTTGATATCCATATCAGCTACCTTTGATCAATTTTTTTTTCGAGGGCCACTCCTCTATATGGAGAGACCCCACTTAAAAATCTTATAAATTTTTTGTGTAGTTAAAATTTGAAGAGAGCACCACTTTACAACTGCATACAAAATTTGATGTTTCTAGCTTAAGAAGTTTGCGAGAAAAATTGCTGTGAAATACGGACGGACGGATGGACAGACGGGACGCGATTTGAGTAGGTTTTTGTAAAATTATTTTATAAAACCCCTTAAAACAAAAGACCAACAGATTAATCGATATTCTTGGTGGCTTGTTTCTGCAGGATGCTATTGCTTCAGATATGCATTTACTTTCAGAACGAGATCCTATTATTGCTCCGATACGTTACAACTCCCAAAATAAAACCTTATTTTATCTTCAACCAAGCATTCTGTTCCAACAGAGCCAGATCTCGAATAATTTTTAAGTTAAGCACATAAACTTGGGTGTTCAATAAGTACAATTGTTCCCGTCAATGATTTGGTGGTAGAATGTGCTATTAAAGACAACTCTATGAAAAGACCAAGATTAACTTTCAGGACCAATTTCTCCAGATTAGGTTGTACAGCAAACTATTAATAAAGAGCGGCGTACTTTACCGAGAATAACTTAGATCACTTATTAAATGTAAAAATTAAAAATAAGTTTATATTTTTCAGAAAATTTTAAGCTACACTATTTAACACTTTTTCCACTAATAAGATACATATTTGCAGAAAACTTAAGAAACGAAATTGAAATATACCTTTAGCCATGTTCGTAGACAATGTTTATTTGACTGCCGGGGCGTGGGTATAACAATGCTTATTTATATGAAATAGATATTTAGCTATCAGCGTTGATATTCTATTGCAATTTTGATTGCACAAATATCGCTAAACTTTAAACAATGTTTTCTGTGCAAATTGAAAACACAATTTAGCGATTATATTAACTATCATAAATTCTTAATTTTATGTAATTCTGGTGATTTTATCCGAAGTCTTATTTTAGATGGTGTTCTCAGGCTGATAATACCCTAAAGTATACGTATGCAGTCATACTAAGGCAAACCGTTATCTTTTTTTGGTAGACATATATTTTATATATATATTTCAGTTTTTATAGACGTGACAAATTTTTAAAGCTTAATAAAATTGTTGTGCCTTATACAAAAATAATTCATTTCAGTTTCGAGTATACTTGCGCAGATAAAGCTTAATTACAATATTTTCTACTGCATTTTTACAATTTTCATAGGAATGATTTAGCAAACCATCTTGCCCGATTAGTCACTTAGATTAACTAGCAGTGGAAGGTTTTAGAACAAGCTCATTTGAGAGATGAAATAAACAAGAACTGATTTTATATGAAACACGTGTAGTTGGCGTGTTGCAGTGGTTAGAGAGCTTACCTCGTAAACCGCATGTTCCTGGTTCAATCCCGTGGGCGACAGCGAGATTTATTTTGAGTGATTCTTCGGACAGACTATGAGTCCGTTCAGTTATGATACTTATGTACCGGTTTAAAATCAGACCATATCACAGCTGGATGGATGGATTCACAGCCAAAGTAACATATTGACCATATCACTATCTCGAGTGCGTCAATATATTCGATCGAGATAATAAGATATCTTAATTATCTCTAAGCGGAGGCCCAAAAAGGGTTGTAGTGCTAAAACAAACAAATAAAATGTGGAATAAAATATCTGCATGGTCAATCCAAATGAGGTTATAATAACCTGACTTTCTGATAAAAAATATTGACACAGCTAAGATTTCACTTGAAAACAAGTTTGGTAGACGGAACTACGCTCACGTCAGGAAGGTTTTGTACTAAATCTATATTATGCAGGTATTTAGAGTGACTTAATTCAAGAAAAACTTTCATGAAATGCAAAAAAAAAATATATATTCTTGCTTTAAAAAACTCCATCATAACTAGCCAACCTTTTGTATCAATATTGCTAAAATCATTGACTGCCTGGAATCGTAAATGTATTTTTGTTAGTCATCTTATCTGAAAATTTTGAGAAGATCCAATCAAAAGTGTAGTGTCTGATTCGATAAAAGGCCCATGTTATAGAAAAATCGTATATGTTCGTTGTAATCGGAGGAAATCCTAGAGACTTATTTAATTATGAGGATCTTTCAAAGAACTACTTAAGTGTCTAATTTCATCTAATTTAATGATACGAATATAGTTTTACCGACGGAAATTCTAAATCCTACAATAATTAGTAAAGTTCAACGAATTTCAACCGCTAAATTATTCGTTGTTGGATGTACGTACCTGCATGATTTTTAAGAGCTTTGTTAAAGTAATTTTACAAAAACCTACTACTTTTATGTCTTTTTGCCCGTCTGTCCATTCGTCCGCCCGTCTGGCCACTGTCCGTCGGTCCAGCTATCCGTGCATCACAGGAAGTTTCTTCAGAAATTACAGAAGTTAAAAAGCTCAAACTTTGTGAAAATATCAGAAAGGGGTGGTCTCTCAAAAGATTGGTCCTTATCAAATATTTCAAAAGGAAGGTCCCTCTTTATAGCTATGTGGCCCTTAAACATTTTTTCATCAAATGTAGTCAAGTAAATAAAAAAAATCAAAGGTCTAAGCACTTTCAGAATCTGAAAAAAAGGAAATTTTTGCATCTGGCGGTCCAAGGGGAGGCAAAATGTACGAACAAAATTTATTTCTCCTCCCTCGCGAAAATCTGATCAAAAATCACGAAGATGGGTTTCAATGAGTACAAGCGCCACAAATACTTCAGAAATAAAAATCAAATTACTTTTTTGGGTTTCCATGAAAATGTAAGTAATAGCGTTTTATTTGAACAGGATCAATTGGCTGAGCATTCAGTATAATTACTTAAGCTGGAACAAAATTGCGCCTGTTATGTACTTATGAAAAAAAAAATACTCTCCTACTGTTAGATAAATTTCTTATGGAAATATTGGATGAATAATGCAAGTCTTCGTTCTTGATGTCATCAAAGTACTTGTTTCGAACCCTAAGGTAGTTAGAAAGCCCTCCTGGTAGGAGCTCATCTTTAGCCATTCATTAATAAATTCAATCAAGCATTAATAGCGTGTATATTATATGCTGAGGTTGAGGAAAAATAGCACAAATTTATTCAATCTTTTCATTTAAAACAGCCGCCATTTTGTTTTACGATTAATTATGTCACTACTTGCACGAACCCTCAAAGATATTCATGATACCTATCATTCCTGCAAATATATACACTCCTAGCAAACCTGGAGTGAAAAAGCGCACATTGCGCCATAACCCATATGGTTCCATCGTAATATAGTGCATACTGTTCCAAAGCACAGTAATACACGAAAACTGAAACCGCTATAACTTCTGTAAATAGCTACAAATAGCGATTTGTGTTTCAAATCTTATTATATTTAAGGTTACCGTTACGGTTTTATTAATGAAAATGTAAAATTGATAAATCATACTATTACTAACAAAGTTGATCAATTGTCGACTTCTGACGTATTTGTTGTTGTCGTTGTATTCATAAGGACTCGCATTCATGATTTTTTTCAGATTTTTCGGATGAAAGGTGTCCAATCATGAGAGGGGGTACACACAAATTTCTTGTATTTCCCCTTACCCTCGGTACTGATAGGGTAGTTTTATGACTTATTTTGAAAAGATCTCATTAAGATCTTTCTAATGACACCCTACTCGACTACCAATGGTGAAAAAAAGTTTTTTAAGGATCACCTCCCTATATGGAGAGACCTCGTTAAAACTCTCAAGAATAGTATTCGCCCCAAATCCTTCAAGAAGTCATCACTACTGACCTTCCCACCAAGTTTCATGGCTGTAGCTTCTATATTCTCGGAGAAAAACTGCTGTGACAAACAGACGGACGGACGGAAAAACAGACGGACACATTTCGTGATTTGAATTGGGTTTTGTTTTTAAGTACAAAACCCTGAAATAACTGAGAAACCCAAGATAGACAATTTGCTGCTAAATGAATAAAAAGCTTACACGTGACTCCGTGCAAAACCCCGTTTTGCTACGACTTGGGGTACCATAGAATTATAGGAGTCCCTTTATTAGTGGGAATGGAATAAGGAGGATACTGCTTCAAAACAGACTACCCTTGAACTCTTGACGCCTGTCGGTACTCAAGTATGTCTATTTTAAAAATGAGGAATGCACGGACGTTATAAGTTGCATGATTGAATTTGTGAACCTATTTAAACCTGTCTCCGATTAGATGATTTTGTTTCCTGCAGAGCTTGTTTGAACCCATGATCAATCATCCCTATATTGAAGCTTATTAGATGTAGCCCTAGAGTAAGGATGATCAGTATTGGCGACTTACGAATCGAGTCGAAGCCAGCAGTGAAGTACCTGGGGCTACTGATCGACTCGAAGATGAGTTTCCCTGAGCTAATCAGGGCAACGGCTGAGAAGGCTGCTTCGGGAATATCGGCTCCCAGCCCAACAAGAAGAGGCCTCTTGATGAGTGCTATAGGGTCTGTGCTACTGTACAAAGCAGAGGTATGGGGCGACACTCTCAGCAAGGAGGTATACCGAAAACGTTTGGCGCAAGTACAGAGAAGAGGAGCACTGAGAATTGCATGTTTAAAGAGAAATGTGCCTAATAAAGCATTGAAATGTTCAAGTAGGAGTAAAAAATGTTAGGAAATAGATCATATTTTTGAAGGAAAAAAAGTATAAATGTGAATAAATAATTGAAAGGAATTATCTCGCGACAGTCGTGTCATTTATATCTTATTTTATCATGCTGTTTTTTGCACATAACTACATAATTAATAAAAAGATACGTACATATTAAGCAAGGAATAGCAAAAAATAAAAGATCAATGGGGTAAAATACAATTTTCATATAATTCTGCAAAAATATTGGGTCTATTATTTAATTCGTGCGGTTTACTAAGAGGTGGCGTAATTTGTAGAATATTACATTGTTCCAATTTTCCGAACCTGCATTGGAAAGCTACTGTCATTGTACGTTTTTTCAATGTATGCCATTCATTTGACATCAATAATTTTTTTTCACTCAAATATGTCGAACTTTGTTCCCGAAAAAGTGTTTTTGCGGGGAATTCTTCTTCATGACCTTAATGTGAAGAAAATTGCTGCCGAAAATCATCGTATTTTGGTGGAAGTTTATGGTGAACATGCTCTAGCTGAGCGAACCTGCAAAAAGTGGTTTGCACGATTTAAAAGTGGTGATTTTAGCTTGGAAGGCGATGAACGTTTGGGGTGGCCAAAAAATTTTGAAGATGAAGTACTGGGAGCATTACTCCATGAAGATTGTTGCCAAACACAAGAAGAGCTTGCAGAATCTTTGGGTGTCACTCAAGCAGCCATTTCAAAACGTTGGAAAGCAGCTGGATATATTCAAAAGCAAAGAAATTGGGTTCCACATGAACTCAAGCCGAGAGACGTCGAAAGACGGTTTTGCATGTCCGAAATGCTGCTGGAACGCAACAAAAGGAAGTCATTTTTGCATCGGATTGTTACTGGTGCTGAAAAATGGATCCATTATGACAACCCCAAGCACAAAAAATCATATGTGAAATCTGGGCAACCAGCCAAATCAACGCCAAAGCCAAATATCCATGGCGCGAAGGCGATGCTCTGTATTTGATGGGATCAGAAGGGTGTGCAGTGTTATGAGCTGCTAAAACTGCGTGAAACCGTCAATGAAGCACGCTTTCAAACACAATCAATCCATTTGAAGAGAGCAGTAGCCGAAAAACACACGGAGTATGCGACCA